>JAGXJF010003931.1:0-465643 GCA_019208055.1 Stipa capillata | reverse complement strand
AGTTCCCGTACCGCCGACACACACCATGCCATATGGACCCCGGTCCCACCTGGTAGTCCCTTCCCCAGTACCTCCTTCTTCCTCCTCCCAATCCCTCTCTCTTTTCTCTCAGCTGCCTGTCCAGCTCACCCATTTTTAGCATCGACACGCCACCCAGCTGGTACAGGTGTGTGTTTAGTTTCCTCATCCTTCAACAGCACCGATAGCTCACCTGCCCTTCTTTTCTTACCGAGCTTGAGCTCTCCTTCCTCCCATCTTCCCCAAGCCGCACGACCCCTCTCTACTTCCCCACTGCTCCGCTTCACTCCATCCTGAGCTCAGTCTCTTGCCGTTGTTCCTCTTCTTCCTCCCTACCCGAGCACCAGCACGGCCCCCACACCAGCACTTCTGTCCGCCGCACCCTCCCCTTGAAGCCCCGGCCATTCCAACGAGCTGCCCCTTACTCCTCCTTAAGCTCCCTCTGCCGATTTTCCCCATTTGCCCCCAAACTCCAACCTCCACTGCCATCTCGCCGCCAGCCGCTCCGCCTCGCCGTCGGCGGGATCGTCCGCCAAGGGTCCGCCCCAGTCGACCACGCCGCCAATCTCCCCAAGCTGGGCTATTCTCCCCAAATCCTCAAATTTAAGTAGCACTATCTCCCTCTTGAGCGTATCCCCGTACCCCCACTGCTGCTAGCCGAGCGACAGACCCACGCCACCGTCGCCACGGGGCTCAAACGCCGCCACCGCTTGCTGTCGGAGAAGCTTCCGAGCCGCCGCAGCTCCTCTTTGTCTCGGTCCTCTTCTCAGCCCGCCACCGGTAGAGTCTCCGCCGGCCCGCCTGGACTGCACGCCGCCTGCCTCACCGTCGGAAGCGCTGCCGCCGCCAAGGCCACTCCACCCGGTGGTGCCTCAACCCACGAGCCTTTCCTCTGTCTGGTCGCCCTGCTCCAGATGCCGTCGGGCGCAAAAAGCCGGTAGGATCCCCAGTCTCCGTTGCACTGAGGTCCCCGCTATCGGACTCGCCGCCGCCTACATCTACTCCATCCCCGGGCCACTTCGGCCGCCTACCTCGCCGCACCAAATCCGGCGCCCCCTCCTCTACCGAGCCGGACCCCAGCAACTCTGCCTCGGTCCTCTCCTCAGCTCACTGCTGCACCTGCCCCGGGCCGCCTCCCCTTCCTCGCCTCGGTCTCCAGCGTCGCTCGCCGCCGGCGAGCTACCGCAGGAGCCCCACCACGGTCACAACCACTCCTGCCTCGGCTGCTGCAGCTGCCATCTGCTCCTCACCGCGGCAGCTCCTGGCCACTCCCACCTTGCCGCTGTCATTCCCCTCTGCCGCGGTAGATCCGTGCCGCTGCCGCTGCCTCCTTCCCCTACCACGGCCACTCCTCTCCTTGCCATTGCCGCGAGCGCACGCCCAAGCAGGCTGCCTAGTCCCTAGTTCATTTTTACCCCGTGCAGCAGACAGTCCTGGTGAAGACGCACTCCCAAAATACGCTTTCTTGTTCTGTAGGCGTTTTCTTTTCCCTTTCTCTGCGGCAGCCGTTTAACTCTCACCGAAAGCGTAAACTCAGAATACGTTTTCGACATCATTGCCTAAACCATCTCCAGGCCAATCGGTGAACGTCCAGAACATTTTGCCTAAGCCCTAGAATATGTTCCAACAAGTTTTGATCTCCATCGTATTCTGAAACCTCTGGTTTAATTCTGAATTTTGGTTCAAGAAATTCAGAATTTAAAGTAGTTTTAAAGCCTTAGCGGTAAGGGTTAGAGTTAAGGTATTCTTTTCTTCTCCTTAAAAGTCACACATACGCTATATACGCCATATTCAGTTGCAGCCCCAAGATAAATCTTCTAGCATGTCAAAACACCTATCGCCAAAGTAGGTTAGTAGGGCGGATAATTTTGAACTATGACCAAGGTTACCCGACTTCCTGCCAAACGGACGAACCTTCATTCTATGTCATATCCCTTGCCAGGTGCTCTCTCCCTTGACCTAAAATTCAAAGCACCGGCAACTCGCCATCATCTCAAGACCCCCCATATATCCCTCCTAGGGTTCCTCTTGAGGTGCTTACGAGCACATTAGCTTAAAGGTTGAAACATCGGTCAAACTTCTAGAACCCTAAACCCTAGCTCGACAAGATCTTCACCAAAAACCCTAACGACAGGTGTGTGCAAAAGTCTTCCAAAAACCCTGAAACCTTGACGCGACAGAAACTTAAGGTAGATATTTTTGATAGGATAACCCAAAACACCCGATTCTATTATTCTAAAGCTCCATAAGATCACAATAGCTAATCCAACGCACTGTGGTTGCACGAATTGATTATTCGGGTTTTGCGTTTAGTGTTCTCGGTTCTTTCTTGCATCGTTGATTTATTCGTCATTCTTTCAACGTGTAGATACCGACGTTGGGAATTATCGCGCAAAGGAATTCGGACTATTGTCGAACCAGGTTCATGACCGAGCCCCGACCAATATTGCCAGGCAAGCATTCCCCACCTTGATCATACTGAATCCTATATGTGTGAAGTTAATTATTTTGTTTGCGAACCTTGCATGCTATATGGTGATCACCGTTATTTTATGTAGAATTAGCTATTCCTAATAGATGCATTGGCTTAAGTCCGGTAAACCCAATCCTTGTAACCCCAGTATTAAATGCTGTCCATCGTACGTTCAGCAAAATATATAGGAGTATAGGCAATAGCCCCGCTCAGTCCCGCTTAGAAAGAAAACCCGTTTTTGATCGTCTACCGCATACCCCTTTCTGTTATGGGAATAAAACCCTCGGTCTGGCAAGTGCCACCCGAGGTGAGATTTTGAAAATGTTGCTAGTGCTTTCGAAACCCTAAAGGAAAGTGGAGGATGATTTTGATTCGGGTGAGAAACATAAGGGTGTTATGGGAGATGATGGAGTAGCTGGAAGCTACATGGTTGTTGGGGATAAAATGGAGTCTTGCTCGAATCACATAAGGATCGAGCCTAAGTGCCGCTAAACCAGTTCCTTACCATACGTCCACATGTCCTTTATGGGAAGGACTTGGCGTATTAACCCAGCAAGTATTAGAGTCTGGATCCGCGGGCAGTAGGAAGAGTGTGCGAGATAGGTTGGTATCTCTAGAGGATCTCTACACGGTACGTGGGTATAGGTTCGACACAGAGATGAGTCCACTCCAGGTTGTGGTGTCAGGCTGCCTGGGCACAAACGGAGTTAGGTAGATCTTATCTAGTGGGTCCAGCTTTGATATGGAAGCGGGTGAAAGCCTCGTTGTAACAGCCCTGCCGATACACCTCGTGAAAGTGTATCCGTAAGTGCTCGGCAACAAGGGGGAGTTACATCTTGTGGGTAAAGCCGTACAACCTCTGCAGAGTGTTAAAATTATTCGAATAGCCGCGTCCTCGGTCATGGACATGAACTAGTAAGGCCACACATTGGTTAGACCAAGTTTTGTTTGCGAAAGCTGGGAAAAGGGATTAAGGACGTGGGCATGATGTGTCCATAGTGTGCAATTAAGGCCACGCTGCGGTGGCAAGGAATTGCAGGAGAAAGGTTTACAGCTGTATTGGCCAAATGGTGGATGGTCGTACAGGCTGCTGTTGTAGTACCTAGTTACCGATCGGATGGAGCTGTCGGTCGATGGATGGAGCTATCCAAGGGTAGATGGAGCCATCAACGACAGAAGGAGCTATCGGTAATAGGTAGTTAAAGTTGAGTAGCGGTGTCTACTCCATGAGATGAGACAAGTTGTTATATTTACCATACCGCGAATTTCAAAATGCTTTTGCAATCTACTATTCTCGTATTTAACTTGGAAACTTACATTTCCGCACAACAAGCAACTTAGGATAGAGCTATTTCTTGAATTACACCTTGCATGAAATATTGCTGTATAATTCTCCTGTGGGAATAGCTTGCGAGTACATTCAATGTACTCACTTGGTTTGTTGATTTGGCCAGACAGAAGAGACATCAAATCCGAAGATACGGTTACGAACGCGAAAGCTAGGGCGTAACCCCAGTCAGTTGCCTGTCGGGATTTGGCATATTGCTGGGCCACATCATCGCTTGTTTTTTCGCTACAAGTATATAACCGTTGGGCTACAGGTATCAGACATTCGGCCTTGACGGTCTATTTACTTAAATTCGTGTGTATATCAATGATATACAGGTTAACTTGTGTGTACCGGCTACTGATCCAGGGACCGGTACAATAATCACAAGGGAGTATCCGGCCTTAAAACCGGGTACGCCACAGGAAGTAGGAGACATTGGACTTGTTCCCGGAGATGAGCTCATACAATGTCTTCTTCATGAGTCGGTGAAGATATAGACGATTGATTGCATGGTACGCGGTGTTGGCGGCTTCCGTGCAAAAATGAATGGGAGTATTGTACTCATCAATCATCGTTCTTATCATCTAATGTGTGCGGCTCTTCCTCTCCACCACATCATTTCGTTGTGGGGTATAGCCAGAGGGTAACTCGTGCTTTACGCCTCTTCATCTAAGAACTCTTCGATGTTTGTGTTCCTGATCTCGGTTCCCTTTAAGAGTCTACCTAGCCCTTGTGTGGTTTAGGATGGATTGAGAGTTAATCTAACCTAGGTGTGGTTTTGGTGATAATGACAAACGGGTTTGTGGACTAACCATTTTCCTTGAGTGTTGGAACGTGTATTGGTTAGGTACCACTTTGTAGGGTTACATCAAGAGGATGAACCTACAAGCCCGTGAAGCCCAATATCAATAATGCATGTGGTGATTGGGAGATGGATTCATGTGCTGAAGTCTATCAAATCATGTGAAGCATCAAGTGAACAAGAAGTAAACTTCAAGGATCAAGATATGGGTTCAAGGTGTGAACCGCATTGGATCAAGATGAAGTTATAGCGTAAGAGTGAAGTTGACAAAGATGATCAAGAGTGGGCTCATATGTTGAGCCATGGTGATCAAGACATGAATCTAGGAGTTCAAGAGAAGAATACTAGTGGTGGCTTCATGTGATCAAGTGAAGGTAAGCAATTGTGTATTGCATTATATGAACTAACCCCATGTGTTATGTGCTATGTGTATATTGAGGGTTAGGTACCATTCATGGGCAAGCATCGAGAGGCTGATCGTATGTGCCTATGAGAGGATGACATCATAAGTCGATGGTCATCACGGCAAGCTCAAGATTGGCATCATGTGAAGACATATGCTTGAGGCTTGCGGGTCCATCAAGTGAAGATGATTTTGAGAGAAAACTTCCCCATAAGGATAATGAGGGAGCTATATGAAGAAGACTTCATAAGGTGACGATGATCAAGGCGATTCCGCTTGAAGCAAGGAAGATGGACATCATCGAGCTCAAGTAGAATACGCAAGGCAAAGGTATGCCTAGACTAGGTTTTTCTAGTTTGACCGGTCTCAAGGAGTTTAGAGAGAGACCAGATTATAGGTTAGATAACCGTACTATAAAGAGGGGCTATTGGATGGTTAACCTGTTCACGTCATGTGTCGAGTGCTCAAGTCTTTGCATATGTTGCATACCGCCGTGTTTCCTTTATGGTGAAGGTGTTAAAACTCGTGTTCTACTGTGTTCGGAGGTTCCGAGGTGCGAGTGCTCGGAGGTTTCAGGCGTAGTTCGGTGTTGCATGTGTTGTTCCTAGACTTGGTGTCTAGGTGTGTGTGATCCAACCGACCTAAGTGGTTTGGTTGATCGGCTAGGTTCGTGGACTCCAGGAGGTCCATTTTCGGAGTATATGACCTAAGGCAAGCCCCCAAGGTGTTCCGGGTTGAACCAAGGCGTTCCAGGTTTGTTCGGAAGTGATCCGGGTTCATCGAGTGCTCCGTGGGAGTTGCTGTCCTGGAAAATCCAGACCCTCCGGGCCAAGGTCTGGGCTAGGATCCGGGTTGAATCCGAAGGGTCCGGGTTGAACCCGGAGGGTCCGGGCCAGGGTCCGGATGAGGGTCCAGGTTGTACAGAAGGTTTCTGGAGTGTCACCCGGAGGATCCGGATGAGGGTCCGGATCTGTATTGGACAACCCGGACCTCAATCCGGAGGGTCCAGGTCAAGGGTCCGAATTTTTCAACGGTCACTTTTCTGACCGTTGTTGTGTACCTGGAGGGTCTGGGTCAAATCTCCGAATTTGCCCAGATTCCTTTCCAACAGCTAGTTTTCAAGGTTGGCTATATATAGTCTCCACCTTGGGTTGGCTTGGAAGATGAGTTGCTGCCTCCATACTTCATTTGTGAATATTTTTAGTGCTTTCCTCCCACTCCAAAGCCTCAAGTGCATGTATTGCCATTTGTGAGGAGTGAGGGAAACCTTTGTGCATAAGTTGCACAAGGTGTGTGTATAAGTTGTATTGTTGAGCACTCGGCATCGATTGTGTTCGAGCGAAAGTCTGAGAGTCTATTACTCTTGGAGGCCACTGACTCCTAGACAGCTTAGTGGTTGTGGCTCGGTGATCTCCTTAAGAAGCTTGTGAGGAGGTCCGGAAGATTGTGAAGTGGTTGTGGAGCTCGTCATCTCCGGGAGTGGAGGAAAGAGCTAACTATAGTGATCGGAGAGACTCTGGAGAGTCCTCGAGAGGAAGTGACTTGAGAGAGAGCCCACCTTTGATCAAGCGTGATTGGATCCTTAAACGGAGACGTAGGATATCGGTGGATATCCGAACTCCGGGTCATACATCGTTTGTCTCTTGTCTCCTTTACTTATTGCATTTCATACTTGCAATACATTACTTGTATATCTCCTATAGAAGTTGAATTGCTTGCTTGTCACCCTAGGATTGCAAACCTTGATATATTAACATAGGGTGGTTATGCTCATATGAAAAACTAGCATATTAGGATTTGAGCTTGTGAAAATCCAATTAGTATAATTCCGCATTATGATTAAACTAAATCCGTAAGTGAATTTAAAAAGCCTATTCACCCCCCTCTAGGCGATATCTTAGTCATTAAGGTCCTTTCACCCTTGTAACTTCTCACATTCTTGATCTACACCTTGAATTCATTTTGAGCCCTCTTTGCAAACCTCTTAAAAATTTTATGTGTCTAACTCTTGTCATGCAAGAAAAATACCCAAAACAGACAAAATCATCAACAATGACTAGGAGTTACCTCCTATGCTTAAATAGGTGACTAGATCAAATAGGTCGATGTGGAGAAGCTCGAATGGCTTTGTGGTAGTCATGACGTTCTTGATGGGATGTGGGCCACCGACTTGCTTCCGGGTTGGCATGCGCTACAAAAGCGATCCTTGTCGAAATCCATGTTCTTGACACCAATAATGTGGTGACCCTTCAGTAGCTTGTTGAGATTCCTCATTATGAACAAACTTCTATGTCATAGCTAACATAAAGAGGATTTCACCAATAGACAAGTTTGTATGCAACATTCATTAGATGAGAAACCCACCAAGAATAGGTTACGTTTCCTCAAATCTCTTAACACAAGAGAGTGGTCATCGCTCTTTGTCACAAATACGCCAAACTTAGTGAAGTTGCACTCAAGATCAATATTATACAACTGTGGGATAGAAAGCAAATTATAGTTCAGGGATTTCACAAGCAACACATTAGAGATGGAAATGTTGTTTGAGATCATGATTTTACCTAATCTCATTACCTTTCCCTTTGCATTATATCAAAAGTAATGTTCTCATGTGGTGACTCTCTACTATTGAATGAGGTGAACATATCCTTCCCTTCGGTCATATGATTTGTGTACCCACTATCAAGCACCTAACTTTTCTCACAGTAGTCCTACAAAACAAATGAAGCTTGTTTAGGTACCCGTACTTTCTTGGGTCCTTGAGCGTTAGTTAGAAGAGCCTTAGGTACCTAAATGGAACTCTTCCTAATATGATCATCATTTCTAAGACCAACATATTTAGCGAAAGACTTAATCCTTGACCTTTCTAAACACATAGAATGCATCAAGAGTACCAACATGGTTAGAATGACCTCTTTTTAGCCTCATGACCCTCAAACATGGAACCTTGCACTTGCTTCTCCTTTGCTTGCACAAACTTTTTCTTAGGGCATTTTCGAGAGGTCAATGCCTTGCCATTTTCATTGAATTTTGGGATAAACCTGAGTCCCTCATGGTTGAAGTTCTCCTTTTGGTAGTTCAATATCTTCTTGAGGGCCTTACTACCTTTGTAGCATTTGAGCAATTCTTGATTGAGTTGAGCCTTCAACCTAACATTTTCTTCCAATAGTGTTGCTTCACAAGATATGGGGTTAGTGGTACAAGCAACATCATCTAATGTAATAGGGGGTGAGTTATTAGACATAGATGCACACTTAGCACATGATGACTCCGCACCCACTTGAGACTCGGTGGTTTGCTTGTCAAGGAGGGAGAGGTGCTTTCCATTGAGGTTATCATGAGATATTTTAAAAGTTTTATAATCTTATTTTTTTCTTAATGTATTCAAGACATTCATGAACATTTCTAAGCTCCTCATGAGACCTTTTATGTCTACAATGTGAGACTTTGAGCTCTTTATACTTATGAGTCAAAGTCGTATTCTTCTCTTTCTCCATCACAAGCAAAGTCTCTTGCCTCTCAAGAGTGGCAACAAGTGAATCATAGCTAGACATGCTTACATCATCAAGATCATCTAGCTAGTCATGATCACTATCATCAAAAGTAGGAGACTATCATTATTTTTTTCACGACCGTGGTGGAGAATATTAAAATCTCCAGAAATCAACATCGGATAAGGGTCGTGGCAGCAAATGTGCACTAGCTCGGCCAGAAAGGCTGGCTTGAAAATATCCTGTGCAGCGCCCTGTACCGCCACTAAACTCCATGTGAAACAGCCTGTGAACTGTGAATTCTGTGGGATGTAAGAATCCAAAGGTCATTTGTATTTTGTATGCCCCCATAGGCAAGTTTGTCTGGAGTGTGGTTAGCTGTGCTTTTGGTTTCAGCAATGCACCCACCTCCATGGTCAATCGCTGTAATGGATGGATGTTACAGTTCCAGACCAGAGAAAGGAAGGCCTGGCACGCAAAGCTCTGATTTTGTGATGAAGTGGACTGGATATAATAGAGCAGGAGTAGTTTGGTTGAGAGCTTCAGGGTGATACTCCTGACTCATGGTGGAAATGGTCGGTTGCTGTATGAGCTCTAAATCGGCTTCATTATTGAAACTGGGTGCGTGGCTTGTATGTGCTCTGGTGAACGTGGATGAGAAGGGCAAGTTTTTCTCCCCCTCTTCTCTTGTACCTATCGAAGTGTTGCCCTTTGTACTGTTGTAGTTGTGTTACATCTACCGATGCTTAATTGCAAGCACACCTACACGTTCAGTCGCCGTGTTTCTACGGACCGGCAGGTAATCAGTACTAGCAAGTGGTGTCGCTTTAGAAATATTTCTGTTTATCGCTTCGTACCAGTAAAATCTAGCAGCCTAAGGAGTGGAACTGTGAAGTAAAAGAGCCTTTCGGGGCCACACAAAGGCACAAAACTCATCTTTGCTCACCTACAGAACATGAGCCGAGTTGGCTCACTTCACTTGCGCCAGAAGCCTAGAATTCAAGCAGATGGTAACAATGGATTCTTCTCTTGAACCTAACACACGGTCACACGGAGTTTACGAACGATTGTTACAACTAAAGCAACTCTTCTCAGAATCTGATACACTAGTTCAGGACAGATTACACAGGATACATGCCTCCCCCAATACAAATTATATGGAACCAGATGACAGCCAAAAGGCCAAATTGTTAAATTATGCTAAATATACAGACAAAGACTATGCTTAAACCACAACCGAAACTATTCTCAGGAAAAAGCAATTTACATCTGGGAAGCAGCCTTGGCAATATGCAGCTTTAACACTGTCGAAGCATCAGTTCTGGCAGACGGACACTGACCTAATGGGGGGTAGTAAGTTCCTTGACTGGTCATCAGTGCTGACCACAAATGACAACAACAAAAACCCACCTGCGTTAGAAATGTATCAACGCATGAGACATTTCGTACAGAGATCAGAATAGCATATAAATTCAATGATAGCGTAGGTATTCAGGGTGAAGCTCTGAGACATACCTTGCGGAGCAGCAGCAATTGCAGAGAAGGTCCATATCTTCAGTTTGAGATGTCCCCATTATGGTACTGCAAAGGGAAAGGGAAAAAGGTTATCAGCAAAACACAGTCATCAGATGCTAGTATGCAATTACATTATAGACTGTCTTTTGAATATTGATGGGTGAACAAAAGTCAGTTCCATGAGCCAAAACTAAAACACATCGAGATAACATGCTGAAAATTGTAGTACGAGGTGCCCTGTTACAGATGAGGTGGACACAACACATATGATTATCTTTTCACACAGACTATAAACTATATCCCTACGGTTTTGCATTTCTAAGAGACGAAATAAACCTGACTCTAGCTGGATACATTCATATTCATCTCCTGATGGAATTAACCTGGCTTTATGCATTACTAACCATCTAATTTCCTAGGCAAAATATGGTGCTCGTGCACTCTGATATGTCCAGACTATATAAACCAACTAAAAAGGAACACTTCAACAACATAGAAGATGGAGGGACTAATCTGCTTGCTCACAAAGTTCCAGCTTGTGCAAACTTTGCAACTCCCCTAAAAGTGATAAAATGAGGAAACAAATAAAGATAACAGAGTTATTCTATTTTCCCAGACTATATGAATCCGTTATTATTTTTGTTTCTTCCTTACTGGGCTTGGCTAACAGTATTTTATAAATAATTAAATCCTGAAGAAACTAGAGTATTGTGCACGGGAACACGGACACGAGAGCTAGATGGTACAGTTATCACTACATATTTACCAGAGGAACTCACAATTTTGCATTTATTAAAACATAAATGCAAGCACAGCAGAATTTATTCCTACTGCTTGCACATTTCATTAGTGAAAAAGAAAACAGATCCACAAGACAGTCATTATAGACCATGCAGCTTAACACAAGTTCGTCAAGCTGCTGAATCCAAACAACTACATAATCATGAGAAATATCCTACAAAAAACTTCACAAAATCAAGACAACTGCCTATCAACTAGCTAATGCATTTTCTGTTGCTAAAGCATGATACATCTTATAGGCGCCAGTGAAAGAACAACTTTGACAAAGGCTGTGCCTATTTTCCTGCTAGTACTCAAGCTAAACATTAAGTCCAGACCATCTTATGCAACCGGCTAATACATTGCCAAGCATATTTAAGATAAATCACCTGAGGTTGCATATAACCCATTCCTTGGTTGTATGCTACTTGTTGGCCCATCTATAAATAAAGAAGATAAATAGCTCAGTTTCCAGCAAGATTAAAAAAGAAAAGAAAACATATATATACTAACCCCTTGCACACTTGAGCTACTTGCTCCCACATGATCCTTTTTAACAGAGCCATCACCACCCTTCGCAGTTAACTTACTATCACCCTGTTAATTATTGAAGAAAAGGGAGATGAGTAATGTTCTTCACATCTGTGATTTGCGGTAGGCTTGATGGTATAATCATGAATCACAACAATATCCTAGCCCTAGACCCTAGGAAGAAGTATCTGCTTGTTACAGATGCGTAGTAGGGAGCAAAAGAACTTGAAGCAGTCAGAGAAGCCAATCGAACAGCTATTAAATGGTCAACGAAAATGTGGAGGTCACACAATTTTACTAGAATCTAACCTATCAGTAAACTGTATGGTGCACTGCAGAGGCAGCATTCATATTAAATCTGCACGTACTGATTTCCCAAGAAAAATGTGTCATATGTGTGTTGAGTAGTCTGGGTTATATACGCAACGTTTTGCTCTGTTGGTAAGAAACGATACAGGAAACTATCGGAACTACAAAATTTAACAAAAAAAAATATATTCACTAAAGTAGGTTATACAAATATCCCGGTACGTCTAATTAACAAGATATCTTCACAATTCAAAACCAACGGATTATGTGCTTGCATGATAGGCTATATGCCTTCAAGGTTTGAACATGGTCAGTTCAACTGTGCACAGATGAACTAAAATCAAGATGAAGGCAGGCTCGAATAGCTCAAAGCCTCGAATTATCATTTTTCCAGGTTGATTTCATCTCCACTAAAATTTCAAATTTCAAAAGCTTTAAGTCCTGATGTCTAAGCTCACATGAAGAAAATTTTGGAGGAATCCATAACAAAGGGGAAAATATCAAAAATAGCTTACAAAACAAAATATAATTAAATACCACATACCTCCATCTGCAATCAGAATAGCCATCCGCCAAACAAAAGACAAACAAGAGAAGCCATGTCAGATGGATAAACCAAATAGAAATTATAAAATAAAACAAAAACACAGCCATGCATAGACTCTAAGCCATGTTAAGAAGTGTTGCATACGCATTTGGTCTTTATTCTTTAAGCTAGATTATGCATGAGTTGTAAGTACGATGCATAGCTTCAAGCAAGGAACTTTTAGGAACTCATGCATAGATAGAAATTAAGACTTGATACAAGGTTACTACCGTACACCTATTAAATTGGTAACTGGGATCGAATAATTGGGGCATGAACAAGGAGAAGTAGTGTGCATGTGTGTGTTTCAGTCCAAGAAATGACTTCCAATTGATGAATGGTGGCCCAAGACAAACTCTTAGTGATTCAAATCATTTTGTACCCTGAATAACAGTAATTGCAATGATAAAGCAACACTTCTTTTAAGGACAAGAAGTTATTTGTAAAACAAAGAAGCTGAAGCAAATCAGCAATTGATTGGTGCCACAAGTAGTGTGGGTCTTCATCGGTCACCAATCTGACCAAAATTATTTAAACTTGCCAATTAAGGCTAAGCGAAACAGAGCAAGTTTGCTAATTAAGGCTACAGCTGCTCAGCTAGAACGGACAAACTGGTGATAGCCCTACCAAAATCCCGAAAGCAATAATGCACCTTAATCATCTCGGAATCACTCCAATTTCGATGTACCCAAACACCCACATCATCAGTACGCACCTCTCTGTACTTCTGCAGGTAGACCTTGAGGGGTTCGATGTAGTCCTCGAACCCCAGCGTCGCCATCGCCCACAGCAGGTCGTCGCCGTTGATGGTCTTCCGTTTCTCCCTCTGGCACTTGTCGCTCGCCCTGCAAACAGAGTCAAAACGCCGACAAATCAGCACAAACCCACCTAAAACAAAAGCTAAAAGCCGATTCCAGCTAAGCAAAACACAGCAGCAGCGGCTGGCACACTTACTCGCTAGTGATGAAGGAGATGAACTCGGAGACGCACTCCTGCACCGTCTCCTTGGCGTCCTTGGCGATCTTCCCGTTGGCCGGGATGGCCTTCTTCATGATGCGGCTGATGTTGGCGATGGGCAGGAACCTGTCCTGCTCCCTGACCCCGCCGTAGCCACCGCCACCCCTGGGGCTTCCGCCGCTGTCGTGGCTTCCCCCGCCGCCACCCCCGGGGCTCGCCGGCGCGTCCGCCATCCGCTCTCGCTCCTGCACCACAGCCCCAACCGGAACCCCAGATCCATCAGATCGGCACGCTCACCCCACAAAACCCTAGCCACCTCGAGAAGGGAGCCGGGCGCGGAGGCGGGAGCGGGAGCGGGAGCTGGAGCGGGGTTTGGAGAGAGAGAGAGAGAGAGGCGTACCTTATATAGGCGCGCGCGCGCGCGCGTGGAGAGAAGGGGAGGTGAAGGTGGTGGCGAGAGTGGGAGGGAAGCGAGGCGCGGAGGTGCGGTGAGGGCGGCGAGTGGGAGATCCGACGCTGCAGAAGAGAAGGCGGCGCAGGCGGGTGCGATTCGTTTGGGAGAGGGGTGTCCACTATCCAGGCCGTTCGTGAGGTATAAATAGCCGCCGCGTGGGTGCGGGCTGGCCGGCGCACCGTGGACCCACTCTAGGTTGGTGTTGCAGGAGGGGTCTCTCTCTGTCTCTGGGTATTTTGGCATGCGTTTGAGCGTGGGTGCAAGGGAGCAGGATCTCTTTTTTTAACCTCAAAGAGAAGCAAAGATAATGTACTCTTTTTTGTGTTTTCAGAGTTCAAGTATAATATGTGCTCTTTCACTCTCTTCTTTAAAAAATGGTGCATTTTATAATTTAGGTATGAAAATCATAAATAGTTCTTTATAGAAAATTTGTAGACACAAGTATAGACGTCATACAATACATAGAATATGATGTATTTTTTATGTTTAGCGCGATAAGGAAAATTTGCGGGTAAAAAATAATGGTGAGTGATATTTCCAGAGTACATGCAGAAGAGGATATACTTGTTTGGCCTATATGCGTTACGAATTGGACTTTCTTCTATATTAACATGTAGCATAATATGTGGGGATGCCAAACTAGTGAATTGACATTTGTCAATTGTACATCTATGAACCATGACACCTAGCTGTTGCATGGATACTATGAGTTGGATCACCGAATTGTTCATGACCTAGTCATCATACCGACACATGTTTTTGGTAGTAAGGCAATGTAAACATATGAGACAGAGTTTTTCTATAAATGGGTAGTTGCCCACAATATGTATGTCACCAATGTTTGAGACTTGGACAACCAAAAGAGTGTCATGCACGATTAGTTGGTAATACTATCTGATAATCAGCTAGCGTTTAAGAAGAGATAGACAAAGGAGAGGGAGAAAATGAAAGGAGAGGCGGGAGAGCGTCTCTTGCCTTCAAAAAGAGAGTGGGATGGAGGAACAAGGGACAAGACAGGATAATATCTCTTTCTTTCAAAATCAGCCCCTGTTAACACCCTTTCTCTTAGTAGTGATGAGCAGAGAAAAAGTTTCATTTTTCTGTTTTTTCAAAGAGAATGGGCTTTTTGTCCTTCTCATTTTTTTCGCTCCCTCCCTACTAATGCTAAATTTATTAAGCTTTTATAGTTATCTTACCTCTGGACAGACAACTATTTTTTGGATCTAATATATGAACAGCTCCATTGACAACGACATGTTATTTGATACACATTTGCACGTGTTTGCGTGTTACCAAATTGTAGGCAGGCCTACAGCATGGAGATCTTGTCTTTTTGCAAGGTCGCACAACATGTGTGTTACTGAGTTTGTGAATGGATGCTTCCTTTAAAATGTGAGCATATATATGCCTTCAGAAAAATACTCCATCCGGTTAAAAGAAGGGTTGGTTTCAACACCGAAATGATCTCTAAAACATAAATTTCATGAAAAATTATGTTAAAATATATTTATAGAACTTAATATAATTATGATATTCTAAATTTATGTTTCAGGACAAATCTACACATATAATTTTTAAGTATTCAATTTAAATACAAATCAAAGGTTTGAATGTTTGGTTAGACCTATGTCCAAGACAACTTTTTCTTTCTGAAATGGAGAGACTAAGAGTATATATGCACACATATCTATGGATCTATACTTGAACTTGCGTGCTGGAATTGAACCGATACACTCAACAAAATCGCACTGATCATTCTATATATATAAGTTGATTGAGTTGATCTTCAATATTAATCATCGCGATGTAAACATCACATAAAAAGCAAAATGGAAGATACAAGACGTATGTGTTTTCCAGTTTAATACATGTTGCCATATTTCAGTAGTACCCTCATCGCATGCACTTTTTTCAATTTTAGGAAAATGTCGCTTGCTCTTTTAGTACTTGATTAGAAATTACAACATGAAGATATCCCATGAGGTAAACCATTCCCCTCAAATTTATGTGCAACCCCCAAATGGTTACTTAAAAGATCGGTTCTAAAGCAGCCCGACTATGCAGGTCACACTCAACATTATCTTTTAACAAGATATGAATAACAAAAGGCATACACCGTACAAAAGAGAGTATTTCCCGTACATTCCACCATTTGGTGCACTTTTTTGTATTTTCTTAGAAACACAATACAAATAGAACTTTAGATGGAAACCTAACTTACATTAGCAGAAAGCAGAAAAAAAAAGCACCAAATAAGATAATATCTTCATATATATATTCTTTCTATTTTCGGATGTCTTTTCATTAGGTGTCTTTCAGTGTGTAAATGGAAATTAGCTGTAAAATTATATGACATGTGCCAATTGTCAAAAATTTGAAGAATTTTTATGACTATTTACATCGTGGTCCAAAGAAGATCAACGGGACTACACGTAAGAGTAGGATGCACCGAACACGACTTGTCTTGAAAACAAAGATACCTACTAAAATATACAGCTTTAGATGGCAAAATGTTGCAACCAGTAAACAAGCTTATCATCCTCGGACAGAACTACAATCGAACTGTTTTTTAGTTGGAAGATCAAGCCGTATGAGACTAATACTATTCAAAAATGGTTATGATCACCTGCAGTGTCATCTATTTTTAAGCTTATACTTATTGGCAAAGCAACAGGGAGTATTGTACCATATCACCTTCAGGACCTGTACTTTTTTTTAGATGTTCAGGACCTATACTTAAGCGGTATATATTCGACACAGTCGTATGATTGCCTTCAGCTATTACCAGGACAGGAACATGACTTAACTGCATCTGGAAGCGAACCGTGTCACCATGTTCTAGCGACCTCGGCTGCCCAGCTAAGCACACCTTTCGCACCGACGAGAAACCGCACGTTTTTCCCCAAAAGAAAACAATTGAAAGAACAAGAGAACAACTCATCGTACGACGAACACAAACACGGCTGAAACAAATGCGCAGGGAGCAGTTGGGAGGGAAAGTAAAAACATCATAAAACTGTTGTAAAAACCCAGGGCATGTCGTTTTCTTCTTTGAACTTAAAACCGAGAGCATGCATGTTTTCTTTTACTCCGAACTTAAAACCGAGGGCGTGTTAACCGAGCGCATGTTTGGGATACAGGACATGAAACAGTTCATTATCACAGGATTCGGAACAACGTAGATGATTCAGGGCCCATTTAGAGAGTAGGCTACCACATGAATTGAGGAAAGCTCCAGCGTTCCAAACAGGCCAACGTGGCACATGGTTTTCGAAGTCCGACATGCAGGACGTGAAGCAGGCCTGCTATAGACATATTTTGGCAATATAAATTTCATAAAGCCAAAACCGACTAAGAATGATAGATAGATAGCATTAACACTTACAGCCACGTATAATGTACACCAAAAGATTAGGCTGCATAAATAGTAGCGAGCTAAGTTGATGGTCGCCATGTGCGCGACCACTTGAGAGCACACCTAAAGGCTTCTACCACTATGTACAAACAATGACAGATAGGACGGGCAGGGTGCCTCTGTTTTCCCCCTCCTAACATCAGCTCCACCAAATCGTGGCGTAAGTTGAGCAGTGAGCCGCCCACATTCACACCATGTTTCCCCACGTGATATACTTACAAAACACACGAATTTCTACTGTGTGTCGCGCGTGCAGCTAGCGTTGCTATGAGTTTCCAGTCAAGATAGGTGGAAGGACCCCTGGCCTTCCGTGATTGCGAAGAGTATTTTCTCCCTCATCCTTTCCTGAAGGTCAAGGATAAAAGGCTTGGTGTTAGTGCAAATATACAGTATTTGTTTCAGAAAATACAAACATTTGGTAACTGGAAACTAAATCACTTCGAATCAACGTGCCCAAAATACTATGCTCAAAATGCCAGTTACTACTGATAAAACATTGATGGTTCGTAGTGTCTTTTAGCTCAAGTGTTCAAATAGTCTATAAGAAGTTACAGAACTACTCTTAATTATAAAAATTATCAGCAGAATGAAAGTAAATTAACCTAAATATGCACTCAGTTAGATGCTAACTGGTAGCAAGTTCAGACCTTGGAAGAGTAGGGAGGTAACTTCAGATAGTTAGCACAAGTCATCACACTCGGCAGGTCATCGTCAGCATCATTGCTGTTATGCTGTTGATTATATAACACGATGTTAGAAAAAATAGTAACAATGAACTGATCGAGAGAGAGAGAGAGATGGCTTTATAAGGAAAACAGACCTTCCGGACAAACCGTCAAATTTGGATTCAGTGCAGCCAAACCACCTGGAGGAAGTCGAGGTGAACCCGTTATAAATTGCAAGAATGCTCTACGTTCATGGCATCCAAACTCTTGTATGATCTCCAACAACTGCAAGGTATTCAGATAAATATCAAGTTATGCTACTGAGACAAAAAAAATATATCATCTCTTAAAGCACCAGCCTTCACCAACAGTTCAGAAAATTTATTTCACATTCCAAATGCATTGACTAATAAAACTTACATTAATGACTGCAGGGCTGCTGGAGGTGTAGCCATGATCAAATTTTATGTGATCCACAAGTTTCACAAACTGCCCAGAAGCAAGGTATCAACAAATTGAATAGTTACAGAATATTAACAAATTCCAACAAAGGACAGGCACATACATCCCAACTATCTTGTTCTCCGCAGAGTAATCGCTCCAGCTCATCCTCTGAGAATACCCGGAGGGTGCTTAGTGGAAATACCTGCAATACCCAGTGTCAGTGTGCCACTAAAAATAACTTATCAAGTGTACAAACAGTGAGACAACAGAAGAGAATTTTGAAAATGAGAAGTGAACATCGAGTTCATGTCACTCTATAGGCCCCACATAGGTCTACTGATTACAAATTAAAGCAAAGGGAACCACACTAACCCCTGAATACATCTGAACCGACAAATGAGGAAACTGTATGGGGTAAAAGGAGGGAGGGCGAGTCAATTGCCAAAGCGTAATAAGGACTATCAGAGGCAATTCGAAGTACATATATAGGATTCAGATTGCTTAAGAAAAACACAGGGTTATAAAGTATGAAAGCAGGAAAGGCGTTTGCATTGTCTGGCTACAGTTTTACTCTCTAGCTTTTCCAAAGATCAAGTGCTCGTAAGGAACAATTTCCAGATAGCTGCTAGGTAAGTAGTAATGCATCCTACCTACTACAAATTTCCACAACTAGGGCCAAACTAGCCAACCATAGTGTAAGTGAAAAATTGCCATCAGTTATACAAGTATAAACAGAGGAGAACCACACCATGATACAGCATACCTCATTGAATCCTGACTTAAAAGCCTCCAGTTGTCTTGCAATTCCACTTTTAACTGTTGCCTCAACAACAAATGAAACATATTCTTCTAAATTCTCAATGGTTACCTGAAAATAACATATGCAATTGAGGGAATACTTTAATCTGCAGAGAAGCTGGTCACGGAAAGTGTACGGTCATATACACTTACATTATCTGAGCTAATCTCTGAAGAAAGCACGTATTCTGGATACCCTGGGACAGCAAAGTCAATAGCAAGATCCTCAATTCTACATCCTCGATAAGACAAATCAGATGTGTTCTGGTAGTCCCTAGTCAAAGATGACTCGAAATATTTTCTCCGACAAGCAAGCGCTTTAAACTCCATAAGGGTCATTGCCAGTTCAGGGTCAAATGAATTGATATCATATATATTAAGCTCCTAACAAACAAAATCTTATTAGATGGACTTACAAAGTAAGAAAACATAACAAACATCATACATATTTCAAGAATATAGGATCCCAAATACCTGTCCTAGGATAAGCTTGTAAAATGCTTTAGAAAATGGAATGTCGAGAAGTCTGCCATCCTTAATTGCCTTCGCGACAATCTGACCAAGGAGGTGAAATCTTTTATTCATTTCCAAGAAGGAAGCACAATCTACAGAAGCAGACCATGGTCGAGGAAACAGTCCATTTGGGGCTACCACAATTCCGCGACCAATGTGAGCATCGTCAATGCCAGCTTCACAAGGAAGCTCACCCCTCCACATGCCTAAACCAGACTTCTGAAACTCATGACTTATCAACGTATAGAATTCCATCGTAGGACCTAAACCCGTGCCTACTTCCTCTTCATATTCTACTTCAAGCAGTGCATTACTCTGAGCATAGGACTGCATCATTTTAGCAGCTGAAGCCAGTATATTGTTGCGATCAACTTTGAACTTTTTCCGTGGAAAGGAAGACCCCCTATCTATTGTTATATTGTTACCACTTAGATCTATCATATGCCCGTGTTGCATTGCTAAAGAACCAAATGCTGTCAGTAGGAAATACTTCCATCTTGCCTCAAAGGAAAAACAAGAAAGGGCATGCAGACATCAGTTCAGTGCACCACAAAGGCAAACAGCGAGACCTTAAAACCAAGGGATCATGCATCTGTTGCTCCAGTTTATCTGTCAATTTAGCACTCACAAACTCCTGCTGCGGAACTGAAGAAACAGCAGCCTTTAGATCATCAAGGTTAGTTATCCTTCCTTGAGCAAAAGCCTGGTTTCTCTCATCCGACACGAGGTGAAATGAGTATCGGTTTAATCCCTCTAGAACTTTTAGCATAAACAATATGTCATATGATGGACTTGATCTATCAAGTTTGCAAGGAATCTTGCCAAGCAACAGGCTACTGAAGAAAGGGAGTGTTTGCCACATCAACCCAGTTTTACTGTCATCTGTTGATGTTGCTGCACTAGATGAATGCCGAGGAGAATCATCTGTTTCTGGATTTGCAGCTGTTCGAAATGTTACATCGTGCACAATACGCCAAAACTGAGTGTCCAAAATTATGTCAGACCCAGCATTGATCTGATCTTGCAGGATTGATTGATACAGAGTAACAGATCGGTCAAGCTCTTTTCCTTTCAAGCCAAATATCAGTTTTGGTTGTACAGCATGATCAATCCTGATCAACTTGCTTCTTTCTGGTTGACTTCCAGCTGCAAATTTATCGTGGTATTGAGGTCACAAGAAAAGGAGACAGTTTGCAAATGAGAGAATAACGATGAGTGCCAAGTCAATCCTAGATTAAATGTACTCACCGGAAGATGAAGACCCTTGCTTTGAGCATGGTTCTACAGAAGAATTTTGATTTTCCTTTATCAAACCCTGAAAAAGGAGCCATTTTAGTCTTAAAAACAAGGAAAGCTAGTAGAAGTATCAGCCGCACTTTGCTGTGGGTTTATTGGATGATGTTTTCTTCTACTATCAACAGGTATGTATGAAAGGATTCTCGGGCTATTTATAATTTCTATGATAGTGAAGGAAAGCTATAAATATAAGCAAGAAGCACTCAACAAAAAGAGCCTACCATATTTAATATATCCTAACTAGTCATGTTTCTTAAGATTGCAAAAAAGAATAGCACCTCTGATGGAGGAGAAGATTCAGGGCTGGAATCTCTTTCCTGAGGATCCTCTTCAGCATATTTGCTCTCCAAAGCAATATTACGAAGTGATGATTCAGCCTTCTGATTGCTTGTGTCCATACTGACTTTGGGCCACAAAAATTCTTCAATATTATGCAAGGAGGAAGTGATTTCCAAATTCACAGCATTATCATAGCTTGATAAGTTCATTTCATCTTCATCCTTCTTGAATCTCACTCGGATACATGGTGTAATGGTTGAGTGCCTAATAGGAATATCAGAAATATTGCTCCTTGGCTTGAAATTGTGGCTCATTATCACTGGAAAGTTGTCAAGAGAAGTAAGAGCGTTCTGTAGCTTCCTTACTAGTAGTGTCAAGAGCATATCACCCCAACCTTGCTCCATTCTTGAAAAAGATATCCGGGCAAAGGACTGAAATCTTTTCAACACAGCAAAGCAATGTTCAGCATTGTGAATTTTAAGATTTTCCTCCACCTGGAGGTATTTGCCATTCGAGAGGTAATTTGACAAAGATTTGACCAATCCACTCTCAAGGAATTCAAATGTTGTCATTGTTTCTCCCCCATGAAGCTCCATCATCACCTCACTTAAAATGTTAGACAAGTGTTCTTCATTTTGGTCTTGGTTTAATGACTTATCTGCAGAGTCATTCAGAACTGCACAGCAAGTTTTGAGCTTCTGCAAAATCTCCGTTAACCCCATCTCAGAACTCACTGCTTCTGCAGTAAAGTAAGTTGCCTTCACATGCCTTGCAAAATTAAAAAGGTTGCTCTTCCCAATCCTACAAGTCCTTGTATCGGCAGGTTCAGATCTGCGGGATTCAAATGCATAGCAGAAACATGTAGGTTTATTTCTTACAAGAGGTTGATTCTCTGGTTGTTGAGTGTCATCGGAGAGACAAGGACTGGATTTTGAGCAATCATCTTGCATAAGAAGAGCTTCTACCGCGTAGACTACACCTTCCTTGATAAAAGATCCAAGGTAAGCATCAGGAAGCTTTTGCATGAGAATCTCGATAATCTTTAGTGATGAGATTAGGACGTGATGATCCTTCCGAGACAATAAACCAGCCAAGAAGCTGTCACATAGATCACCAAAAAAACATTTAGGCTCAGCATATCTAGCACAACTTAAATGCAGATCTTATCTTGCCTACGAGGCTATGACTGTTGCAAGAAATATGAGTCCTCTTTTGCATGTCAATTTTACCTTGATATGTTTGTTTCCTTGAGCAACCCTTGAAGCATTTCAGGCTTACTGAAGTAACAGATGTTATTTACAATTGAAGAACAGCCATAGCAAATGTATGAATTTGCACCAGAGTTCACTGCCTGCACAAAACAGCATACTCACTTCCATATTTCAGAGCATAGTCATTGTTATGAGTAGTTTGTTATTATCAACAGACCTTGATCAAGACAGGGACAATATCCATAGAGAACTGACACAAAAACCCTGGTTCATCCACAATAATTTTTTCTTTCGCAAGTGCCATATGGGTGTCTTCAACATCTCTTGTCACTGAAGGAATAAGCTGGATTGCTAATTTCAGAGCTTCATTAACCTGATATAATCAACCATTAGATTATCAAATCATTGGATGTCTGGATGACAATTAGAGTGTGCACTTCAAGAATGCCTCTTCGTATAGAAAGAGGAACCAAGGGATGCAATTGGACAAGTTGTACTCTTGTAGTTACTTATTTCCATTATAACACCTGACGTGGTACCATCATCCCCGATTAGTACAGATACTGTTTCACTTGTTTAGAAGTGGAAAGTAATGTTAGTGTAAAAAAAATTTAGTCACAAATAATTGGATCAGCCAATTGCATGATAAACAATGATAGTAACATGGCTTCTTAGATTCCTAGTTTCTTCCCAGTACATATACTGATCGAATCAGCTTAGTGCACACGCTAGTACGCTACTACTGGCTAGTAACTTAACAGTCTGTTGATGTTAAATGCCATATGTATCTAGGTTGTGCACCACCTCATGTTGACACTGCCAAAAGGAAAATGACAAAACAAATGGTCTGGAAGTAAAGAAGCTATTGAACAAGCAACCTGGTTATTTTGGTTTTCCAAAGGCAGGTATGGCATGCCATGGGAGAGATCTGAAGAGACCAAAATCCCCTTTATGGTGCTACCAACATTCAGCTCAAAGAGAGACTTGACTGCCACAAGTGAATTGCAGGCTAGCTTAGCGAGAAGCCCGGTCAAGTTCTGCAATCACAACAAACAATGATCAACTCCCTCAACACATACTTGGGATACGCATCGAAAATCTAGTGCAAGCATACACTGCAAGTTGATGGGCTAAGGGAAGTGAGTCCGCCAGTGTTGATCAAAGGAAGGACCTTCTCTACCACGCCCTGGTGACAGAGCTGGTCAAGAAGCTCCATTGAACCACTAAAGGAGTCCACAATGCTTATCAAGCAAGTTGCGACCTTCTCCACTACCTACAATATTATATCACCTGAAACATAAGCAGGCTACACACATGCTCAGAAGAAGCTCAGTTAAACGGGTGACCAACAATACCATCTTGTCATCAGACTGCAGTAGATTACACAGCATTGGGACAGAATCCATCACAAACTGGGAGCAATCTATGGGGATCTTCTTGCAGGCGTTTGCAACAGCTGAGACTGCAACCCTCTGAACCATCCAAGCACGCATCCAATTAGCAAATGTAGTAAGTTATCAGCACAAAAGATGGAATTCTTGCAATTCTAACCTGAATACTTGCAGAGAAGAAATCAATGTATGACAGAACAGCGGTAATCATGCCTGCCTGCAAGCACGGCGTCGGCTGCCTCCGCGATATCTTCTCAAACGCTTGCAAGCACTGCTCATACAAAAGCATGATCAGATAAAGCAAGTCAGGTTAATGTGATCGTCTGACCGGGTTGTCAGAGCTGTTCAGTTACCTGCTCAGCCACATCAAGGTACTCGATCGCGAGGAGCCGGGAGGAGAGTACGGGGAGCAAGCCATGGCGGACAACGGCGTCAGCGGCGCGTGGCATGGCGTCGCAGAGGTACGTGATGGCGCGCACGGAGAGCAGCATCGCGTCGGGGCTAGCCACCGCGCCATCTCCGCCGCCGGCCAGCCGCACCAGCGCCTGCGCCGCCGCCTCCGTCGGGAAGTAACCCACGGCGTCCTCGGTGCAGAACGAGAGCGCCTCACAGAGCTCCGTCAGCGAAGCCACCAGCGCGCCCTCCCCAGCGCTGTCCGCAGCCACGGCCGCCACCATCCGATGGAACTTTCCTCTCCCAGCGCATGGCCTCGGGCTTCCGTCCCCATCCGACTCGCACGACGATCCCCCACCCCCATCCCCATCTCCATCATCTCCATCCCCATCCCCATCCCCATCGCCATCGCCATCGCCATCGCCGGCGTGGCCAGACGACGAAGTGTCCATGTCCGAGGCGGCGTGTTCCACCGGCGCGGCCTCGGGCTCGGCCACGACCACGGCAGCGGAGGTCGACGGCTCCGCAGTACAGGGCCGCTTATCGGCGGGGGGCTCGGCCTCGCCGGAGCCGCCGGGGTCGGAGTCGGGCCGCTTTCGGCAGCGATCCATCGGCCCGCACGCTACCTCAGAGCCCTCGCCGAAGACGTAAGGCAGCACCACTCCACCTCTCCCCTTCCAATACGATCGATCGAGGGGAATCGGGGGCCGCGCCGATGGATGTGAGAGGCGTGCGGGGTGAAGTTTTAGTTTAGTTAGCGTTCCGCGATCAGTTTAAAACCGAGAGATTTTAACTGATTTGGGGCGGTTTTGGAGGAGATTCTGCGTGTTTTCGGCGGTGCCTGAGTGTATCTGGGCGTTCGGCTCCACCGCCACATTGTGGGGGAAAGACGGAGGGTGAGGGTCTGCGGAAAGGGAAGGGAAGGGAAGGGATTAATGGAACTGCGGCCTTGCGGGGCCTGGCTTGTTTGTTTCGGGTTTCAGGCTTCGGGGGCTGTGTCGTGTACTCGTGTTAACTTTGCACGTTTCGTGACAGGTGATTGGCCTGGACTGTGTCGTCCATTGGCGAGCTGTTGAGGCCTACTTGGTTCGGGATTACTTGGGGCGTCTTGTCCTTTGTTAATTGCAGATCGCGTGGAGGGTGGATAGACCGATAGACTGCGACCACGAGCTTGCGAATCTTCGTTGTTAAGGAAGGATGGGATTTGTTCGGGTGTTCTCCTCGTCACATGATTCCGTCCACTTGGTTAGGTTCTGATGGTGTGGACATAGCTCCGTTCTGAAAATTTTTGAGATATCAAATGAAAAGGAAACGTGGAGGCTTTTAGTTTCTCCATCCCATTTCTTTCACCTATTCTTCTCTCATCGCCCTTGCTCCCTTCTTCATTATCTCTTTCTATGACCCTGACCTCCCTTGGCTCCACCGACTAGAGATGAGGGGGAGGGGGACCTTGGGTCACGTCTCATCTTTGTAGATCCATGTATATTAGGTCCAGATGTATTAGAGGCAACTGGATTAATATTGTTTTCTTGTTCAAATAACACAAAGCTTAGATCTAACACCGCCTCCGCTTGTCTTCCTCCTCCTTTGCCCTGGACCATGTCGATGTCGAGGAGGCGGATATGTTGAAGGAAAATAAAAGTGGTATCTATGCTGGTTTTGTGCTCATGGTGCTTAGATTCGTCTAGCATCGCTCCTTTCCCTTCCCCTTCCTTCTCTTCCCACAATAACTTCTCATATACTTTCACTTATCTACCAGTTATGCATCCACAAGATCCATTTGGCTCATGATTGAATCCAAGATCTTGAGATATGATCTCCTTGAGGTCAAAGCGGATAGCCTAGAGTCAATGCAAGCGTGTGGTCTCTGTCAATGGTGTCAGCTCCTCATGCTCGCGATGATGCTTTTCCTCTTTTCATGCACCAGTATGAGATTGTCCTCAGGTGGGGATCTTGCTGTGTTGCCTCCTTAGACCATCTGATTGTCCTCAGGTGGGGATCTTGCTGTGTTGCCTCCTTAGACCATCTCAACCTCCTCCTTGGAGGCCTATTCCGTGGTCCTTGTTTGGGTAGTTAGACGGCTACATCGGTGGCTACGCTTCAACAACTTCTTGGGGACCTCAACGTGTCTTAGGGAAGTTTTTTGTCTTCTTCCGTATGCCTTCCATCAACATTCGTGACATTGGTGGTGGCTTCTTCAACCTCCTGATTCCGAGGATCCATCGGAGGCCTTCAGTCCTGACTTTCGTCCCTCTTGATGGTGTCGGCTGGAGTTTGCAATTCGCCTACGAGAGCAGCATTGGCTAGTGGAGAAGGACTAGGGAGACATGTACCAACTCGGATCATATTGTTAGATTTTGTTCGTGTATGCCACTAGCCGAACACCTATTCGAGAATTTACTCTTACCTTTTTAACCTTATTGTGCTTTATGCTCTTCCTCAGGGTCTAATTTGTTTTCTCGGTTGCATCATCTTTGTCTACTCAAGATACCTTGAAAAAATGTTAGAAAAAAGGAAAAAGTATATAATTATGGAAATTATTAGGGAAAAAACAAAAAGTAAGGAAAAACTAGTGATCTCTTTATAACAGTAGTTGGCACTGAGAGTTGTATATAGAACTTATGAACGTTCTATAAAAGAAAATAACGGCTGAAACATTTGTGTAATGTAAAGTATTTCTAAAAAATCATAGTTATCCCGAAGAAGATCGAAAAGTTTTTCTAGCGTAAAACATTTAAATTGCTTTTACAATGTATATTAAACAAGTTAAGTGATCTAATATCAATATTTTCTATGTCTTCTAGTAATTTCTTGATTTGCCTCGGTTTTCCATGATCCTCCGATTCTCCCGTAGGGATTATCTCTGGACCCACCTGTCTGTGACAGACATCCGCGCACCCATGTGAAAAACCCACCACCGCTGTTTCGTCACGCCCGTGCGTCGCAAAACCCCGCTAAAATTTTTGGTCCGTCCGCCCGCCTCCCCAAAAAAGGTCTCGCCTCTCGCAACCGCCGCCGCCCAATTCGTCGGAGAAGATAATCTCGGGGACCTCCGGCGACATGTACGCCGACAGCCCGAAGAGCCGATCCGGCTGCCGCCCCATCAACGCCGCTCCAGAGGCGGGGCTCATGGTGGTCTGGCCGAGATACTTCCCCGAGGAAACCGAGCTCTCGGCGGCCGACCCCAGGGCCAGACTCGTCACCGACCTGGCTAAGGTCTTCAACTCCAAGGAGAAGCGACACCTCCTCCCACGTGTAAGCATGGCTCTCTAACTCTCCATTTCCCGTATAGCTGCTCATTTCGATCACTTCTCGCGGCGGTGCGATTCGAGGGTTCCTTACTCGGGTCGGGGTGCGGTGCGAAGATCGCGGTTCGTGTGTGATTGGTTGGTGGTACGCGAGGTGTTTACTCCGGAAATACCTAGGGTTTTAGCGGATTGGCTGATTGGTCGTTAGTTGAAATGTTTTGGAAGTGTAAGCTTACATTCGAATTGTATAGTTAAAATGCTTGCAGGCTCGATGCTTAATGTCTGTTTAGTTCCAACTATTTTAGTCCCTATTTTAGTCCCTAGCTATTTAATTAGGTACCATTCTTAGGCCCCATTCTTTTCGGCTTGGGCTTGTGCATAAGCTGGCTCAAGCTTAACTGTCCACAGGAGCTCCGGTGGGAGGAAGCTCTGATAAATTGGTATTCCCTTCTTTTCGGCTTATTCCAGTGAGCTTATTCGTTGTGCAATATCTATAATACCCTTGAAAATATTTGTACTCTAAATATTTACATATATGCATATGAATTTGTTTGCATATACAAAAGAAAGCATATATACATCACAATATATGAGAAATTTGTTTACAATTAATTAAACAAGCTAAAAAATCAACACAAATTTAGATCCGAGGTCTTGGGCGGCAGCAGGAGCTTGGGTGGCGGCGGGGCGTCCTCGGGACCGACGGCTGCGACCGAGACGAGCAAGGGGAGCGGGAGTCGCCGGATCCGGGCTCTTGGGCGGCGGCTCGTCGTCCTCAGGACCGGCAGATGGAGAAGGGCGCCGGTGGGTGGAGCTGGCCGTCGTCCTCGGGACCGGCAGGTGGAGGCGCACCGTCTTGGTCTCGGAAGTAGGCGGTGCAGAGCTGTAGGTCGAGGAGGGAGGAGCCGCAGCGCCTCGGCGAGGAAGCACTGGCAGAGGAGGGTAAGGCGGAGGAGGACGGGGCCGGCGGTGCTCCAGATCTGGAGGCGCACGGGGAGGGAGGTGGCGGCTATGGCGAGATCTGGGCCGGCGGGGGAGCCGATCTGGCGGCGGCGGGAGAAGATGAGAGCGGGGGAGCGGGAGCCCTTGCGGCGGCGGAGGAAGATGAGAGCGGGGGAGCGGGAGCCCTTGCGGCGGGGCGGGCCGAGTGTCTCGGGCGAGAGAGCTGCAGAGTGAGGGGCGGGGTGAGGGGTGAGGGCGTAGTGGCAAATGGCGTAATTACTTCCCGAAGTTGAAGGGTATTTTCAAATCGTCTAAGTTGATAAGCTCGGGAAGCCGGGGTGAGGAGCTTCCTGCTATCAATGGAATTTTGGAGGGGCTTAACTCCACCACAACCCCTTCTTTTTGGCTTATAGCTTCTTGTGGCCATAAGCCAACCAAGAAGCTGAAAAGAAGGGGGCCTTAGTAGAATGCATGTTGGCTCCTTACTGTTAGGGTGATATATGTATTAGTTCATGCTATTTATTTTTGGGTAATAATTTACTTACTTGATTCGAATGACCTAAATTTTTTAGGGAATTTGGTTCCACAATCTTCAGGATTAAGATCCCAATGTGCTAGTGGTTCCTGGTATATGAAGCAGGGACTTGCGTGTCTGTAATCAGAAAAGGGAACAAACTCTTAGAAAAAAAGAATGAAAAGGAGCTCATAATTTTGTAAATAAGTTTGACACTTTTGCAGTTCAATTTGTTTCCACAACTCTTGGTTTGTTAGTACCATAATGTTATTTATACTCCAATTTGATGCTACTAACTATGATGTAAGGTTCCAAATTGAATAAATCATAGGATCATGTAGTCAGACAAGAAATTACTGATCATATGGAGCATGTTTAAATGCATTTCTTCGTAGTGTACTTTTTATCATTAAAATACACATACTTATAGATGGAAGAATTTATCCGTTTCAACAAATGGAGAATTTACCCCGCCTTGGTTCTTGTGGTTACAACTTATGACTACACGCACAGGTTGAAGATGATAGTGTTATCTTCTTCCTTCCGATTGGTTTCCAGCAGCTTAAGAAATTGTGTGAGGGTACCAATCTCCTTACTGCTCTCCAGGAAAATCCAAAAGAAGCCTTGCTTTGCTTGGGAGCTGCTGTTCATCTGGCTGAGGTTGATATTTCTTTTCCTGTTAAAATTTATTACTGTTGTTAGTTGTGCAGTTGTGCTTCCTTTTTTTCATACACTGTACTTTGGTTCTTGATGTTTTCTTCAGGCTGAGTGCTCGAGCAAGGGCTTCCGGTTGAACGACATAGACAAGGTCAATATCAGGCTTTACAACCACACCGAGACGATAATTGCTTTGAAGAATTTGAAAGCATCTTATATTAGTAAGTAACTTTTTGTCTTTATCATTGTGTGCATGTGCTTCTGGATCTAAATGAAGTACTGACTTGTAGGTTCACTTGGCAGAGAAACTCGTGACAGTGCGTGGCACTGTTGTAAAAGTCAATACTGTGAAACCTCTAGTTCGGGAGCTGGATTTCCAATGCATTAAGTGTGCTACACTCATCCACCGTGTGTTCTCTGATGGGAAATTTTCACCTCCAGTATCCTGCAGAATTCAGGGATGCAAGGGCAGAACTTTCACCCCAGTGAGATCTACTGTCAAGTTGATAGATTTTCAGAAAATAAGGCAAGTGTTAAATAGATCATCTGCACCATTCTCTATTTATAGTGCTGAGCTTTGCTTTTCTTATTTTTCAATCCAGGATACAGGAGCTTGCTATTGCTGAAAACCATGAAGAAGGCCGAGTGCCACGAACTATAGAATGCGAGCTTACAGAAGATCTTGTAGATTGTTGTATCCCCGGAGAGATTGTAACGATAACTGGAATTGTCAAAGTGCTGAACAACTATATGGATGTTGGAGGAGGTACAATTTCTAAGAAACCAGTATGTTGTTTTTGCTTTGGTCATTTCTGAACCTTCCTGGATACTCCATTTCAAATACTGAGTCCACTTTGTAATGTTAATCTGCAGTGCAGATGCCCCAAATTGCTTATTACACCTGTACAGCACATATGTTGTCAATTTTTTGTTACACTTGTTCAATTTGGATTAGCTGTCCAGTTCTGGTGCCTTATGGACTACTAGTTATAAGTACTTCACTAGAAGCATTATCAAGTTGCATGTTACTCTTAGGGAAAACCTATCTCCTGCTATGTTTGGTAACATAAAGATATCCCTATAACCTCCCCTCATTTTATATTTCCATACCTTATTAAAACATTCGCTCTTTGTCAGATATATCTGCTCTCTATGATTTCCTTGAGTGTAAGACTCAACAGTTCTTTATAGAACAATGATGAGAGCAAAAAGGTTATTATGTGTCATGGCCATGACCTTGCCACAGCCAATAGTCGTGGCGACATGTCATCTATCTTATATGGCATCCCGTACCAACATATGTGAATATGTGTTGGTGCTGCATTGGTCTGGCTGGACTAACCGAATCGAATGCACTGGAGTCCGTGCCATGGACAACTAGGACTTGGTTTTGTAGTTGTGGGGGCTGCCGGCTGTGGCGTCAGCATGAGTGGCCTGGATTCTAGGCCCAGCCAAATTGGGTTCAGCTGCTGCTCGAGTCCAGTGGCTATACACGCCCACTCTTGATAGTACCATTATCTCTTGCTTGGTGCTTTCTGCTTCTACCATACAAGCAGGGAAACTCATGTTAGTCTGGCGTCAGAGCATTTTTCAAAACATTCTTCTTTGTATTACGTAGCATGCGCATTTTGTTAATTTTTTTTGTATAGATTATATTTTCATTAATATCTTCAGGGAAATCCAAAAGCAGAAACCAGGGTTTATACTACTTGTACTTGGAGGCGATCTCAGTAAGGAACTCGAAGGCCCATGCTGTTTCAGAAAATTCAGATGCAAGTTCTACTGATATCCGAGCTAGTGGATCTTTCGGTTTTGAAACTTTTACTGATAAGGATCTTAAATTCGTTATCGAATACAATAATGAGCATGGTACTGATTTATTTCGTCAAATACTTCAGTCCTTTTGCCCCTCCATCTATGGACATGAACTTGTAAAAGGTATTCTCTATCCTAGTAAGCTATTTCTTTATCCTAATACGGTATAATCTTGCAGTAGTGCAGTTACAATGTATTTCTGCCAGCTATTTGATGTGGTTGAAGATTTGCATTTTAGTTTGCTCTGAATTGTCCAAACGTTTGGAAATAAATGGTTCTGTGAAACCTATTGCCCCCTTTAGTTTCTGTATATAAGAAATGACAACTGGTTTCCATTTTTTTTGCTCCATTATTCTGGAGTAAATTTCACAGAACCCCATCTTTTGGGGCAGAGGTAACATGAAATCACAACTTTTGGAAAAAAATTCACATAACCACAGTTTCTGAGAAAATTTGCAACACTTCACCCTAAATGAGCCTTTTCCCTCACTTAACAGTGACTCTGACCACTAGGGCCACATGTTAACTTAAATTTTGGGCCAAAAAACATGTCAATGCAAATTGTTCATGTTGATTTGGGGATTAGGTTTAGAGTTATGAAGGAGGAAAGAAAAGATTTTAATTGAAATTTGTTTGATTTGAAGAATCTATGGCGTTTTAGCAGGAGATTTACGTTAACATGTGACCCCTAGCGGTCAGAAATGTTATTAAGAGAGGGGAAAGGCTTGGTTAGAGTGAAGTGTTACAAATTACCTCATAAACTGTGGTTATGTGAAAAGAATTCCAAAAGTTGTAGTTTCGTGTTACCTCGCCCAAAAAGATGGGGTTCTGTGAAATTTACTCATTATTCTGGATATGTACTGAATGATTATTTCATGTGAAGTGCTCTTGTGCTGTCTCAAAAGAATACATCATGCAATTCGGTGGTTGAGGGACTGACCAAGCTGGTAGTAATTGCAGTTGCATAAGGATACATTCTTTCTTCTTTTTTCTTTTAAAAACCAGTGTGCTAAAAAGCGATAGGTGCTAGGCGGGCCGCAACTAGGCGCCTCCAGCAAACAGTGCAAACTGTATGTTTCAAAATAAACATGTTAAAGTATCAGAAGTTCAACAAGTAGAGTTAAGACATACCTTATTTTCAAATAGAGCAAACATCCAAAATGCATGTTCCTCCATCTCCAATTCTTTAGAGTGATCAATTTAAATTATATAGCTGCACCTTCGTAAGTACATGACCGCCTGGTTGCCGTCTAGGACTGCCTAGGCTGCCCCGGCGCCCAGCCTGCTGACTTAAATCGCTGGGGCAAGGGGGTGCCTAGCACCTAGGCATCCGTCTAGTCTGCTTTTAGAACGCTGTCGATAGCATATAAGCACTCATTGAAGTACATGGGTGTTTACTTGGATGCCAGCCAGCTGATTCTATTTCTTTCTCCCTTGCATTATATTACTGGACATAACTGAATTAATGTTTCCAAATTTCAGCTGGTATCACACTTGCTCTTTTTGGTGCTGTTCAGAAGCACTCAATGGATCAAAACAAAGTGCCAATCAGAGGAGACATCCATGTTGTTATTGTTGGTAATCCTTACTTATAGTTTACCATGCATCTTGATCCCTGTAGGATTTCCTTAACACTGCCCAGGTGCAATTATACTTCGCTTAATGTAATTGCAGGCGATCCAGGACTAGGGAAGAGCCAACTACTACAAGCTGCAGCATCTGTTTCCCCACGGGGAATATATGTATGCGGGAATACAACCACGAATGCTGGTCTAACTGTTGCTGTGGTTAAAGATTCAATGACAAGTGATTATGCATTTGAGGCTGGTAAGGATCGAAGATTTTTTGGTTCCTTCTGTAGACAATTTGTTTAAGCTTTCTATGCCGAATCTTTTCAGAAAGTTACCTAATTTGATTTTTTGGAACTTGTGATGGGATCAAAATAACATTGAGCTCTTGGCTTACAGGGGCCATGGTCCTTGCTGACCGTGGATTATGCTGTATTGATGAGTTTGACAAAATGTCAGCAGAGTATCAGGTATTATTCTTAGTTTTCACCCACCTGATAGTAGCTTCTTGATCAAATGTTCATCAATGATAAATTTCCCGAACTTATCTCATCATGTTTCAAATTGAATTTGAGTTCTCAGGCCTTACTGGAAGCCATGGAGCAGCAATGCGTATCTGTGGCAAAGGCTGGTCTTGTGGCAAGTTTATCGGCCCGTACCTCTGTGCTGGCAGCTGCTAATCCTGTTGGTGGTCATTACGAGTGGGTTAATCTTTTCCATTCCTATTTAATAAATGAGTAAAGTGCACTGTAGGTTCTTAAACTATTGTTAGTGTGTCACATAGGTTCCGCTACTTTGAAAATTGTCATCCGGATCCTGGAACTACAATAAGTGATTCATCAGAGGTCCTAATCACACTTGCTGGTGTCTCACCTGCACGCATAGTGGTTTGACCAAAGTGACGCAGGCAAATGCTTGGGGATACTCACTTGTTCAACACCTCACAATTGTTGTTCAGTAGCATATCACACTTAGGAAATTCTTTGAAGAAAGCCCTACACTATGTGTTTGGGGGGATAGCCTCTAGATACTCATAAGCTTCCTGGTCCATTTCTTGCATCTTCTGCATGTTTGCGTTTCATTCAATCAAGTTGCTGCTTCTTGCAATTGCCCACAATTGGTTATTGAACTTCTCCCCCTTCCAAGACTGATGAAAGTTTTGGCAGAGATGGTGCTCTGAGTCAGGAAAAACATCACTCACAACAGGAATCAACCCCTACAAAAACATGTCAAAACTGTTAGACAAAGCAAACATAAACAGATGCTAAGAAAAAGAAATCTACAAAGTGTATGTTAGAGGGTACCATCTGCCTATCAGTCATGAGGGTCCATGGAGCAGTGTTGGCTATTCCAAGATCTTCCTCCAATGTCTCGAGAAACTACTTCCAAGTGTTGGTGGATTCAACTTCTACCACTGCCATGGCTATTGTGAAGATGCAGTCATTGGGATCAATTTCCTTTGCTGTAAGAAGTTGACCTCCAAACTTAGATTTTATGTGGCAACCATCTTATACAGATAATAGGTCTACATCCATTCATGAGCCCTATTTTGCATGCATCTATGGACATGTACAGTGTACTGAAATTACCATCATTCAAGCTCAAGTGCAGGCAACGCCCATGATTGGATCTCTTGAGTTCTTGTGCATAATCCCATATTTGATTGTACTGCTTTACTTCATCTACATGTATCTTCAGTGCCTCTCTTCTAACTCTTGCAAGCTTGCTCTTGGTGGCTGTCAGGTTGTAATCTTGTGCACTATCCTTGCAAAGTTCCTCAGTGACATCTTGTCATCTGCCCGGAAAGTCTCTAGGTACTTATCAACAAGGTAGTTAGCAGTGAATTGCTTTAGCTCCCACTCCCTAGTGCATGTGTGATTGCCTACATAGGTTTTCACTATTATGCACTTTGATCTGCTGTCCTTGGAAGCATACAAACCTCATGGGCAATCTTCAGCACAATAGGCTTTGATTCTAGTCAAATCATTTTTTGGTGTCTTGATTGTTGCCCTGTTCCTGATTGCATACTCAGTTATTCTTTTTTAAGCTCAGTAATAGAGAAAAAACCATGCCCACTCTAAATATAAAGCTTCTGAACTTCTTCTGGTTTTGACATCCTTCATCTGAATCTGGAAGGTTGGGTTCTTCATCAGGTTTGTAGTCAATGTCCTTGTCGTCAACAGTTGCCTTCCCATTTCTACTTGCTGTTCATCATCGTCCTTATTTACCTCATAATCAAAGTCCAAGAATTCTTAGGCATTGCCACTGTCCTCACTGCCACTGACTTCATCTTCTTCAATTTGGGTCCTCAGCCACTGCCTCTTTTTGCTTCTGCAAGCTCTGACCTACTGCTTTCTTTGGGCTAATGATGCCATCATAGAATGATGGGAGCTTATCAACCTTCATAGGACTGAAAACCTTTGGAATCTTAGGGCATCCAACTATGGCTATGTCGTTTGAGTGCAAATAATTGAAGATATCCTTGTTGTTCACATACATAACGAAATTTCCGATCTTTGGTACAATAGATATGTGGTCACAGTCTAGTATACACGGCCCATCACCCAACTTCTTCCTAGGTAACAACTAGTAAACCTCCAACCTCCCAACATCAGCATACCCGAGTTGTCTCACAAAGTCCTTGATCCACAACGGAGACCAACTATCTACCTTGAACTGATCAAAGAAGGTCACACGACCATCTACATATGCTTTGTTAATCTCATGCCCGCAAAAAAAATCCCCTATGATGAATCTCTACCGAGAACAACTCGTCATCAAGTCCTATGGTTCAAATAAAACAAGAAAATCACAATATTGCAAACTAATTCACCTCATCAACGACAAGAATGAGCTGGCTTCTCAAACCCTAAATCGCATCCACATTCATCGCAACCTCAAGCCCTAAATCACAAATTAGATGGCAGAAAGGGATAGATTCGGTACTAACCATAGTGTGGAGGGGGATCCCCAGGGCATCGCATCACTTGGGCCATCCTAGATGGAGCCCAAGGTGTTCACTGTCGTCATTCGTCCTTGGATTCCCTTCTTCGGTCGGTGGTGCTCAAACCCTAGTAACACCGCATCGCCGCCTTCTAGACACCTCATGCGCTCGAGTGGAAGGGGAAAAGGTGGGGAGGAGTGGGAACAAGGAGCCTTGTAACCGTGAGGTGGTAATTGGAAGATTTCAACGCCCTGTTTGCTGGCCGACGTGGCACTCATCCTACGTGGCTTCGGTCAAACCGCCACGCGTGTAGGTCAGACGGCAGCAAGTGCGGTTAGGACCTCTGATGAATCACTTATTGATGACGATTTTCAAAGTAGCAGGACCTACATGACACACTAACAAGAATTGAAGGACCTATGGTGCACTTTACTCTTAACAAATTTTCTGTCCGTACGTACTGTATAAAGCTTGTCATTCTTGATATGTTGTCTCCATTCATCTTTCCTTTTTCAGTTGACTAGCTAAGTGCCTCGTGCGTCTCTACGGATTTCACGAGTATATTCATGCTTCAAACATGTATTTTTTTAAATTTTGGCTAATAATTATGCCTTACAACCCTTAAATTTTTATAAATATATGAAATTCAATCTGACTTTTGTCTCACAAAAGAAGAATATGTTAGTTAGGAATATATTAGAAAGTGGAAAACTACCATATCTACGTGCGCTAAAAAGAGGGAAAAGTTTGTTGAGAGTTGCACAATAGGTTGTCGGGTTTGTTGAGAAAATCAGGGAAAGAAACAAACTCCATAAGAAAAAGATGGGATAGGCCCATGAGTCGGCACACTTGTGTGAGAGAGCGAGGTGGGCGATGTACTAACACCACCATAACCAACTCCCATTTATATAATAGTAGAGATGATAATAGAGATACCGATTACTTGTACCGCGAGTGCTCTTGTCTGGTGGTGATTTTGGTGAATGTAATGTTCTTTTTTGCACTTACAATTCTTGGTCCTATATTGCGACTGGAACAAATAGACCAATACCATTTTCTTGGGTATTCTGGTTTTGTTTCTTCATCTCGCTTGTCAGTGAAATGGAGGCCGTAGATATTTAAATCTGTGGGTTATTCCCAACTTAATGTACTTTTTCTGCAGCCGAGGGAAAACAGTGAATGAGAATTTAAAGATGAGTGCTGCCCTCCTCTCCCGGTTTGACTTGGTTTTCATTTTACTTGACAAGCCAGATGAGTTGTTAGATAAGAGAGTGTCAGACCATATAATGGCAGTGAGTGTCTGTTAACCATTTTTCTTATTTACATCTCAAGTATATCGTACTGATGAGCATGTGCTCACATAATGAAATAGATCTGTAGTTTGTATGAATGATATATGTGTTGGGGCTATATTTCTAATAACTAAGACAGTCAATATTTTCTGCAAACAGCTCCATACCAACGATGGAGATCCTTGTGCATCCAACAAGAGGCTAAGAACAGGTCCTTATTCGGTTATTCCATGTGCATCCAACAAGAGGCTAAGAACAGGTCCTTATTCGGTTATTCCATGATGCTTTTTAGTTCCTTTTTGCACAACCGAAACCTTATCCATCGTTGTTGATTTGCAACTTTGCTCAGTGCCTCAATGTAATGGCAGTATGGGGTTCGAAATTGGTGGGGAATCAATAGCTTCAAGGTTGAGACTGCACCCGGAGAAAGACAGGGATTTTGTCCCATTACCTGGACCACTTCTTCGCAAGTATATATCTTATGCAAGAAGCTATGTTACCCCCCGGTATTGTGTCAGTTCCTTTTCACCCAACACAATGAGTTATCATTTTTGTAGTGTTTCCCTCACTTTTCATCCCTCTTTTTAAGGATGTCAGAACCAGCAGCTAAAATTCTGCGAGATTTTTATTTGTGTTTGAGAGACCGCAGTACTTTTGCTGATGGCACGCCCATCACAGCCAGGCAATTGGAAAGCCTTGTAAGGTTAGCAGAAGCTCGTGCTCGGGTGGATCTAAGAGAAGAAGTGACTGCCAAAGATGCGCAGGTGAAATAAGTTGAATACTTAGTCCCCCCACACACCCCCTCCTATACAGCCGCACACCTTGTACTGCCAGCTTGGCTTTTCTCCTACTATTGAAATGAATTACCAGCAGAGCATTTTTTCGGTGGGTCAAAAAAAAAGCTGTATGCTTTGAGTACTGCAGAATCTCTCAGGTTCCTATCCATGGTTGCTGGGAAAACCTGAGTTTTTTCTTTTGCTATTTTCCATTCGCAGCACATTATTGAATCAAACTTAAAAGCATGAGGAATTATGTTTTTCACCCTGCATATCATGTCCATGTTGCAGATTTACTTTTTGGTTTGTTTGCTGTCTTACGTCTAAATTTAAACATGTCACATTTATTACCGCTTGCCTAATGCCTAAGCAGAGCATAGTTCCTTTCCCTCCAATAGGCGAATAGACTCAATCGAACAATTAGACAACATCAAGAGGCACATCATTTTAATCTAAAAAAGAGCCATGCAATTTTAATATTGTGCATTTTGTTATGTGGCAGGATGTTGTGGAGATCATGACGGAATCCTTGTATGACAAATATGTTGATGAGCGTGGTTTTGTGGACTTTGCTCGGAGTGGTGGTATGAGCCAACCAAAGGAGGCAAAGAAACTTCTGAGTGCCTTAAACAAGCAATCTGAGTTGCAGCAAAAGGACTACTTTTCATTATCTGTAAGAAATGTGGCAATTATGCCTCTTAAATCTTTTTGTTTAAAAGTTCTTGGTCTGTTAGTTATTGCATTGTACAAATCACACCAGGCAAATCAGTTGACATGGAAAATGACCAATTGCAAATTTGCCTCGCTTGCTTTTTGTGAGTTTGCCTCTTCTGTTATGTGTTTTGTCCAGTAAATAGAAGCATATTTTTGTTTCTGACTTTTTGTTTGCACTTTTGTGCATAAAGCATAAAGAACATTCTGTCTAGTTTGTTATCTGTTAGTCTTGATTCTTGGGGTTGCTCTCATGTTCTATCGTTTCCCTATTGCAGGATATAGAGAGCTTAGCAGATAAAATCAGCTTGCAAGTTCCAGATTTAGATGCTCTTGTGGAAAAGTTGAACAGTGCCGGTATTCTTCTTAAAAAAGGACCAAAAACATACCAGGTATCGTCTCATAAAACTGCTTGACAGCAAGAAGTTCCAATGTTGTTTTTGGTTTCAGTTACATTAGAGATGGCTATCCTGGTATCGTGCTGATTGGTTTCAGTTACATTAGAGATGGCTATCCTGGTATCGTGCTGATTATGGACGAAACCTCTCACTGACAAACTAACAGCATCTTTTCTTGACAACAGCTATCGACCTCGTCATATTCATGGAGCCAGCAAACAAGGTCAAGATGGTGAGTTTTCTTACATCCTACATAAAAACATGGGAGTTTGGTGTCGGAATGGATTTAGTAGTTAGTGCTACTAGGTCAATATTATATGCATTCTCGTGTGAACGTTGGGTCGATTTCCAGTGACTTTGAATAAATGTTTAACACTTGCCCTTAGGGCAATCTTAGTGTATTGTATGTTAAATTGTATCATACATATTAAGTATGTTTTGTGAGAGGAAAACATAATTTGTCATGGGTTTCATGATAAAAACCGTATCAAGATTAAAATTCAATATCTTTCTCTTTACTCCTTATTTAGATCTCTACATCAACATTTTGCTTAGGTGGTATGTTTAAAATATATTACACGGTGGAGGGACTGTCCTTATGACATAAGATGATGGATTGATAGTTTTCTCTGGTTGGTTGTCGACTCATGATATATATATTGTTTTGGACAGATACATGAGGGGGATATGCTTCTTACGGCTGCACCGGTTTTGGACCATGTACAGTATAGTCACATGATGGCCTCTAGTTTGTATGAAATTAATTTGCTAACAGTGTTTATGAGCTATCGCTGCTATCGACAAAGAATCCTTTATTGAACTACCGATATGCTAACAAAGCATCCTCTAGTTTTCTATGCTGAAATTTTCCTCTTATGCCAAAAATTGTGACGTGATTCAGATTAGCTGACAAAATTACGTCCTATCAACCACAAGACAAATAAACAAAATCTAAGCTTCTGATTTCTGGTAGCTGATTTATGACATCTCACTCCTCAGACTACGTCCACTGCTGTGTCTAGAGGCAGGAAAACTTAAGACCGGGCTTATCCAGTGAAACAGACGGGCAATACACAACAAGTTTTGAAATAATTCCCAATATTTGTAACAATTTACACCGCTATTTGGACATTGAGAGCACAGTATGGCAGAGCATGCAACTCAATTTTACATTGCGGGATGACGGATTACAATTTGGCATATAGTCCATCAATTTAAACAGCTCATTGTGGGCTACAGGGAAGAATATAATTTTAAATCAACCACCAACCACAAACGACAGATAAGCATAGCACAAGGAAATTCTCTAACCAGCAGAGTGAAGCAATATTAATATCTTCAAATTACGGAACATAACTCTTAATAGTACTGTTAAGAAAAGCAACAGCTGAGAAGGAACAATTCTCGCCGATACAGCTTAAGTTACATTATGTAGACCATTGTAAGCACAGAAAGCAACTTTCCTCCTAAAACATTCAGAGCCTTGACAGTCTACTCCCTCCTTGCTATCAAAAGGCAATCTAAGACCTGGGCTTCTCCTTCTTCTCCTTGAAGAGTGCAAGCAGCGACACACCAGATACCTTCACAACCTTGAACCTGACACCAGGAATATCTCCCACGGCATGTCCCTTACGACCAAATCCAGCAATCAGCACCTCGTCCTAAAGCATCCAAAGAAGACAAAAATTAGTCTGTTTCATAGACATGTTAATCACTTCACTGAGCCACAGATGAGGACACATACATTTTCCTCGATGAAGTTCAGGCAACCATCATTTGGCACAAAGGCAGCAATCTTCTTCCCATTCTTCACCAGCTGAACACGAGCACACTTACGGATGGCAGAGTTAGGCTGCTTGGCCTCAATACCACTACACAATGGAGAAACTGCACCTTAGCTTAAGAATACAAAGCATGATATTGAAAAAGAAGGAACATTATCTGCTACTTAACATACATCTTCTCCAAAACAATGCCCTTGGCATGAGAAGATCCAGCAAAGGGTTTCTTCCACTCATTTCCCAAGTGGCTCTTCTTGTATGCCTTGTCAGCCCACCTCTGGTTCCTGCGGTGGGTCTTGAGCTTGCGCCCAGCTCCCATACCACGTGTCTTCCTGTGATAAAGATTTCATAATGTTCACTTTAATTAAATACAATCAAAAGAATAATATTGTCCTTCAAGTTAACAGAAGTGCATTACTGTATTAACTGCATGAGTAACAAGAAAGTGTTGTCCTAAAATCCAACAAAACCATAGCTATTAGCACACATAAAGAGCAAAGCTTCATGACTAAGCGGTAAGTATAGAACATTGTAAGCAACTAACATGTACTCTTGCATACACGCCCACAGCAGGCTACGGATTAGAAACATGAAAATATTAGTATTGGAACTTACTACAGGCAAAGGTTTCCCTCCAATGTATCAGTGAAGCATACAGTTACAAGCTTGTATGGTCCTACCATTTCACCTTGAATAGTAAGCTGGAGCTACTCGCAAACCAACTCTTTTGTAGGGACATAACTATCACATATGACAATCAGAACAGCAAAGGAGGTGGGCATAATCTAAACATGGCCATAATTCAGAACATCACAAAAACCAAGGATATAAATATATTCTCATTACCAAGGCTAAGAACCGGCAAATAGACACCAACTAAGAGGCAATTCTAAAATGGCGCGTTACAGAAAGGACCTTGTATGCTACCATGCCCAGCTTCCAGGGCCATCATTTGGACCAAGGAAGACATGATTCCACGGTTGCAACCAATTCATATCGCTTATGAATATGTTTAGTACTGACGTTGTAAAATCTGATCAGCACTGGACCGTCAATAAGCTGATTTTACTCGCATCTAAAGCAATCTCAATCCTTAATCGTACCACAAAGCAGCCTAAATCATATGGTACTATTTACTAGTCCAAGACCATGGTACAAAAGAATCAATCATACAGGCGCATAGCCACACAGCCTACGTTGAGAGCAAGAATCGGAGGGCGCAGTGAAGAAAAATCTCTAGGAAAGACACAGGTTAACACGATCGGGAGCGCTACATCATCGCCGAGAAAAAGCGTGCTGGAAACCATTAGAATAGAGGAGGAGGAGAGATCTTTGCACGCACCCCATGATGGCGGAGGTAGAGGCCGGGAGATCTCCGGTGGTAGAGGGCTTCGAGGACGAAGGCGAGGCGGCGGCGGCTGCGAGAGAAGTGACAGGGGGAGGCGAGGGGAATTTATAGTAGGGTTTGGCGTTTAGGGTTTGCGTGGTCTGCGTCGAGATTCGTGTTGGGGTGATAGATCTCACCGCCGTTCTGTGGATGGTGGGAGGGGGAGTCCCGGTCTGCCACGTCAACGTGTGAACTAGGTCTAGGTGTAGTGTTTTTTTGCTTATATACATCTCTTTCAAACAAGTCCAAAATGTGTCAATTCGGCTATTCGTCCAAGGATTATGGTTATACACACGAAAGTCTAGGACGCACCTATGACCATAAAACCTGTTTTAGAGAAGATATTCTTTAACAGATATTTTAATAGATATTTGGTGATATAACCATTCACCTTATATGACCCTATGTTATAGATGTCCTTAGGTGCGAGAAGTGTCAAAAAAGATGGCCACGAAGCATACATAGACAACGTTTAGGTGCTCGGCATAGCCCCTTCACCACAATTAGGCCCTAGAAGGCTAGTCGAGAGGTAGGGCTGCCTATGAGGGCCAAGATGGACTAAGATGACACTTATAGCTTGACACAACGAAGCAGAAGAGGAAGATAGAGGCCACGTTCGAGCTCATTATTGCCGACATTTCTCCTTGTTGGCCAGAGCAAGGCAGTGGTGAAATAGAGAAATAAGAGAGAGGCGATGGTAGAAGGGGAGATGTGACATCAAGTTTGCTTGCCAAGGTGGGGAAGGAAGTAGGTGGAGTGACGGAAAGAAGATAATGATGGAGTGAGAGCAAATTTCTACTGCATTATCATTTATTTTCCTTTCTATCTCTATGTGTGTCTTAGGCTTTTGTTTCCTAGGTGACCACTTAGACGGGCTAACAATAGTCGGTAGGGTGTCATCAATCTACTGCCTTCTTGAATATTGGTTTCGAGCGTATATCAACGTTACCAAGCACATACACCATTTGTTACTATGAGTTTTACTGGAAAGCACGGATGGGTGGAAGGAAACAAGAAGCGCATGAAGCTTTGTTGGTAGAGGCGGTGCCTTTGGATTGATTGGTTTTAGAGTTCGGTACATGAAATAGAGGGCATATATGAGGCTAATGTAACAGGACCAAATGCAAGGTTTTATTTGCAAAAAACAATATCACTAATCCAAGTTGGCTCACCACGTTAGCACAAAAACATGATAGCGTGGTGCAGATGGACCTCCAACTGGCCCACTTAACACACTTAAGGGACCTAATGACGTCTATAGTAGTGCGATACCAGCCTTCTCTTAGAGATATCATGTATGATTTTTGCTAAGTTGAAGAAAGAAAAGGTTGGCTTCTCTTGATGGAGGGATGATCGCTTCACACAAGGATGACCATTTTATCGACCGTATTAGATGTCTTCTCTCTGTCACGCGTTTTCTTATTTACTTTTAATCACAACATGTTTTATTACAATGTGAGCATTAGTTTTTAAATATGATACTAAGAGATAACCCATTGTATATGGTCATCTCTTGACTCTAGGTGATGTATGGGGCACAAGAGAAGGATGTCTTCTCTACCATTAGAAATGTAAAAGTGCATCTAGACTCTTTAAGTGGGATTTGGTGGTTAATGACAACGATTAAATGATTAATATATACATCAAATGTATTAATAGGTTAGTCCCACAAGTGAAGTGCAACCAAAATTGATGACCCCTAAAAAGTTGAAAAGAAGAAGCGGCAAGGTATCATCGAAGATTTGATCACAGTTCCTAGAGTTTAGTGAATTGGAAATTCACATTGAGTATAGGAAAAACCATACCATCAAGAGGGTGTGCTAAAGGGTTGGATTATTTTTTTGTGCTCAAAATACTCAACTAGGATCAACTTTTGTAAATGGCAATAACAACAACAACAATAATAATTAAGCCTTTTGTCCCAATCAAGTTAGGGTAGGCTAGAGATAAAACCCAATAAAAATTGCATAAGCCAAAAGGTAAAGAAAAAAGGCTTGAAAAAGTATATTATAGTTCAGGTCCTTGGATACATTCCAATCTTTCAAGTCTATTTTTACTGCCTTCTCTCATGTCAATTTTGGTCACCCCCTGCCCCTCCAAGTATTGTCTATAGATCTTAGAATACTGCTATGCACCGGTGCTTCTGGAGGCCTCCGTTGGATATGTCCAAACCATTTTAGTCGGTGTTGAACAAGCTTCTCTTCAATCGGTGCCACCCTACCCTATCACGTATATCCTCATTCCGGATTCGATCATTTCTTGTATGACCACAGATCCACCGTAGCATACGTATTTTTGTGACACTTATCTGCTGAATGTGTTGTCTTTTAGTGGGGTAATATTCTGCTCCATACAACATCCAAGGTCTAATCACCGTCCTATAAAACATACATTTTAGCTTCCGTGGGACCTTTTTGTCACAAAAGATGCCAAATGCTTGCCACCATTTCATCCACCCCGCTTTGATTCTGTGACTAACATCCTCATCGATACCACCATTGCTCTGTAGCATTGATTTCAAGTATCAAAAAGTGTCTTTCTTAGGCACTATTTGCCCTTCTAGACTAATCTCTCCCTCCTCACACCTAACACCACTAAAATCGCACCTCATATACTCGGTTTTGGTTCTAGTAAGTCTAAACCCTTTCGATTCTAAGGTCTGTCTCCACAACTCTAATTTCCTATTGACGTCCATCCTACTCTCATCTACTAGCACCACAACATCAGCAAAGAGCATACACCAAGGAACATCTTCTTGTACATCCCTCGTGACCTCATCCATCACTAAGGCAAAAAGGTATGGGCTCAAAGCTGACCCTTGATATAGTCATATCTTAATTGGGAAAGCATCGATCTCACTGTCACAAGTTCGAACACTTGTCACTTAAGAATTTTTGGTGGAACCATTTACGAAAGTCGAAAGAAATCAACTTTCGTAAATGGTTCCACCAAAAATTCTTAAGTGACCACATGTTTTTAATCGTCAGCCGGGGTGTCCGGGTGTTTACACGGATTCTCTGGGAGGGAGACAGAGAGGGGTGTTTCGGCCAGAGTCTCTGGCCCAGACACTCCGAACATTTTACCCCTTTCTGTTACCCCTTCGAAGTATCCAGATTTATCCCAAAGTGTTCGGGCTAGTCAATCACTGAAAAATCTTAAGTATTGGTCTGGAGTATTTGAGCTAGATATTGTGGGGTTCGTCTGGGCGATTCACTACCTTCTGTTACCCCTTCAGAGTGCATAGGTTTGTCTCCGAATACTCCGGGAAATTGTGTGTCTAGAGTATCTGAGATGCCCTACTCTACCTTCCTCAAGTCTCAAACCTTTGATCTTTGTGAGGAAAATCTCAAGTGAGCAAGGTGTTGTCATTAGTTGATCTCCAGAGCATCGAGTTCATCTCTAAGTTTTTTTTATCACACTTGTTACTCTTAGAGATTGAAGTCTCCTGGAAGACTAGGAGTCCTTAAGAGCTCCCAAGCAATTATGGTGAGCCTCAAGAAGTTCATAAATGTCAGGATTCGTCTTCAATAAAGAAAAAATCACCAAGAAGAAGGGAATACTTGCTTTATGCACCTTCTCAAAGAATTGACTTGAAAGAAGGCCGGTTTTAGTCTTTGTGACTGAATCCTCAATGGAAACGTAAGACTCTCTAAAGATTTTGAACTTCGGCAACAAATTTTCACGTCTCCTTGGATATTTCATTCCGCTCTTAAATTTCGTAAGTTCTACTTTTCTAGTATTGTAGTTGTGTTGTGGTTGACTAGTATCTAAATGTGTTCATATAGTTCTTACATTAAACAATTATTTAAATTCACAAGATTAAAAGAAGTTAAAATTAATTAAATTTATTAAGTCGCCTCCTTTTCATACTTTACAATGCCCTAAACTACATTATATAGCTCGATCCCACGCAGGTTAAGGACCCGCTATGCACTTTATTTATTATACTTCTGCTAGTGCGTACGGCTTTTCTCAGAAAAGATCGAAATTACATACAGATCGAAGAGGAAACTTTGTTATCGTGCCTCGAAAATTAATTTATTAGCGGTGGATTTCGAACAGTGTGCACGCTGAAAAACAAATGATGACGATGTTATTTGAGCGGGCTAATTCAAAGACTATGCTCGAACAGTGTGCACAGAGAAAGACAAACGATGATACTCTCTGAGCAGGCTAATTCAAAGACTATGCTCATCAAAGTCAAAATACGAGACAAATATTTGAATGTGAATAGAAATAAGACATAAATGGACTTATCAAAAACCACTGAAAAACTTGCGAACGAGCAAATTTTAAACTGATGCGTACGCAGTACATGTATATACAGGGCACCTAAAACAACAGCATTACAATTACTGATTCATGATTTCATTTGATATCAAGATGGCATAAACAATATATATGTACCAAATGGTGTTTCACAAGGAAAGAAGAGAAGGCTGAAAAGATGATACATCAATGATACAAAAGGCCACACGAATCTTTATTATTTGTAGAACAAAAAGAATTAAGAACATCTGAAGAGTATACGGCCCGACTGGTTGCAGTTGCAGTAAATATCATGATTTGGAACAGTGACATTTGGGTCTAGGAACTGATCAGACACCTGCAGCCCATGGCCAACCACTTTGGTGAACCATATAAACATTTCTTCTGGTATAACACTCAAACTGCTTGCAAGTTCATCTTTATGGCATGTTCTATTGCACAAATACATTGGAATGAATGGATGTATCATGCCCAGGATTGGCACCACGTTATACTTCAAATTTTGCTGAATCCTAAACCTCTTTGAATTGTCAGTGCACCGACAAAATTGACTTCTGACTAGAGAAGGAATCGGGCAGTCTGGACTCTGGAGCTATTATTTACAGAAAGTTTGTTATGGCATGGGATCTCATACTAGTCATGTCATCCTGAAAGTAAAGCTACACCTTTGGAACATGAAGATCAGCTAATGAAGAAGTGAGATCTTCTCTCGATTGGGACCTCCGGCTTTGAAGTGTGTTCTGGCCTCGGGTAAGATTCCACAATCCACTAGAGAACTGCATCTGACCTAAGCTCCCAACTGAATAACTATGATATACACCCAACGATTGCCTGGAAGACTCCATAAGCTGGACGCTGCTGCCTCCTATTCCATGGGTCATGCTGAATGGATGGGGGTCTGACCCAGTAACAGTAGGACTCAGTGGTGTCTTTGTTCTTCCATCACCTGTGCAAAGGAAGGCAAAATGAAGCAAATCCAGAAGTTTGACTATATACTGTAGGCTACAGTAAAGAAAGTGAGAGTGAAATAATCAAACAGAATTGCAAGATAGCTTATCTTGGCGTGATAAAACAAATATCTTCACATTCTTCTGCGGCATTACTGATTTGATAGACCAAAGTTACAAAACTACAGTGCTATCATATGTACATTTAGGTGTAATTACAAAAAATCATATTCCAAAATAGCATAATCCATATCAAATATAGTATGGCAAAAGAAAAAAAACGATCCTAGGTGTTGCTACATGCAAGTTTTCTACATGATGCTGCTTCTAGAAGCATTATTAGAAGGTTAAATAGTGACAATTTTTTGCTTTCTAAATAATAAACACAGGATACTAAATACCTTTACATCTTAAAAAAATGGTATATAGTAGTAAACAGAAATGTGAGTAAAATAATTCTAGCAGTCTTTAGATAATTCTAGCAGTCTTTAGATAATAGACACTTTTTACACATGAGGAAAAACCACGAGATGACAGCTACGTTAAAAAAAAGAAGCTCAAACACATACCTGAATTAATAGGTCTCCATAAATGAAATCTGAATGGCGATCCCATACTAAGGGCAGAACTGCCTCCGGTGTTCTGCCTAAAAAGTGGCAAATAGGACTTGCGGAATGATCTTGGGATCGAATTGCTAACACATAATATGGCGCATATGACCAACACAATTGAAATCAGAAACAACGCAATAAGAATATTTGGGTTTATCTCCCGGTGTAGTATTATGTATCCTTGAATATCCATCCGTGTAGACAAGGCCTGTCCAGCCTCTAACAAAGCAACACCAAGGGTCCAAGTGATACTGCCCGAACCAATGATCACCTGGTTATCTTTGATCTGCAGTCCCTCTCTCAGAAGTGCTGTAATATAAGGAGCCCGGAAGCAATACTGCTCTATAAAAGGCTGTGGTGGAACACTACTCTTTGCAACTTTCCATGGTTTTTCACAAAATTCCTGACCTCTTTTTAGAACATCAATGAGAGTAGCATCAGGAGTCAAATTAAAAAATTTAAAAACCACATAGAAACCAGACATAGCGTAAAACTGCCCATGTGGTTGGGGAAAGGTACTAGCCAGAGCACAAGGTTGAAGATTACAATCAACTCCAGAACTTGCATTGGACCACTCTGAAAGATTCACTGTTACTTTTGCAAGAGCACTACATTCGTTCCACTGAGGCGCCCCAACCAGTTCAACAGCTGTTCCCTGCTTCTCTTTGCCTGGTGTCTTCCCTGAAACACTGGGACTCCCATCTTGTTTGAATGGGTGGCAGTAAGAACAAACATAATCTTCCTTGTATCCAGTTTGTAGACAAGGATGTTTGACCTGAACTTTGCCAGTACCAGCTCCTCCTGACATCTTCACCAGATGTGCCACGGATTTGTCAAATGCATCATTTAATCCATAACCAGAAAGAGAATAAGCACTAAGTTGATGACTGACGGAGCCAATCCTCAGACTAATGCTCGTGTCATCCTGCATGGATTTATCAGTTTCAAATGTCACCTGTAATGATGATCCACCTAAATCAAGTGAACCATAAGTCATTTCAGAAGATGAGGTGCCAAGCATGTTCAAGTGGTGGTTAAGAGCTATCCATCCATAATATGCTTCTTCCATGCCACTGATGATCTTAACTCTGTCTCTACTACATAAAAATGATGAATTCTTCAGAACATCCCAGGCCTTATCCAGGAGCCACTCCGAGTCTGCACTTGGTAGCTTACGAACACCAGCTGTGGCATATAGGAAGACAGGTGTGTGCTTGTGTGCACGTCTAGGGATCTGCTGCTCAGCCATTTGAAGGAGGGGCTCTATTGCCTTCTTCATTCCAGCTTCATTGTGAACAAGCTTGCTCAATCCAGGTTCAGTTTCCATTCGTTGATAGGCTCGCCCAGTTAATTTACCAGATTTTTTCTTAGGAGCATTCCCTAAAGGTTTCAAAGCAATAGGAAATGCTTTTCCGTCATTATGATTAATGGACCACTCGTAAACATACACTCTTGTACCGGTGCTGCCACAATCAAGAATCACATAGTATTCAGAGCTTCCTTCCGAGAGAAAGACATGGAAATATCTCAAAGAAGCATAGATAAAGCACATCAATAGTAACAGAGCAATTCCACAACCAGCTGTTCTCATGCATTTCTTTCGGTTTGTTGGTGATGACGGGGGTGTTCTCTCTTTTGAAAAGCTTGCCGGGTAACCATCCCTTTGAAGTGTGCGGACAGGTTTTGCACATCCTGAGCTCAGATCACTACCAATGCTAGAGCCCCTTTCCAAAGCATCACTTCTAGAGAAGGTCGGCAAATCTTGAAGAGAAGAAGAAAGCCGCATAATTGCTTCTTTTGTGGTTGGGGTGGCAACTATTATAAGATCTCACTGACTTGGGCAATAAGAAGTGATCTCGGCAAACATAAGTTTTAAGTAGGTAGCATAATTAGCAGCACAGTAAATTAACTGAATAGTGCCTTTGCACAGTCTCTGCCTGCAACAAATTCACATAATTAGAATATACAAACAGGCACATCAAGTAAATGAAACTAAAATTTGAAAGACACTGTCACGCTGGACATTCAGAAATTAGTCAACAATAACAAGCCACACTAACTCCTAATCATAACTTTCTATTCACTACGAGAGACTATCGTTCCTATGCATCATCCAATCCACACTACACCAAATCACAACCTACCTACATACAAGCCACTATATCTAATATATCTCCCCGAGCACAGACCACTCATCCTAGGAACACATCCAAGGTGCCAACTTTCCATCGACTCCATCACCCAAGATCACAACCAGCAAACCACCAATCAATGGCAGACTTAACCCGGGGCATTGGGGGTTCAACTGAACCTCCAACTCTTCTTAAAATTAACTCGTATCAGTAGCATTAACTCCTCGGGTAGTCCTACGTGATGGGACCAACTGAGATCGATCTTGTAGAAGAAAGATCTGGCTGGATTCGATTATTCCACAGGGAATAAAATACTAGAGCAAAACGAACAACAATCCAAGCAAAGCTAGGGCTTCCTTACCAACAACAGGAACCGCGTCCGGATGAATCTTATTCACTCCACGACAGTCCAGTACCAGTTGAAAGGGATCGGAGGAGGGACGGATTAGACTGGAAGGACGGCGAATTTGGGGATCGGAGATAGAGAGCAGAGAGAGAGAGAGAGAGAGATGAATACTGGAGTAAGATCTGTAATGAAAAGCAGCGACTCGCGGCCGGATCGGACGCGGCGGGGGGGACACGAACCGAACGATCCGGGGACGGGGAGGAGTTCTCCGGTGACAAGCTAACCGCCGCGACGGCCGGCGGCTCGTGTCGCCGTGGCCGGCGGATTTAGCGGAGATATAGCGCGGCGGCGGCGGCGGCGGCGGTGGTGGAGGGCGGCGTGGCGCTGCATGCGAGGAGGGGCCGGGCGGTGCGGTGCGGTGGAGCCGACGCAAAGGCGAGAGGGGAGAGTGGCTGCGCTGCGCTGCGTGCGTGCGTGCGTGCGTGCGTGCGCAATGGCGCTGCGTCGGAACCCGGAAGCGAGCAAAACGAAATGGAAAGGAAATCCAACGAGACGAGCGTGACTTGGACAAAGCCAAACCTGCCGTAGCCCGTAGCAGGACGGTGTAGCACCTGATGAACGAGGGGAACTGAAAGACTGCAGGTCAGGAGCAACCAACAAAAATACTCTGATTAAACCCGGCTCCAGTGTTGTTAGTTCGTGACGCCGAGGCCCACCTCCCAGAGGCCCGAACAGCCGAGGTCGTCGCCGTCAAATCATCGTGGCCCAGATCTAAGTTAAGGCCCCCATCGAAACTTTCCGCCTGAATCCTTCCTTCCCCAAAATACCAAACTAGGCCTGCCTTCCGAAGAACACACTCGTAGCCTTCAAGAAGAACCAGTGACGAGGGGAGCCCATCCGGGTAGGCCCAGAGCCCCGAGTCGGCCCAACAAGCTTGGGAAGGCCCACTCGGATGAAGGCCCAAGAAAGGCCTGCAGCAGTGCAACGTCCAGGTGCCATCAAGACAGGCGTTACAACTCATCAATATGAACGTTTCAACCGGCATGAAGACTGGCGTTACTTGGACAGTTACAGCATGTAAATGGCTCGTTTAATTTAGGCAGTTACTGTAGCTAGCCGAGTGACCAAGTCGGCTAAATGTCCAAGCCTATATAAGGTCGAGCCCCCTATGCAGAAGGGGCGGGCTGCTCTCTAGTTCTAGTTTCATCTACGACCTCTTGTAACTCTTTTTCACGCAAGATCATCAAACATTCAGCAGGAGTAGGGTATTATCTCCGTCCTTGGAGAGCTTGAACCTGGGTAAAGTTCTTGTGTGCACCGCCTAGATCTTCCATATACGCTTTCCCGACAATCCTATTACAAATGGATATTGCCGCGATTTCCCCGCGACAGTTGGCGCGCCAGGTAGGGGACGCGTGCATCGGAGTCATGATCCAGGCGGGATCTTCTCCTACGGCGGACGGCAAGCTCGTCGCCGGCAACGTGCCGATCATGGCACATCCCGAAGGCTCGGAGTTCACTTTCGGCAGCCTTCGTTTCGTCGCCGATATCTTCGGCCAACTACATCTTCAAGATCCGCGTCCTTGCCCCGCGGAGGAAGTGGAGCCCGAGCTCCGGCTTGGATCTCCTTCTGCTACAGGCAAGGGCAAAAGACACTCCCAGTTCGTTGCCATGGTGGGCGCCGAATCTCTCCTTCCCCTTCTGGATTCCGGATCCGAAGGGGACGAGAGTTCGCACAGCCATACCGCCTCGGCAGAGGTGTATGTGATCGGGGATGGCACCACCGACGGCACAGGAACGTCTGCTGCAGCGGCTAGGGCGGCACATGAGCATCTACATACGCCCATCGGCGGACAATCGGAGGCCGAGAGGGCCTTGGAAGCCTCTCGGCAAGCCCTCCTCGCTGAACGAGAGCGCCTTGACCAGGAGCGGGCGGCACTCGAGCAACGAGAACGGCAACCGAATGATCCTCACGGTTCGCGCAGCCGCGCAAACCGGCGAACTTCTTCGGCTGCCCGGAGGAGCCGGGCTGCTCGGGCCCCTCTTTTCGGGCAAGTGCAGGACGGCGTCCCTGTTTATCAGACGCCGGCCCAGAACCTCTTTGCGGCTGCCGCGCTGGCCGACTCACTGCCGCCCCCGGCAGATGGTCCCGCGGCGGAAATTCAACGCCGAGTCGTCACTTTGATGAGGACGGCGGTAGAACAATAGCAGAACGAGGCCGAGTCGGTTAGCCACCGACTGGTCTCCCAGGGGGCTCGGAGTCGGCCTTCGGGGGCTCCAAGTCGCCCTGCCACAGTTGGATCGTCTCAGCCGAGTCGGTCCACAAACCGACCTGATGCTCGCCAGGAGATCAACCGACTCCAGGCTGAGCGACGACAAGCCGGCTCCCACCGAGCGAACGACGCCCGAGATGCTCGCGACGACATCGAAGGGCGGCGGGCAGCCCGGGTGCGGGCCGAACGACGTGCTGGCGAGTTCAACCAGCCGGGTGGCTCTGCATCCACCGGTCCGCTTTGCTTCAGCAGACGGATTCGGGGTGAGCCTTTCCCGGATCGGTTCCGAATCGCCAGCGGCATCGACAAGTACGATGGCACAGCCAAGCCAGAAACTTGGCTTGCCGACTACTTGGTCGCCTGCAACATAGGAGGAGGCAACGAGCGTGTCGCCCTCCGAAGCCTACCCCTGATGCTGGAAGGGTCGGCTCGGGCATGGCTTAACAGCCTGCCCGAAGATAGCATCTACGACTGGAGGGACCTCCAAGAGGCCTTCATCAAGAACTTTGAGGGCACGTACAAGCGCCCTGGGAATGCCAAAGACCTGTGGCTTTGTGTCCAGGAGAAGGGCGAGTCGGTCCGCGATTACATCCAACGATGGACCCGACTGCGCAACTCGATCGAGGATGTCACCGAGATGCAGGCCATCCAGGCCTTTTCCCAGGGAGTTAAATACGAACTCCTCAAGCACAAGTTGGCCCGGTCTAACATACAGACCATGGGCCGACTCATGGAAGTCGCCAGCAACTACGCAACGGGTGAAGAGGCGATGCGGTACGAAGACAAAGGCAAAGCAAAAGCCGAGTCTTCGAGCCGGAAAGTCCCTGCCGACTCAGGATGGAAGCATGCGGATAATCGCCCCCCGAAGCGGAAGGCAGGCGGCGGAGACGGAGTCAGCGGAGCCGACCTGGTTGCGGCCGCCGAGCGTTGCCCCCAGCGTAGCGATGACGGCCAAAAGAAAGAGCGCCCTTGGCAACAGCGCAAAGGCGCCAAAGCTCACCTTCGAGGAGATCCTCGACGGACCCTGCTCGTTTCACAGCACCGCCAAATATCAGGCGGGCCACTCGACCCGGGAGTGCAGCTTCCTGCAGCGCCTCCGAGAAGAGAAGCAGCCCGAGCCGGAAGACGGTGGGGAAGGAGGCCCCGTCGCAGGCGGCGACGCTGCGCAGTATCCCCCTCAAAGAGGGGTACTTATGATTTTCCAGGGATCCGACTCCAAAAGGGGTCGGAAGCTGCGCTGTCGCGAGATCAACGCGACGGTGCCGGCTGTCCCTCAATGGCTGGACTGGTCCGAGGTGCCAGTCGGATTCAGCCGACTTGACCACCCGGACCGGATCCCTCAACCCGGCAAACATCCCCTGGTGGTGGATCCGCAAGTCGGCGGGTTTAAACTCCGCAAGGTCCTGATGGACGGGGGCTCCAGCATAAACATCATCTTCGTGGATACCCTGAAGAAGATGCAGGTCTTAGAGACCCAACTTCGCCCCAGCAACATTTCCTTCCACGGAATAGTTCCTGGGAAGTGTGCAAAACCTCTGGGTCAAATCTCCCTGGAAGTAGTGTTTGGCGAGCCAAACAACTTCCGGGTCGAGACATTGACCTTCGAGGTAGTCGGCTTCAAAAGCGCATACCACGCGATCTTCGGCCGACCGGCTTATGCCAAGTTCATGGCTAGGCCATGCTACACATTTCTAAAGCTGAAGATACCGGGTCCCAAAGGCGTCATCACCATCACTGGCGACTTTGAGCGCTCTAACGAGTGTGACATCGCCAGCGCGGACATAGCCGAGTCCCTGATCGCGGCTCAGGAGCTGGAGAACGTTCAGGCGACAGCTGACTCGGATCAACCTCCACCCAGCAAGAAGGCGGCAACCGAGTCCGCCTTCCAGTCGGCCAAGGACACCAAGCGTGTCCAGGTCCATCCAGAGGACCCGTCCAAGACGGTCCAAATCGGGACTGACCTCGAGGCCAAATAGGAAGGCGCGCTCGTCGACTTCCTTCGCGAGAATTGGAACATCTTCGCATAGAAGCCTTCTGACATGCCGGGTGTTCCAAGGAAGTTCGCCGAGCACTCCCTCAACGTCGCCAAGGATGCAAAGCCGGTGAAGCAGTCCCTCCGCCGCTTTGCTGAAGACCAGCGCAAAGCAATCGGAGAAGAAATCGCCCGACTCCTCGCAGCCGGGTTCATCAAGGAAGTTTTTCACCCGGACTGGTTGGCAAACCCAGTCCTGGTTCTTAAGAAAAATAAGACTTGGCGCATGTGTGTGGACTATACGTCCTTAAATAAAGCATATCCCAAGGACCCGTTCGCCTTACCCCGAGTGGATCAAGTCGTCGACTCCACAGCCGGATGCGAACGTTTATGTTTTCTGGATGCCTATTCAGGCTACCACCAGATCAAAATGAAAGAGTCGGATCAAATAAAAACTTCTTTCATTACCCCATTTGGGGCTTTTTGTTATATCACTATGCCTTTTGGTTTGAAGAATGCTGGCGCAACATATCAACGCTGTATGCAAAAGTGTTTGCACGACCAGATAGGCAGAAATGTCCAGGCTTATGTCGACGACATTGTGATAAAGACAAAGAAGACAGCGGACCTCCTGACCGATTTGGCTGAAACATTCGCCAATCTCAGGAGGTACGACATGAGGCTTAACCCGGAGAAGTGCGTCTTCGGAGTTCCGGCTGGCAAGCTACTCGGTTTCATCGTGTCCGAGCGAGGGATCGAAGCGAACCTGGACAAGCTCGATGCCATCATCAAGATGGGCAAGCCGAATGACTTGAAGGCCATCCAGTGCTTAACCGGGTGCCTAGCCGCCTTAAGTCGGTTCATAGCCCGACTCGGTGAGAAGGCTTTGCCTTTTTATCGACTTCTCAAGAAATCCGACTCCTTCGAGTGGACGAGTGAAGCTCAGCAAGCCTTCGAAGATCTCAAGCGTCTTCTGTCGACACCTCCGGTTCTCGCTGCACCCATGGAGGGAGAACCCATGCTGCTTTACATCGCGGCCACCAATCAAGTGGTCAGTGTTGTCTTAGTGGTGGAGCGTGCAGAAGAAAGCCGAGTCCAGAAGGTACAGCGACCCGTCTACTACATCAGCGAAGTTCTTTCCGAGTCAAAGCAGCGTTACCCGCACTACCAGAAGCTTGTCTACGGCGTGCTTCTGGCGACTCGGAAGCTGGTACACTACTTCCAAGCCCACTCGGTCACTGTGGTCAGTCACGCCCCATTGTCTGATATCATCAACAATCGGGATGCCACGGGCCGAGTCGCTAAGTGGGCGATCGAGCTCATGCCGCATGACATCAGCTACGAGCCCCCGCAAGGCAATCAAGTCACAAGCCCTTGCAGACTTCATCGTCGAGTGGACCGAGAGTCAGATCCTTCTGACTCAGGTGTACCTTGAGCACTGGGTCATGTACTTCGACGGTTCAAAGATGCTCACGGGCACGGGGGCTGGAGTCGTGCTGATCTCCCCAAAGGCGACAAGATGCACTACGTGCTGCAGATCCATTTTGCTGCCTCCAACAATGTCGCAGAATACGAGGCGTTACTGCATGGCTTGCGCATTGCAGTTTCACTCGGCATTCGCCGACTCCTTTGTCGCGGCGACTCGGATCTCGTGGTGCAGCAGGTGATGAAGGCTTGGGACACCAAGGACCCCACCATGGCGGCATACTGTGCCGCTGTACGCCGGCTAGAAGGACACTTCGACGGCCTTGAGCTTCACCACGTTCGTCGAGCAGACAATGAAGCCGCCGACTCCCTTGCCAGGATTGGCTCTGCTAGGGAAAAAGTCCCACCCGGAGTTTTCCTTCAGCAGCTGTACCAACCATCCGTCAAGTTGGAGTCGGCAACCGACTTGTCGGAAGCCGGGTCGTCACAACCTGATCCGGCTCAACCGACTCAAGAAGAAGTCTTGGTGGATATTCCTCTTTGGACTCAGCCGTTCTTGGCATACCTTTTGCGCAAGGAATTGCCTGAGGATCCGACTGAGGCACACCGCATCGTGTGCCGGGCTCGAGCATACACCATCATCAACGGCGAGCTTTACAAGCGCAGCACCACTGGAATTTTCCAGCGCTGCATTTCGCCAGAAGAAGGTCGAACGTTGCTCGAAGAAGTCCATTCGGGACTCTGCGGCCACCATGCTTCGTCAAGATCCTTGGTTGCCAAAGCTTTCCGACACGGTTTTTTCTGGCTCAGCGCTCATGCTGATGCGGAAGAACTCGTCCGAACCTGCGAAGGGTGCCAGCGGTATGCCCGTCAAACACACATGCCAGCTACCGCGCTCAAGACCATTCCGATCACATGGCCTTTTGCCGTGTGGGGACTCGACATGGTGGGTCCGCTAAAAACAGCTCGGGGAGGTTTCACTCATCTTCTCGTGGCCGTGGACAAGTTCACGAAGTGGATCGAAGCTAAGCCAATAATGAAGCTTGATGGTCCGACTGTTGTCAACTTCATGAAGGGAGTCATTTTCCGATTCGGAATTCCTCACAACATTATCACCGACAACGGCAAGAACTTCACGGCAGAAGTCTTTCGCCAATTTTGTCGGGACCATGGGATTCGGATCGACTATGCCTCCGTGGCTCATCCGCAGTCCAATGGCCAGGTTGAGCGGTCCAACGCTCTAATTCTCCAAGGCATCAAGCCCCGGTTGCTAGTCCCGCTGCAACGGGCTGCCGGCTCCTGGATCGACGAGCTTCCGTCTGTTCTTTGGAGCTTAATGTCACACCCCGAATTTCCGGAACCCGAAAATTAGGGCCAACAAAAACTTTTTCGTTAATAATGTCAGCTGAAAATACACTTAAATAAAACTTTAGTTCAAATCATGTTGAAGCTAAATACCAAACACGAAAAACCCTGGTTTTCACTCTATCGACCTCCGTTTGACCGAAACCCTAATTCCCGAACAATTCCTTTCTACTTGAATTTCAATTCCATCAAAACCCTAACCGTAAGGTTTAAACCCCTTCGACCTCTCTAAAAATCCTGAATAAATTTGTGGAACAAACTAGTGTCATACCCAAGCCAAACATAAAATAAAATAGACATGTCCAATTCAGAAATATTGATAAGGGGAATTAACTAACTTCAGGGCCAAACCACGCGTTGAAATGCAACCCATATGAATATATCACAGAAAATTTCGAGAAAATTCCACGGCAGTCTCGAACTCCCCAGGAGCACAAATGCGCAGAAACATGGATAAGTTTAATACAAAAATCCTCCACGGCCAAAATCAAACACTTTGACCGAGTTAACTTCGTCGCATAAAATCAACAGCAAAACCCGAAGTATATTGTACCAAACAGGTGTTCATTATCCCATCTGCCTAAAAGTCACAACTTCCCTGGCTAGCCTTGAAGCACCTTTCTCTTTTGGAGCTTAGCAGTTGGCATCCCGTGGCATGCTATCTTGCGAGTCAAACATCAATGTGTATGGTGCCAAAACATGCCCTGGAGCGCTAGGACACGTCGACGAAAGCCCCTGACACCTCTGCTCGCCCGCATGCATTCAGACGAGCTCGGGCACGCTGAAAGCCATTCGGTGCGCGTCCAGGCTGTGCACTGGCGAGCACCGTGCAGTCCTCGCATGCCAAGCCGCCTCCCCCGTCGCCTGGAACCCCGGCCGACGCGCCACCTCACTCCTTGAACCATCACCTCACCCACGTCCAGCTCACCGCCCTGGAGGATCCTCGGGAGGGCTTCTCGCCGTGAGCCCCGGCGCCGTACCCGCGCCGAACGCCGAGCAGCAGCGCCGCCATTGACACGCCACCGAGCTCACCTGCCAAAGCCGTGCCGCACGCTGGCCCCAACGCCGCCAGCGAGCTTCCTTGCGCCACGCCGCCCCTCATCTCCTGCAACCGCCGGCCAGCTTATCCCGCAATCCACCTATAAAAGGGCCAGTCCGAGCAACCCGTTCTTCACCAAGGCAGTAGCTCATTCTCCTTAGCCTCTCCCCAAAGAAAATCAACCAAAGCTCTCGAATGATCAAGCCATTACCTGCACGCCTCCCTTCCTTAGCTCAGACCTCAGCCCCGCCTCGGAATCACATCAGTCCAAGCCGACCGAGCCCTAGCAGCTGAAGCCGACCCCCTGCCTCCGCATCCCCTTTTTCCTCCGCCTCCAGCATCTGCGCCAGAACCGCCGTCCCGGCCTTCTGGGGAGCTCGCCCGAATCCCTTGCCCCACCGCCGCTCGCGAGCTGACCGAAGTAATCAGACCCCGCCGCCCCACCGCTGAGTGCCCGAGCACCCATCGGGTAACCGCCGCCGCCGCCAACTGTACCAACCCCCCCCCCGCCCCCCGCCGCCGAGAGCTGTCGGAACAACCGCCCAGGCAACTGCCGCGCGTTGTTGCTCGGTAAGCCGCCGACACCCCGGCCCAATAAGCCCAGCACCGGGTCAAGTATGATGACGCCCGTGCTCATTCCCGCCTTCGCTTGAGGAAAGCGTAAACCCGTCTGGAGAAGGCACGGTTAATCCTGGAGCCCTGGTCCTCTCAGCTAATTGAACCATTAGTTTCGGTTCTGCAGGTTCAACTCAATTTCGACCGTTTCATTTAACATTTGAAACTCGTTATGAGTCTATTAGGGTAAGTCCAAGCTATTGGTTCGAAAGAAATTTAAGGCATTAGAGGAATTCGATCTGTGATCAATAAAGATTAGCTCTAGGGAAGATTAACTCTTTAAAGGCAACATAAAGATACGTATGCTGTAGGTATTACTCCAATTGCGAACAAAGCATTTTCATGCTGCTCAAAACCAAAGTATTCAACTAGCTCCTTAGGGAATATAATCTTATACTCAACTCTAGAAAGAGAGCCTTAAGTTTTGAAGCTTAGTTAATGTACTATGTTTAGGGTGAATAATCTCCGTCCTTTAAGTCTCATGCGCGTGGTATTTGTTATTCGTAGAGCAGCCCCAAATAGACTCCCCATCCTATCCAGTGCAGTCAAGTGTCCATAGGAATAGGAGGTCCAAAAGGGATGACGAATATAGTGAATATAACCCTAATGTCATAGGTCATAAGTTCCTTATGATCAAAAGCAACACGTATATTACATATATACCCAGATATAGTGTAGTTAACTTAACCTTCCATCTTGTCCAGCGAATGTAGGATGACTGTAGTAAGTAATAGGTCGGAAGGGAAATGATGTTGAAATGCAACCTTGATAGCAAGAACGTTCTTCGACCAAAGCCACCGTTAATCTTACAAAACATATACGTGTATACCCTTCGCCTATGGTATTCCTTGCTTCCGCAGGCCTAAGCTTTGAACCCTAGAACCTCACCATTAACCGGAGTTCCAAATGCATACTCCTCCCAGATTTCATCCCGAACCACGCATAAATTAACAACCCTTTTGAATGGAACAACGATTCCATATCCGAAACCCTAAACCCAAGCTCGGCAAGACCTTCACCAAAACCCTGACGACATGTGTATGTAATGATCTTCCAAAAACCCTAGAAACCCTAACACGACAGAAACCCAAGGTAGTTGTATGTATTAAATCGCATGAGTCAACTATCCTAAAACCCCATAAAATCACAACAACTGATCTAACGCGTTGTGACTGCATGAATTGATTATTCGGGCTCTGCATTTGATGCTCTTGGTTCTTCTTCGCCCTGTCGATTTATTCGCCATTCTTTAAACGTGTAGATCCCGACGTTAGGAATATTGCGCGAAGGAATTCGGACAGTTGTCGAATCAAGCTCAAGCTTGAGCTCAGGCCCATACCTGCCAGGCAAGCATTCCCACCTTGACCATGTTGAAATCCTATATTTGTGAAGTTAATTATTTTGTTTACGAAATTGCATGCTATGTGATTAAAATCATTATTTTATGTGGATCTAGTTATTCCTATTAGATGCATGGCTTAGGCCCGATAAACCATATCTTTGTAACCCTAGTATTAAGTGCTAATCATTGGACGATCGGCAACTTAATTAGGAGTATAGGCGATAGCCCTGCTTAGCCCTGCTGTAGTAGAAACTAAGTTTTACCGATACGATGGGATTGGGATCAAAACCCTCGGTTTGTTATACATTCCGAGGGAATCTTTTAAAATGAAAGGTTTGCTAAAATCCCAAATGAAAGTGATGGAGGTTTTGGATTCGGACGGGAATGCTAAGGGTGTTATGAGGAGGTAGAGTAGCTGGTTGCTACTTGCGGAAGGAATGGTCGGGTCGCCGGTCGCTACCCGTGGAGTTGGTTGGTTATGGAGTCCCGCTCGAATCGGTTAAGGACCGAACCTAAGTGCCGCTGAATCAGTTCCCCCACCGTACGTCCACATGTCCTTTATGGGAAGGACTGGACTTGATACCCCGTCTAATGCCGGAGCTCGGAACCGTGGGAAGTTAGGGTGAAGTGCTAGCGGATCCGGGGATCCCTAGAGGATCTCCACGGGACTGCGTAGGGGGAAAACTCTTCGTGGGTCTCACTTTATCGTGGGGGTAAAGCTTAGTAGGGTCTTACAAGGTACGTGGAACATGGTCCGACACAAAGGGGGAGAGTCCCACTTTTGTCATCCGAGATGCAAAAGGTTGGGTAGTCCTCCTAGCGAGTCCGGCTCTAGTGTGAACACGGGGGAAAGGTCTCGTTGTAGTAGCCCTGTCAGTATACGGTGCACAGTATACCCAGGGTGACCTACATCTTGTGGGTAAAGCTGTACCACCTCTGCAGAGGGTTAAAACTATTCGAATAGCCGCGTCCTCGGTCATGGACATGAACTGGTAAGGCCACACACTGGTTAGACGGAGTTTTGTTTGCGAAAGCTGGGAATGGGGTTAAGGACGTGGGCATGATGTGTCCACAGTGAGCAGTTTAAGCTACAGTCTGGTAGCGAGGAACTGCGGAAGAGGAAGCCTAGCCCGGGCCGCGAGGCGGTAGCACGGATAGGTGGTAAGAATTGCTCGAGGCGGTAGATGGAGCTACCGGCCTCCAGTGGACGACTGTATTGCTGGATTACCCAGCACCGAATATTGTCTCGACAGAGATGAGCTTATGGATTTCGAAAATGCTTTTGAATCTACTATACCGTATTTTGAATAAGAACTTACATTTCCGCACAACTTGCAACCTAGGTTAGAGCTATCCCTTGATCTACCCCCTTGCATGAACTATTGCCGTATATTTCCTCCTGCGGGAATAGCTTGGAGTACATTCCATGTACTCACCTGGCTTGTTGATTTGGCCAGACGAAGGAGACGTCAAGTCCGAAGAAGCTTACGATCGCGAAAGCTAGGGCGTAACCCCAGTCAGTTGCCTGTCGGGTATGGCATATTGATGGGCCATCCCTCCGCTGAATTTCCGCTGCAGATTTCTAGCCGTTGGGCTACAGGTATCAGATTATCGACCTTATCGGTCTATTTAAATGTTTACGCATGTATGTCGATGATATACAGGTTAACTCGTGTGTGTCGGCTACTGATCCAGGGACCGATACAGTAATCACGAGGGAGTTCCCGGCTTAAAATCCGGGGGTGCCACACTTAAGGACGACTCCAAACCGGTCGACTGGCTACACGCCGTTCTTCATGGTTTACGGAGCTGAAGCCGTCCTGCCGAGTGACATCCTCCACGACTCCCCGCGAGTCGCAGCATACGTGGAAAAGGATGCCGAGTCGGCACGACAAGACGACCTGGATCTCTTGGAAGAAGCGCGGGAGCTCGCCCTCTCGCGCTCGGCCATCTATCAACAGAACTTGCGCCGCTATCACAGTCGGCAAGTTCGAGGCCGAGTCTTCAACAAAGGAGATCTGGTCCTCCGACTGATCCAAGACAAGGCTGGCATGCACAAATTGTCTCCGCCTTGGGAAGGACCGTTCATCGTCAACCAGGTGCTTCACAACGGCGCGTACCGACTGGAGGACCCGGCAACTGGTGCAATTACGGAAAGGACGTGGAACATTGCACAGCTGCGTCCCTTCTACACTTAAACTTTGTACTTCAAAATAGTTCTTTCTTTCATTATAAATAAACATTTGTTTCCTTCGAGCGGCACTCGGGAGGCACTTTGTTTATCTAAATTTTCTTTTTTCCGACTAAGTTCCCTTTGGGCAATCCCCGGGGGCTACGTCTAATATAACCGAGTGGCTTCATTACGGGCAACACCCGGAAGTCACCACAAACCCACTGGGTGAATCATCACTCGGTACAAGTTATTTCGAATCTCCTAACTTTGTTTCTACACGAGCGTCTAAGTAAACGTGTACGGTACCTAAGGCCCACTCTTCGTCCCCAACTACAGTCGCAACCCGGCTGTCCGGTTGGCAAGAGCAAAAGCTAAAGGTCGGCCTGCGCGCGAAAGGATCCGACTCGGCGGAAAAAACAACTGTGGACGAATCAAATAACTTGTACAAATAACTTAAGCAAAAATCAGAATGAATTGAAAAGCATCTTCATTCATTGCAAAAGTTTTTACAATTTCCTACTCGGCATACCGAGAGATATTACATTGTGATTTTCATTCCTCTGGAGTCGCTTCTATGCGCTCCTCCAGGTCAGTGAAGCTGGCGATCCGGCTGGCGGCGGCGCGGACTCGGGGAAGGAGCTCCATGGGGTCAACCGACTGGCCTTCCTCATCGACGGGGGCGCCAGCGGAGATGTTGTCAACATCTGCGTCCGGGTGATGGGCCAGCACCATTGCTAGCGCCATGCCGGCTCCCGAGCGGGCGGCCGACTCCTTCCACTCTTCAACCTCCGCTGGGCCAAGCGAGAGTTTGTCGGCGAGGGCGAAGATGCTGGAACCCGGTTCTTCTCCGGGCCAGAGCTTGGTGCAAAGCCCTTGGGCAGCCGACTTCATGCTCTGCACCAAATCTTTGACCTGGAGGAGTCGGTCTTCCAAGGTCACGACACACTCGGACATCATCTCGGGTGTCCAGAGTACGTCGAGGACCGACCTCGCCGGGTCGGAGAGCGCACGGAGCCGGAGCGCCGCTTGCTTCGCTCGCTCCTCCAACTCTGGGCAAGCATCTGAGTACAGATTATTGCTAAGGGGATGGACAAGGAAGCATGCAAAAAGAAAGAAGCAAAGGACTCGGGGGCTTACCGAGTAAAGTCTCATTGGCTTTTTTGAGTTCGCCAATGAGATCCCTTTCACGCTTTTCCCAGTCGACGATGGCCGCATCGTGTCGCTTCTGCGACTCGTCCATCAGTCGGGAAAAGTTGTCGACCTGTCCCTGCAGCTCGGAGTTCAATGCCTGCGCCTTCTCGCACTGCGCCGACAGCTTGTCATGCTCCGTTTTCAGCAAGGCGGCAGACTTCTTCAACTGGCGAGCTTCCCTCAGCTCGGTATCCAACTCGGCCGCCTTGGCGTCGAGCATCTCTATGACTTTGACCCTCGGGATTGCGCCTTTCAACTCTTCTCGAAGCCGGGCGTTTCTCGGCTTCGACGTCTGCCGATTCAAGAAGGTCAGAAAAGGGCAGAAAATTTAAAGTCAAAGGAGTTGAAGACTCGGACGCTTACTTCCGAGGGCGGCGAGCTTTTCTTCGAGATGCCGACTCTTGGCCTTCTCCTCCTCCCATGCCTTCTCCAAGGAGGCATTCCTCTCCATAAGGACCTGGCCATTTCCGCCGAGTCGGATGGCCGCCTGGAAAAGAAGAAACTTCGTCAATTTCACCCGAATTCATAAGTCTCAAGCCGACTCAATCAGTCGGCTAGAGACTCGGGGGCTACACCCACTGGGTGCACTGAACGTGCTCCCAGTGTTGGAAAATAAACAAAACTTGAAGACAACTTACCCCGACGGAGGTCTCCAGAACCTCGGCCGAGTCCGCCAAGGACTTAGCCGCGTCGGCAAAATCCCGGAGCTTGGAGCTGAGGGCGGCGACGCGGTTCGTGGCTTCTTCAGCGGTGGCCAAGTCCCCCGTGCTGCAACTCGGCAGCAGCAGCGCTGGGACGAGGCCTCTTGACGACGCCAGCGCCATCTCTTGAGTCGAGGGGGTCGGAGCCGGAGGCTGACGTGACTCGGTCGTTGGAGGTAACTCGATGACGAGTTGGCCTCCGGCCTCACCCGCCGGCTCGGAGGAGTCGGCTCCGGCTACAGCTGCCGGCTCCGTTGTCTCCTCACTGGCGGGAGTTGGCTGGCGCTGTGGATCCTCAGCCGAAGCTTCGGCAGACCCCGCGCGCACGTCCGGCTCCAGGACCTCCTCCCCAGCTGCGGCAGGCTGGGGCATGGGAGAACTCGGCTGCAGCGCTGCAGCCGGAGGCACGGCTGCAGCCGGAGGTGTGGCGGACCCGGCAGCCGTGGCCGACTCCGTTTCCATGGCGGAAACGGATGGTGCCGGCGCGCTAGGGGTCGGTTGTAGCCGGGGCGTTGGACTCGACCGCAGCCGGAGTCGGTGCTGGAGCCGACACTGGTGGCAGGGCTGGAGTCGGAGCCGCTGGTGTGCCGGATGAAGCATCTCCTTTATCGGAGAGCTTCTTCTGGACTCTGCAAAACAAAAGAAGAAAACCGACTTCAATACCTTCTAAACCTACTGCGACTAGGGCATGAGGCAAAAGGACTCGTACCTGGTGGTGGTGGGGATCGTTTTCTTCTTCGGTTTCCCCGGGAGCGGGCGGGCCTCCGGAGGAACTGACGAGTGCTGTTTGGGGCGCACTCGGCTTGGCGGCAGGGTCTGGAACCTGCGCCACTCGGCTGGGAGGAGCGACTCGGGCAGGAGCCGGAGCCGGCGCCCCCCGACTAGCAGCTGCGGCTCGTGCGGGAGCCGGAGCCTGCGTAGTGGGGCCGGCAGCGGCTACTCGGATCCGCTTGGCAGCCGGCTCCGTGCGAGTCGGCTCCGTCCCAGCTTCCGGGGACCTGAGATCCGGATGCGCTGTCGTCGCGGCCTCGCTTGGCGAGTTCGTACGACCCTTCCGACTCGGAATCCGAGTCAATTTGGATGCCGCTCTCAGGAGCATCCTCATCGACTTCAGCGTTATCTAGGGCAGCTGGAGCCGAGTCTTGCTCAGGAAGAGGCGGCATGGAATTGAAGTTCAGGTAGTTCTACAGCATCGAAAAACTTGGCGTTAGTAGAAGCAAGCAAACAGCAAATTTCAAGAGCCCGACTCGGAATACAAGTTACTTACATCCGGTGCCGGGTTGACACGCGAATATGGAAGCACTTTGGGCGCCCGAGTGAGCCCAGTTCGTTCTTTCGTCAGACTCTTCAAGATCTCCAAGAAGTTGTCGTCCGAAAGGTCCTCGGATGAAACCCTCGTTGGGTCGTGGTTGCCCGAGTACTCCCACATCGGGTGCGCCCGGGCTTGAAGGGGCTGGATGCGCCGAATCAGCCAGGTGGCGATGATGTCAGGGCCTGTGAGTCCTTTCTCCTGGAGTCTTGCGATCCTCTTCAGGAGTCGGTCGACTTCAGGTATTTCTTCGTTCGATGGCTTGGCACTCCAGCGCTTCAGCCAGACAGGAGGACCTTCAACGTATGGGGGGCAGTCCTTCATGGCCAGTCGGCGTACGTTCATCCGGGCAATAGAACCACCCGTCTTGCCATTTCCGAATGGTATCCGGAAATTGCATCTTGAAGTACTTGGAGCCGGCTTTGACCTGAATGCTGACTCCCCCGCAAACGGACAGTCGGTCGCCGGCCTTGATTGGTTGAGCCTTGACTGTGAAGACTTTCTTCCACAATCCCCAATGCGGCCGAGTCCCCAAGTAGCACTCGCACAGCGTGATGAAGCACGCGATGTGCAGAATGCCGTTGGGGCTCAAGTGGTGAAGTTGCAGACCGTAGAAAAATAAAAGACCGCGCAGGAAGTCGTGCGGCGGCAGCTTGAATCCTCGCTCCATAGAACGGAGCAAGTATCACCCGTTCATGCTCGTGCGGAGCGGGCTTGTCCTCCTTATACGGCGCCCGCCAGTTGACGATGGTGCGCGGCGGCAGCAAGCCTTCGCTGGCGAACCCGATGAGAAGCTCGTCGGTGATGACCGAAGGGATCCAATCCCCCTTCTTCCATCCGTCGGCGGCGGTGGCGGAGGCGGGGGCAGCAGCCTTTCTTGCCCTTGTTGACGGCGCGAGACATGGTCGCCGGCTGATGGGCGACGGCGGCGAGCGAGCGCTTTCTCTTGAGTGCGCGGTGGCGAAGCTTCGGAGGCAAAAGCTTTGGGCGCGAGGAAGACGAAGGCAAGGTGAAAAACCGCGGTTACTCCGCGCCCCTTTTATAGCCGAGGAAGTCCAACCGCTGGCGGTCGTGCATCCGACGTGGCGGGAAACCGCCTCGGAACCGCCGTCCCGCGCGCGAGACTGTCACATCCCGATCTTCCAAAACCCTAAAATTAGGGCTAACAAAAGCTTTTTTCGCTAATAATGTCAGCTGAAAACACACCAAATTAAAAATTTAGTTCGAAGCATGATGAAGCTAAATTCCTAACACGAAAACCCTTGTCTTTAGCCCTATCGATCTCCGTTTTGTTGAAACCCTCATTCCTCGACGCTTCGTCCGACGGCGCGGACAATTACGCTTAGCACCGGGTTCCATATGTGGTTGCTTACTCTGGTATTCCCGCCACAAATGCACCTCCGGCATTCATCCCCTTTTCCTTCCCCGTCGGAATAACCTAGACCGCACCTACGGCTATTTACCACACGACGCCCTTGCTAAAATTTAGGCGTGTACGTACCCTAAGCTTTCTCCAGACACCAGGACCCTCTGCCATCTCCTTCGCCGCAACATATCATGAGCATGTGCAAATGTATATTGCTTTTGTAGGTATACATATGCACATATCCTCATAAACCCTTTTCCTCCGAAACCCTACCTCGACAGACACATGTTACACGTAAACCCTAACATCGCACGCACGCGGTATACTTAAACCGCTTGCGGCATCTTATCTCGGAGTATACCTGAGTGAAGGAGAGTGAATCCATGAGACCTACCATGACCATCTCCGCCTTGCCGCGCCCAAAACCCTAGTTCCAGCCCCGACCCTTGTTTCCAATTAAAGCCAATTCCCTTCAAAGACCCTAACGCCACGTACGTCCGCGGCGACTTGGAACCAACCCCTCCTAAACTGAGGTAGAGGACCTCCGAGAGTTTCCACGCCCTCATGTCACCCTGCCGCGCTCAGAAAACCCTAACCCTAGCTCCCGATCTCTTCCTGATTTTAATACCGATTTCTCCCAAACCCTAATCGTAGAACAGTACGCCCTTGACCTTCCCATAAATTCCGAGAGTGATCGTGAGACACCCTAGCGGCATCCTTAGCACAGGCATAACATGAAATGATAATGCTTAGTACAAAAATATCTGCAGGTATAATTAATAAACGCGGGAAATAAAAAGGAGCATTACGCAGTAACCCATGATTACACAGCAGTCCCTACCATTCCAGGAATCCCATTACACAAAAATATGAGCGCTGTATGTTCAAAGATCGGGGTTGGCGGCCATTGAACACGTTGACCGAATAAACTCTCCGCTTGAAATGACAAGCAAATATCTCAATGACCAGACACCAAACCAAGCACAGAGCTACTTCTCTGTGCCCTAGCATGTCCAGCACTGCAACCTCTCTAATCTCTCACGTCCCATCACCTCCAGTAGGAGCTCATGCCATGCCCAGCACTAACGACCAAGACACTGCAGCTCTTTCGGTATGGGCAAGTTCCACAATACTACTCTAGCTCCTGAACACCTAAACCAGCAGCCCTGACACCCTGGACACACCCACAAGCCACCAAGCACTCCAGGACACGCCGGTGCCACTCGGCATGCGCGTGGCCGCGCTCTGGCGCTGCTCCCCTGCCAGCCTCCCGTGGCAAGGACGCGCCGCCCGCCGCCATTTGTGTTGTCCAGCCGCCGGGAACTACGGTTAGCTCGCCACCTCGACCCTGATCCATCCCATCATCCCGCCAGCTCCGCCTCTGTTCGTCCTCGGAAGGGCTTCTCGCCGCGCCGCTCGCCGGTTGACCCAATCCCCGAGCTGGCGCCAAACCTCGCCAGCAAATCAAGGTGCGCCACGGCAGTCCCCTCCGCCGAAGCCTCTGTCCAACTCACTCCTCCCCGCCGCACCTCGGGAGCAGACGCCACGAGCACTGACCTAAAGCCGCGCCGGCCGTCGAGTTCATGCCGCGCCGCCCGCTGATGCCAAAGCCGCGCCGCACGCTCGCCTCAGCGCGCCTCTCGCCGTCTCAGCGCCGTCCAACCAACCGCCGCGCGCCACAAAGCCCCTGTCCTGCCTCGCCGTGGCCCGAGACCATGCCGCGCCGTCGCAGCCTTTGACCGCATTGGCTAGCAGATATTTCCCATACCGGACCCGAGCGCCTATAAATGGAGCGCGATCGAGCACCTCATCCCCATCCCAAGCTTCCCAGGTTTCCCTCCATCTCCTCTGTGAAAAGCATCCAGCACGCCCGAGCTCCCTTCTTCCATCTTCCCCATTCCCTCTCTGTTCCACCTCAGACCGAGCCAACCGGGCAACCTCCGGTCTTCTAGCCAAGGGAACCGAGCCAGAGCTCCGCCGCCTCCCCTTGAGTCCTTCTTCTCCCCGGCCGACACCCCCTTCCACGGCCCACTGCAGCGCCACCCCTGGTCCCATTCCCCTCCCCTTCTCACTGTTCCTCCCCTGCCTCGGCGTATCGCGGAACCACCTCTGTTTTCGGCTACACAAGCAACAGCCCGTCCGCCCCCAGCTGCCGCACGCCAAGCCAACGCCACCGGTGCGCTCCCTAGGCCCCCGGGAGTCTCCTTTCCCCTCCGACTAGCAGCTCGCCGCTGGGAGCCGCTTGCCCAACTGCCGCCGCCGCCGAGTGCGATTAAGGAAGGTAAGAGCTTGTGCCGCCGGCTCCTAAAGCCTCAGGCCCAAGCGGCCCGTTTAATCCCAGCAGCCGCGCCCCTCCATTTGCCGCTTTGTAGTGTAAGAGGCGCATTTAGTCCTGTGCAGAAGGCGTAACAGCATTTCAAACCGGTTTCTTTGGTATTTTAGGCACACTGGTCCACCGATTAAAGTCCTTTTGAATTAATCCTTGCTTATACAGTACCGGTTCGGAGGTCTCCAGTGCATATCCAAGCTTCAATCCTTAGGAAAATGTTGAAGTTTAAAACTGTATTATAATGTTAAGCGTAGAGATTAGCTTTTCCTAGGACTTATATACATACGCCGTAAGTATTATTCTCAGCATGAACAAAATGCTTTCACTGTCCAGAATATTAACAAGTAGTACTCTATTAGCTCGATAGGGCATGTGATTTTGAAATCAAAGAAAGTCTAGACCCTCATAAACACGTCGTCATTTTATGCAGCTTACCCATTCAAAGAATTTATTCCGGCAACCTTAGGTTTAGTTTCGATAGAAACCTAATGAACCCAATGACCCCAGCTCAGCTAACCCAATCGATTTAGGAAGCTAATGACCAGATTATTGAGAGATTATTCGGTTCCAGAAGGTTGAGCATATGCAGAAGCTTTTACTTCATTTATATTTTCAAAACTTAAAGTAATTTGAAACTAGGAATAAGGTTTAGGGTTCATTCCTATTCGCTTTAGAATCGCATGTACGTTACATGTGTACGTATAATTTCCAAATAGTCAAGTTAAATGTCCCATCTTTTGTGCTCGCAAGTTTCGAAGTTTAGATTGTTTTGGAGCTTTATCAGTAGGGTTTAAGTTAGGGCATCGTTCAATCTTTTCCAAAACCCACACATGCAATGCATGCGTGATTTCCAGAATAATCAAAACGATTATTCCACGCCGCCAATAAACTAAAATTCCACCAGCAACCATGCATCCATAGAAGCCGTAGCCCGGATCAAGTAACCCTAGTAACACAAGTCCTCCTACCCGGATACAAACGTCATTTCATGTGATTTTAATTCTTGGGTTTTATTCGAAGTTCTATCGCTTGCTTCTTATTCGCCGATTCTTTTCGACGTATAGTTAACGGAGTGCCGTACGTGCCGCGAGAGGATCCGACGTCACCTTCACGCCAAGATCAGGAACAGGACCCGGAGTCGCCAGGCAAGCTTTCCCTCCTTGAACATGTCGAACCCTATATTTGCTACGTATAATTATCTTGTTTGCAAAAATCTGCATGCTATTTTATTATCACCGATAATTTATGTTAGCAAAGTTATGCCGAATAGATGCATAAGCCCTAGGTTTGAAATCCGTCCCTTGTAACCCTAGGTCTAGTTAGTCGGCCGAAATCGACCGGCAAGGTAGTAGGAATATAAGCAGTAGCTGTGCTTAGACCTGCTCTAGTTAAAATAAGTTTTACAAAGTACGGGAGGGATATGGGATCAAAACCTCGGCTTGTTTATACATGCCGAGGAAATCTTTTAAAAGAAATGTTTGTGAAAACCCCGCATGAAATGATGAAGGATTTTGGATTCGGGCGGGAATGCTAAGGGTGTTATGAGGATGTAGAGTAGCCGGATGCTGCTTGTGGAAGGAATGGTCGGGTAGCCGGTTGCTACCCGTGGAGCTGGTTGGTTATGGAGTCCCGCTCGAATCGGTTAAGGACGGAACCTAAGTGCCGCTGAATCAGTTCCCCCACCGTACGTCCTCATGTCCTTTATGGGAAGGACTGGACCTGGTACCTCGTCTAATACCGGAGCCCGGAATCGTGGGAAGTTAGGTTGAAGTGCTAGTGGATCCGTAGAATCCCTAGAGGATCTCCACGGAACTGAGTAGGGGAAAAGCTCTTCATGGGTCTCACCGTATTGTGAGGGTAAAGCTCAGTAGAGTCCTATAAGGTACGTGGAACATGGTCCGACACAAAGGGGGAGAGTCCCATCTCTGTCATTTGAGATGAAGAGGGTCGGGTGGTCCTCCTAGCGAGTCCGGCTCTGGTATGACCACGGGAGAAGGGTCTCGTTGTACTAGCCCTGCCAATACACCTCATGCGGTGTATCGTTAGCGCTCGGCATCAAGGGTGAACTACATCTTGTGGGTAAAGCCGTACAACCTCTGCAGAGTGTTAAAAACTATTCGAATAGCCGCGTCCTCGGTCATGGACATGAACTGGTAAGGCCACACACTGGTTAGAATATGTTTTGGTTGTGAAAGCTGGGAAAAGGGATTAAGGACGTGGGCATGATGTGTCCACAGGGCGCAATTTACGCTACCCGGATTGGTAGCTAGGAATTGCTGAAGAAAAGGCTAGCTACACTGCCGGGGTAGTGTGAGCGGAAGCCGAAAGGGTAAGCGGTGATGAGCGCGGCTATCCCGTGGAAGAAATAAAGGAGAGGTAGCAAGGGCTACCACGGAGGACGGTGTGATACGTCGGGATCGTTGTTTTACAAAATTCGCTTTAAATCTATTATTGTTATTTACAATAAAGACTTACATTCCGCACAACATGAAACCTAGGTTAGAGCTCTCCTTTGAGATATCCCTTTGCATGAACTATGCCGTATTATTTCCCCGAGGGAAAAGCTTGCGAGTACATTCAATGTACTCACCTGGCTTGTTGATTTGGCCAGATGAAGAAGAAGAGTGGTGCTCTGAGGACGAGGTCAGCGACCACGAGAGCTAGGGCGTTCTCCCCAGTCAGTTGCCTGTGGATGGGCATATTGATGGGTCAATAATCGCGCTTTGTTATTTTCCGCTGCAACTTTCTATTCGGCCAATTGGCCATGTTGATTGAATAAAGTCCATAATGGTATATTTATGTAAGATATTCGGTATTGTATGAGGATGTTATCAAGTTCTTGTGTGTACCGACTACTGATCCAGGGATTGGTACAGTAAACACGGGGGACGTATCCGACCCTAAAACCGGGTACGCCACAGAGACCCCGCGGGATTCGGGCGCCTTTTTCGCCACAACGTAACATCCCAGGCGACGTGACCATCTGACATGACGTCAGCCTCCGTCCCGCGCGCGTGGCCCGCTTGATTCGGGTGCAGTCATGATGAATCGCCGCCTCGGGTATCGTGCGAAATTAGAGCAACAGCGGATGTCTCGGCCACGCTTCGGGCGGGACTCGAGGTGAAATCATTGCTCTGCGGGCACTCTGTCCAACCGGCTGCGCGCATTGAATGCTGAAGTGACATTACAGTCAAAGCAACGTCGTGTTTCCAGTCGGCTTCGACCGGGTTCGGTTCAACTTGAGTCGAATCACGCTCGGGCGTCGAGTCAACAGTCGGCTTGGCCACTAGGACACGTCACGGGTCATTCCGACTCCATCAAACATTTCCGAGGTGCACAAGCCGCCCAACTCGGAAGCAGACTGGCTCTGCAACAGGGTGCTGATGACCGGCTCAACAGGGTTTGCAGGTCACTCGGCAACACCCATGCTAAGAACGAACCCGGCATCCACAGCGGAACAACATGGTCTCCGAATCAGAGCCGGATGCCACAGCGGCGCAAACTGGCTCATTGATTCGAGATTCAATGCTGGAGTTCGGGGACTCGGTTTCGAAGTTGAAGAATGAGGGCGTCCCCCCTGCGGGCACAAGATGGCAATGGTCCACACGGATATGCCTGACGCTACTTCGGATTCACTCGGAATTCATGATACGCCTCCTGGAGGGCCACAAGCCGATTTTCCCCAGTCGAAAAGTATGGGTATCACCGAGTTCCTAATACTTAGCACAATCTAACCTTTTTTCAGATATCAGGGGAGTCCATCAAGGTCTCTACACCAGCGACTCGGGCATGCACAACCTGCACGTCAGTCGGCATTCGTGTCAAGACCTCGAAGCACTTGGGGGCTACTGACGAGGGGAGCCCATCCGGGTAGGCCCAGAGCCCCGAGTCAGCCCAACAAGCTTGGGAAGGCCCACTCGGATGAAGGCCCAAGAAAGGCCTGCAGCAGTGCAACGTCCGGGTGCCATCAAGACAGGCGTTACAACTCATCAATATGAACGTTTCAACCGGCATGAAGACTGGCGTTACTTGGACAGTTACAGCATGTAATGTCTCGTTTAATTTAGGCAGTTACTGTAGCTAGCCGAGTGACCGAGTCGGCTAAATGTCCAAGCCTATATAAGGTCGAGCCCCCCATGCAGAAGGGGCGGGCTGCTCTCTAGTTCTAGTTTCATCTACGACCTCTTGTAACTCTTTTTCACGCAAGATCATCAAACATTCAGCAGGAGTAGGGTATTATCTCCGTCCTTAGAGAGCCTGAACCTGGGTAAAGTTCTTGTGTGCACCGCCTAGATCTTCCATATACGCTTTCCCGACAATCCTATTACAAATGGATATTGCCGCGATTTCCCCGCGACAACCAGCCATGCCCCTTCGTTTTGTGCAAAACTGCCCGACGTCGACCAACATTGTCCTCTCTGATCAAGCTCCTAAACTTCGGAATTCTGCGCTTGGACCGGTGGTCCCCGATGATTGATTGGTGGACTGGCGTTTTCACTACTTACACAGAGCAATTCGCGAGACTCGGAGCTGATGATGGGGTTGCGTGTTTGCCCGAATCTGCAAACGCAGTTTAGGTCTGCGGGAAGCGGTCAAACGAAGTGTCTGGCATCGGCCGCGCACCGAGCAACTTGCCTCGTAGTCTCTCCTTTGTAAAAACTTATTTTAATTAGTGAAAATAAGTCTTTAATCATCAATTACTCTATTAATATACGGTTTATGTGACACAAAATCACGATCATAAATAAGTACTTTAAATACGAATCTAAATATATCAAATTTATGTCATATAAACCATATACTAATAGAATAATTCTTGATTAAAATCTTGTTTTAATCAATTAAAATATGACTTAATACTGGGTCAAGCGTTCTGGATGAAGTCTGGTCCACGTGCTGCATTGCGCTCGGCGGGTTGTAGTTTTCCTGTGGCACGAATCAGATGGCTCTTCCTCGAGTGTTACCTGTGGGCGGAGACTTGGACTAGCAAGTTAACTGGGAGATCACGACCTGGGAGGTTAGCGACTTATGAGCTATAAGACTAATTATAAACGCACTTGCTTCGTATGAAACCTTCTTCTCTTTTTCTTTTTTTTGCTGGGAATCTTATGATTGTCCTGCATATAGCCTTTTCCTTTGCAACTGAAGTATTTTTTTTTCTTCTGCAGCAGGGCAGTACTCATGATGCAGAGATTACATACAAAACAATGTGATAATACATGAACCGGAATTTCTGATCAGCAAAAGGTAATGTACTAAAACTTGAACCAGGATATCCTGAATTCCAGATCACCAAACAGGTTCCTAACACAGAATTAATGCTTAATTGATTTGACATGTAAGGAAAGAAGTACATAGTACCAATACATAAGCAAGCAAGGAAGGGCGGACCAGGCCATAATACTTGCTGATCCACCCTCCTGCACCTTACACAAATACACAATCGAAGACAAGTAAACAGCACAAGTTTTAAGACTTTTAGACCAGCTCTAGAAGAAGAATAGAGCAGCAACTCAGGAGGTTATCACTTAAAAACCTTAGTAACCTCCTGAAATGCTGAGACTTAATTAACCACTAACAGTAAGATCACAACAAGAACAAGACCAAGAAAACGCTTAAACTAGGGATGGATCAGTTGCTTGCTCTAATAAGGCAACTAAATCCGTCCAAGACCGACAGAAGGCAGAGAATAATAGAGTAGAAGGTTCTTGATTATTTTGCTCCGGCCTGAAAATGAGCACATACTAGCAGCAGAGGAATGAGCACATCAAGCGGATGCAGGAGAAGAGAACAGGGGCTGCTCCCCCTTTCTCGGTTGGTCGATCACTTGCCATCGGCATCATCGGCGACCGGAAGTCCGCCGCCGCCGCCGTTCTTGTCGGTGCGGACGAGGCCCGCGGCTATGTTGGCGACCGCAGCGACCACGTCCTTGATGATCTTCTCCTTGATCTGGCCCCTCCGCGGCGGCGGCATGCTCCCCGTCGGCGCCCTGTTGCCGCCGAGCTCGGGCATGGCCGGAGCTTGAGCCTGGCAGCCCTTGGTGGCCATCGGCGAGGAGGTTCCGGCGGTTGCGTACCGGTCGGTGAGAAGAGAGGAGGTGTGTGTTGATTCTTTTGCATTGGAGGCGGCACTTGGAGCGCATAAATAGGGAGCAGAGGGCAGACCAGGTCGGCAAAAGGGCAGAGATGGTGGGCCCGAAGCATATGCGCGGGACCCACCACCCAGGAGGTTGGGGGCACGGGTTCTTTCTCAGTAACTAGTGGGGTAGGCTGATCTCTGAACATAGTCTCGTTAACTTTGATGCTCCCTTCTTTCCAAAATAGATGGTATTTTAATTTGTAAACCTTTAGATCTTCAATGACCAAATCTGATCGATAATCTTTGTATAAATATAAAATTATAAAAAATATTTTATATGAAAATTTTAATAGTATAATCTTTACATAACAAATCTAAACAGTTTTTTATTAACTAATAGTTAAATATAAAATATTTTGACTTAGGACGTCATGCATTTTGAATAGGTGATTAGTCGTTAGTGACTGGGTAAGATGCCTGGATATTCAAGGTTGGACGGTCGATCGGTGGGCCCGTGGTGTACTTTCCACGTAGGTGGTAGTGCCAACTACCAAGTAGCAGGCTGCCTTGGATGGCAAGCTAGTACTACTTCGTGCAGTTTCTGATCGAAATCTCGAGGCGACTCTGGCAAATCAGATGAAGCAAGAGGTGGAGTCGCGCACTCGCTCGTGATCCTGTCAGTGATGCTAGCAAATCAGAGCAAGCAAGAGGAGACGAGTACACAGCAGGTATCTGCTTAATTTATTCGATCCCCAGTCGATTGGATTTCAGGGATCGCATCTGCCTGCGTGATGCTGCGCTTTTGCTTTTTCTTGTCGCCTGATGCTTAGCTCGAGTGATAGGCCAATTGGCACCTCGAAAAAAGAAGGTGCGTCCACACTATGCAGATATACTTGTGTTCCTAGTTCCTACCTGCTCAAGAATTATATATATACGAGTTTTTTTTAAAATATTATTTTTGTAATCCAGAAATTTTAGAAATATTACCACATTTAATTTTTTTTTACAAAAATTGCCTCAATCGCCACGACCCATGGCGATTATGGTGAAATTGCCACCACCAATGACGATAGGGTCAAATCACCAGGAGCAAGGACTATTCACAATGGAATCGGTAGACGGCATGGCGATTGTCAGTTATCGCCACGACTGGTAGCGATTTGTCAGTAATCGCCACGACCCGTGGTGATTGGTCTTTCGCCACCACCAGTGGCGATTACCCCCTCTGCACCCCCTTCTGCTATTTAAACGGGTGAGCAGACGCTCCCACCAGGTAGCTATTCTTCCCTGAGTTCTTCCGGAAAATTGTTGGTATCTCGGAGTAGATTGTTTTGATTTGGGAGGAGAAGAAGAAGTAGTTCGCAGATGGATAGCGACGATAGAGGTTACTCTTGTAATATTTCCTCATATGCGTTGAAACATTGAGATCTACAATTTTTGTTTTGTGCAATAATAATTTTTCGTGCAAATAACTAGATGCAAGAGATGTTGTTTGGAACTCGAGAATGGACTACGAACTTCTTACTGGTGCGGAAATGAGGAGGTGGAGTTGTAAAATTATGCGTTCACAGATCTTTGAGAAGGTTCATACGCGTGCTCTTGTAGATGTGTTAGCGAGAAGGGGTTTTTCTGGAATTACGTACAAGCAGGTGTGCAAGCGTTTGAGAGAGTTCCACAAGATGTGGGAGCGGGTGAACGAGTTTAGAAAACTACATGGGGCGAAGTACACAAAAGGCGATTTCTGCGAAAGAACGATAAGTATCCCGCAACCTCAGTACAATAAGCCCATAAGGGTTAGTACAATTCCTTTGTTCGTAGTTCGTAAACATTTCATGCACCGTTTTCGTTTGATACATCACATTCTCGATGTGTAAGAGGATGTAGGGTTGCTGAACTGTGAGATTCGAAACTTTGGGCATGCGGACCGATTCTGGAGAGACCCATTTGCTAATAGAAGACACTTAATGAAAACAACATTTGAAGAAGATGAACGCAAAGTTGCTGGACTCCCCCCTCTGGCAAAACATGGGCGCACATCTAAAACAGATGTTCGATCATCAAAAGATAAAAGCGCATGCAGTTCATCGAAAAAGGCATGTACCGAGTGCTCGTCGAGTGATGAGGACTTCTTGAAGCTGTTTTGCTTCAAAACCCCCGCTCCAGGGCTCTTCGCAAGCGATAGCGAAGATGATTTCATATAGTCGTATTAGAAGTGGTAGCGAATAATTGCTTGTTCTACCTACGATTTATGTAGCCAGCTATTAATGTGGCAGTGTAACGTGGCTCTGTAACCTATAGTTGTGTAATCGGATGTAGATGTTAATTTGTTAGTCTAATATGGTTCGTCGATCACTATGTAGTACGTATCTGTGAATACAAGTGTACTAATTCATACAGTATGAAATGTTGGTACAATATAATGAAATGAAAGAAATGATAAAATGATACTCGTCGACGTCTAGCCTCATCGTCTCCTCTTCCTGATCAGCGACGGTGAGTACCTCGGCCTAGGCTGTCCCGCTCCCGCTCTAGGAGCCCTGCCCACCTGTAGTGTCGGGTCTTCCTCCTCGTGGTCCTGTGTATCCCGCGTGGGCAACGGTGGCTGAGTCTGCTCCGTCGTGCTGAACTGCCTAGGTGGAATCAACTCGTCCGCCTTGTCGTGAAAGCTGAAGCCATGAGTATCGGGGCTATCGAGGAGGTAGTCAAGCGGACTAGCTGGTACTTGAGGCGGCACATGATCTGTATATAACCGGAATTAGTCAGCACAACAATGTAATGAAAAATGGCTTGTACGAGATGACAGTTGTTTTACCTTGTCGACTCATGAAGGGTGGGGACGCACTCTGCTGCCACGCAGAACCACCCGCCTCTGTGGGCCCCGGCGGCTGAGAGGTACGAGGCTGACGGTGCCTCGTCTGTGAAGGACGTGGTGATCTCTATGCTCGCTGGCTTACGGTAGTCCTGGTAACGACGTCATCCCTGTGCGTGCACCTGAATATGTCCATGATCCTCCTAGTGTACTCCGTGACCCTGAACAAGCCTGAGTGGTGCTCGGAGCCGGCTGGGAGACGCTGAAGAACAACGGTGACCTCTGTGTTCGTCGCTGTCGCCCACTGTCCCTGAAAAGTGAGAATTATAGGTGCGCACATAAGTAATAAATAAATAAACACGGAGAAGCGAATCACGAATTTCACTAACCGTCAAATCCAGAGTTTCAGCTGCGAGGATCGGGTACATGTCTATCGTCTGTGCCTGGAGTAGACCTACCGCGGCTCCCGCCACAGGTAGGCCAAGTAGGCAGGCCGTGTCCTGCAGCGTGACCGTCATCTCCCCCCAAGCAAAGTGAAAGGTGTGGATCTCCGGCCTCCACCTGTCTACAAGTACGGTGAGCAACGAGGCATCGAAAGGAAACCTCCTGGAACGACCCACTCCTGCAGCCGGGTCTCCGATATCCTCGTCGCCCACCATCTCGACTTGCTACTTGAAAATTGATGTCGCCTTTCTACATCATCTAACTAATCTACCATTTGTTCTGAACTAATCATCTATATAATCTACCATAGGTTTCTATTTAAAATACTACTCTATTTCTACGCATTATGATATCTAAATACTACGAATAAATCTACCCTAAATTTACCCCTGATTCTAGATCTACTATTATATCTAATACTAAAAATATAAAATTCCTACAATAAACAGTGAAAGATTCAAAAAAATACCTCCAAATTGCTGCAGAAATACCCCACACTTCCTCCCTATCTATCTCCTCTTATCTATCTTCTCTTCTCCCTCTCTCCCTTCCTACCCGAGCCCCCTAATCTCTCCTCCCGCGGCAGCCTCAAAATCCTCCTCCTCTCTCCCTCCCGGGTGGCGATTGCGCGGCCTTATATAGACAGGGAGTAATCGCCACCCCCTGTGGCGATTGTGCGAGTAATCGCCACACCCTGTGGTGATTGCGTCACGTGGCATGACAGTTGGAGGTTAGCGGGTGATCCGGCACCGGATTAACTTCTAATCGCCACGGGATGTGGCGACAGCCTTCAATACCATCAGTTGGGCTGGCGATAGGTACCAATAGCCATGGATTGTGGTGATTAGAGCCCTACCGCCATGCGTCGTGGTGATTGAGGCCATTTTTGTAAAAAATTTGAATGTGATAATATTTCTGAAATTTCTAGATTAAAAAGTAATATTAAAAAAACTCTTATGTTCAATAATAGACGTCTAGGTATGACTATTCTGAAGTATTACAAGCCAAATTCGCATTGTAAACAATTATAAATAAACGATATATAAGTTCTAAGCTAATAGTTGGACTTCCTAGCGGGCAGGTTTCTCTACTAATTATGCAATTCCTAGAAAAATAACTATAAATTAGCTATAGTACATACCGTCTTTATATTTAAGAACACGTTCATTTTAAACTCTGAACTTTGGTACGAGATCCGAGTTAACAGCGAATTCCTAACTACAAGACCAGGTATCATGGACCCTAAGATGATTGTAAGGGTGATTTTATTGACATGGCATATGACGTGGACGATGTTGTTAATGTGTACATGATGTGGCCGACAACGTGAAGATTTGATGCAAAAAATAAATAAATAATTCAAACAAATTAAAAAAGGGGAAATTCAGACAAATGTGATGTCACATTTGATTTAATCCTAGAAATTGAACTTCACCTTAAGAAATTGTTAAACTAGATTAAAAAAACACTAAAATTTTGAGGATGAAGTTTAGATTATTTAGAACCAAAATAAATTATTCTCGTATTATCTTCAACTTTTATTTGTTGGTAAAAATTATTTCCAAAAGTTTAGAAAATGATCTGTTTACATTCAGAAAATCCATGCCAATGTCTGGAAATTTAAGAAAAAAAATCATGACTTTAGAATTTAGTTTCTGAATTTTGTGTACTTTCTTATTATTTTATTTTATTTTATCAAATCATCCAAGTTGTCAGTCACGTCATGTGCCACATTGGTAAAAACCATCCAAGTCATACGCCACATCAGCAAAACCATCCTCAAAACTGTCTTAGGTCCAAAATGAGCCGGTTTTGAAAGTTAATGGTCCTAGATACCTGGTTTTCTAGTTGGGGTTTCAACTCGGAGCTCAGACCTCGAACCAAAGTTTATGGTCCAAAATAGACTTTTAAATATTTACAATGCATAAATACACGTCTCTAAAATCTATAAATTGTATAGATATGGGGTTTCGGCAGAAGCTAAGGGCCCGATTCTACCTCGAAAAAATCGGCCTAGGCTAGAGCTATCTAGTGTCGGTGGTGAGATGTCTTGTGCAAGGTGGTGAGCATATAACTCAAGATAAGGTCTCTTTTGATAGTGGAGCCCAAGGAAGCTGAATGACGGTAGGGGTAGAGCAATAATTTATAGTTAGAATTGAGCAAGAGGAAGAGATGATGGAGATTCAAGACAACTCTTGGGGTAGCAGGATGCCGGGTTGCTAGGTTGAGGATCCAAATCAACGCAATGATTATCTATTGCTCGTACGTCAGGCCCACATGTTGGCACAAATGGGGGCAGAGGTAGATGAATGGTCAAGCCATCGGCACCATGCTGCTACGGAATAGATCATCACAAGCGTCTTATCATAGACGCATAAGTAAAATTTGTTTGTGATGCGACTCATCAGAGATAGTTTTTATGGAAATTCATTTGATAGATGGATTTTTAAAATACAACGCTTGTAATAACCTATTCATCACAGACGCCTTAAGAAAACCTTTTGCAATATCATCACATGCGGATTTTTTTTTAAACCATTCGGAATTTGAACTGGCCCAATTGGCTTATGTACACACAAACTGCACCCTGCCTAGCCCATTTGGCCCACCACAACCCCTCAAAACTATCACATCCTCTCCCTTCTCTCTACTCACTCGCCATCTCCCTTCTTTCACTTATCTGCCGGTCCTCTCTCCCTTCTCCTCCTCCTCCTTCCCCTCCTCCCAGATCCAGCTGCAACAGAACCAATGGGCACAGGCGCCATCGTGGATGACGACGGGATTGATGGACCGGCCTCCTTCGATGTCGCCTCGCTCGGTTCTGGTCACCTTTGACATCGCTGTGCCCGGTTCCAGCCGCCCCTGATGTTGTCGCGGCCGGATCCAGCTACCTTCGACCTTGTCGCGGGCGGATCCGATCGCCTTCGACTTCGCTTCATGTGGATCCGGTCGCTACTGACATCGTCGTGCCCGGATTAGGCCATCCCCGACCGTCAACGACGTGCACCGCCATTTCCTCCACCTCACCGGTGCTTCCTTAACCTCGCTGATGCTTCGACAACCTCGCCACCACGCTGCAAGGCCAGGAGTGTCTCGTCGACCGGTGTGCCCGCCAACGATTGTGCTGCATGCATGAGACGGTGGATAGCAATTTCTTTTTTGTAATTGAAAATTATATCATAGACGGTTCTCATGCACCCGTAGGCAACCACCTGTGATGAGCAAATGTCATCACAGACTTTTGTCCTTAGGTGGTTTAGAATACTGTCTATGATTTAGTTCATGAACCACCTAAGATAAGAGATTTTATAGTAATATCATGTTGGATTATTTCTCTATTTTTAGAACAGGGTTGGGCCACTCTCGGTTCGAGCCTAGGCGGGGACGTGCCTCGCCATCCAAACAACGCTAGGAATTCTTTGGCCTAGGTACAAATATATATCCGTTAGATGATGCGCGATCGCGCATGCAATTGCCGACGTCAGCAGTCAGCTTGGCGTAGGTACAGGTCAGCAGTCTGCACTCACCCATATCACCTGACGAACCGCAGAACGTCGAACTGGGTTGAGTGTCCCGTGCACGTTTGTGGAGATTGACGTGAGAGGTGGTGGCGGGTGTTAAGGATAAACCAAAACGGTTAATCCATGCTTAAACAGTAACCGCTGTGCAGTTACTAATTTGGCAACTGCCATCTCCTCCGAACAACTGCAACCTTTGTAATCTATATAAAGGGATCATTCATCAATAAAGTTTAACACTTGAGCCTTACTGTTCATTCTCAGTTCATTCTTTTCCTCAGAGATTTCCCGAGTTCAAACACGTTATCAGCACGCTCCCGAGAGCAATTCGCACAACAGGAGAAGAACCGAAGAAAAAGAACCAGAACAAGGTGAGAAAATGGCGGTCTTGCCTTCGCCTCCCTTCGCTTTCTTCGCAAGAAGTGCCGCCACAGTGGCCGAGCGCTCCGCACGCCGCCGCCGTGGCCGAGCCTGCGCGCGCCGCCACCGTGGCCGGCCGCCGCCCGGCCGCCTCCGCGCGCCTCGGGTGCTGCCGCCGCCTCCGCGTGGCCGCCGCCTTCACTGCCGTCGCCGGCTCCCTGCGCCCGCGCGGCCTCCGCCGCCGCCATCGGGCCTCCGGCCGCCGTGCGCCATAGAGGAACCGCCGTCGGGCTCCCGGCCGACGCGCGCCAAGGAGCCGACACCGCGGGCCTCCCCGCCGCGCGCCAAGGCGCCGCCGCCACCCGATGCCCGCGCGGCCTCCACCGCCCGCCGGCCTCCCCGCGCCCGCGCGGCCTCCGCCGTCGCAGGCCTCCCCGCGCCCGCGCGGCCTCCGCCGTCGCAGGCCTCCCCGCGCCCGCGCGGCCTCCGCCGTCGCCGGCTCCCTGCGCCCGCCGCCATGGCCGGGCCTCCGCCTCCATGCCGTGCGCCGCTGCCGCCGGCCTCCCGGTTGCCATCGCGCGCCAAGGAGCCGCTGCCGGCCCCCCAGTCGCCACCGCGCGCCAAGGAGCCGCCGCCGTCGCCTCCGCGCCGTGGCCGCCTCCCCGCGTCGCCCGCCTCGGTTGGCCGCCACCCAAGGCCCCCGCGCCGTGGCCGCCGCCGCTGGCTGCCGCCTCGAGTGGCCGCTGCCTCCACGCCGAGCCCGCCCCGGTCGCCACCTCCAAGGCGCCGCCGCCGCCGCCGCTGGCCCCCGCGCCACCGCCGCTGGCCCTCGCGCCAAGCCGCCGCCGCTGGCCGGCCCCGCCTCGGCCGCCCGCCTACCCCGCCGTGGCCGGCCCAGCCTTGGCCGCCCGCCTTCGCCGCCTTGGCTGCCCGCCTAAGCCGCCGCCACCGCTGGTCATGGGGTGGGTTGGGGGCGCGGTGGGGATTCCAAATCCCTAACCCCCCCACCCCCCTTATCCCTTTCGGCCGGCATGGGCCACAAAAATGGGCCTTTGCGCCCTGGCTGCGGGTGGGCGGCTATCGGGCCGGCTGGCCCAAACCGGGCCTGTGCTGGCCGGTCAGACCGCCCCCCGTGGCCGGCCTAAACCGGGCCTGAGCCGGCCGGTCAGACCGCCCTCCGTGGCCGGTTTAAACCGGGCCAGGCACCGGTGCTGGCCGGTCAGACCGCCCCCGTGGCCGGGATTTTGCGAAAAAGCCCATATTTTTCGGGTTTTTCGCAAATTAGTCCCTTATTAGTTCCTAGCAGCATTTTCATTCTGTTTAGGTCCTTTTTAATTACTGTATTCCAAATTCAGTATTATAATTCTGTCGAATACTTTGTATTCCAGAATAAAATACGATGCAATAAATTTCCATGTTATTCTACATGTTGATATTAATTGCGTCCACTATTTGCAATTGAGATTTCAAATTTCTTGCAAATAAACATTGATTCACCTTAATTAAGTCCTTCCGACTTAATACGAGCAGGAATCAATTTGCAAAATTCAAAGTGTTTTCCCTCAAATAAAGTAACGACATTCAGCGTTAGGTATATGAGAGTGTCTACTGATTTTTATCAGATTACACTCGAGTATCTACTGATTTATATCAGATTATACTCCCTAAGCGCTACATGGCATTCGGTATACAAGTATCTACTGATTTTTATCAGATTATACTTGAGTATCTACTGATTTCATCAGATTATACTCCCTAATGCTGTGAGATTTACTCTCGACAATATGTCATACTTAGCAAATTGGAGATTCACACTAATGTTTCCAAGCCAACTTCTTGGAATCCTCATTAATTTTGCAAAGTTCTTTACAACATTAGCCATGACGGTTTTAATTTACCCAGCGTAAATTAATTATCTCTGGTTTACCCATGTAGGTCAACGATGGCCGCAAAGGAATTTGAGGAACTTGCCCTCAACGGCCACAATTACCCTACATGGGCCATGGACATCAAGATCAGTCTTGCATCCCGTGGGATAGTGCGTGCAATCCAAGATCCGAACACTCCTGTTCCGGATGGAGAAACGCCACTGACAGAAGCAAAGAAATATGCTGCCTTGTACATCATAAGGCACCATATTCATCCAGATCTAAAGTCTAAGTACTTACAGAAGGAATCTCCTCGTACTCTGTTTCTGGCCCTCAAAACGAGGTATGAACAGCAGAAGGCAGTTGTCCTGCCCGAAGCACTCCACGATTGGACTCATCTCCGTCTTCAGGATTTCAAATCCATCGGAGAGTACAATCACGAGGTTCATAAGATTTGTTCCAAACTACGCTTTTGCGATAAGGAACCTACCGATGCGGAGAAGATAGAAAAGACTCTATCCACTATGCTCCCCGCAGATAGGATCCTTCAACAGCAATACCGCGCTCGCAACTACACCGTCTATTCCGACCTCATTCATATCTTACTTCAGGCTGAAAAGCATGATGAGCTACTCTCCAAGAATGGCTCTCAGCGCCCAGTTGGGGCACAACCTTTACCTGAAGTTCATATGAATATTGCGAATGGACAGCGCAAGCGCAAGCGCAGTAGGAACAAGAAGCCCAGAAACTCAGACAAGGGGTCAGGCACTGCAAAGCCTAAGTATGACAAAACTAAGCTTTGCGACAAATGTGGATGCTACACGTACCCCACTGACAAGTGCAAAACCCCAAAACATCTGGCTATTCTGTATCAACAATCCCAGGGACGCATGGCACCTCAAGGGACAAGGTTCGAAGCCAACTTCAACCTTCATCCAGACAGCGCCAATGGAGATGGCAGTTCGCTCGATGTTCCTCCCGGTCCGAGCAACGCCATGCCTCTCCATCAGCCAGAGGACCCTGCCGATACGAAGAACATGATGGTTGAGTATGCCTCAACCGACATGTTTGGAGACTTTGATTAGTCTCTCAACCTCCTTTATGATCTATTTTAATTATGTCCATTTGTGATGTTGTAACTAAGAACTTAAGTATTGTTGTCGCCTTTATATTGTATCAACACATATGATATAATCAGATTGTATTCTATGTATTTGCATGAGATTTTTCTTATTGAAAATTCTTTTATACATAGTTCTCTACGAGGACAATTCGATGGAAGAGGAATTATGCCTTGTGGACAGTGCTACCACAAACTCCATACTAAGAGAGTTAAAATATTTCCAAATCTGAAACAGATGAATTGAGATATTTTAACTATCGCTGGACGCGATACGGTAATCGTTGGCACTAGACGTGCCATATTTACCCTCCTAGGGAGTACTCAAGTGACAATTGCGGATGCTTTGCTGTATCCCGACTCGTCACGTACTCTAATCAGTTATGGAGATATCCGTACAAATGGTTTTCACATCGAAACCCATGAAGACAACAAAGAGGAGTATCTACTCTTCACCAAAGATTACGGATATGGCAAGCAACTACTTGACAGAATTCCTTCTCTATCGTCCGGATTGTACTATACGTACATCAAGCCCGTAGAACATGTTGCGTAGCGTACAAAATAATTTTCCAGAATGTCATCACATTCCAAGCTTGGCTTACTCGCCTTGGCCATCCCGGCATAGGGATGAAGTGGAAAATTATCAGTAATTCTATTGGTCATGCCTACAATGATACTAAATTTGGATTCTATATGCACTGTATGTGACATAGGGAAGCTAATTTTAAGGCTCGCGCACCTTAAAATCTACGCTGAACCACTCAGATTCCTTGAACGCATTAAGTCGAGGCAAGTGGCTCCTCCCAACCATTGACTGGACTATTCAGGTATTCCATGGTTCTAAAAGACACATCTACACGATGGTCTCACGTGTACCTTTATTCACACGAAACCATGCTTTGGCTTATTATCCTGAACATCGATTTCAATCAAATTCGAATGGACAACATGCAGAATTCTCCTTACGTGCCTTCAATATGGTCCTAGGATTGAAATTTAGCACTACGCCCTATATGTCCATATTCAAAATGGTTTGGTAAAACCTCTTATCCAAAGAATTAAGCTCATTTGCATGATCTTTACTTCGGAATTGCAACTTACCAACTTCACGTTGGAGTCATGCAGATTTACACGCTCATGACCAAACTGCATAATATTATTCCCCTCTACCTTTGATACGTGGAAATCTACCAAGTATTTCCTATCTGCGATCATTCGGTTACACACCGATATCACCACCTTGGCATACATCATTGGCCCCTCACCATGTATTTGGGATCCATGTGAGGAATAACTGTATTTCCGTCAATACCTCAAGCCCCTCTCAGGGGGAGTTATTTCACGGCCAGTATGCTGATTCAACGAGGAATATTTCCAGGCATTAGGGGGAGATTTCAAGTACTATAAAGAATGCCAGGAAATTAGTTGGAATGTCCACGACATTTCCACCTCGCCTACACGTACTCAAAGAACTGAACCCACGTTCAGTACATTTGCAACACATCGCAAATAACCTGCCAAATTTATTTACTGACTATATAGGTGTCATAAAATCCTATAATCCTGCATAAATGTGTCAGAAAGAGTGGAGGTACCAACAAAAACTACTCAACTCCCCGTTCAGTATAACAGGGGGAGAAGTACGACCACATATCAGGATTCTGCTTCCTGCAAGCAACAAAGGATATCGAGGCCTCCGAATCAGTAAATGCAAGTCAACTCCGCGTTGACAAGACACCTAATGGGTAGTATACACCCGGTGGATGGGCAACCTTCACCAAACCAGCTCATAGTACACACAATGACTGGTACATCAGAATACCCAGACTCAACCGCATTAGGAAATCGCGAACAGTCACCGAGGGTAACGATATTTCCATCAACTATATATATTCTGGAGAAATATATAACCGGTAGTCTACAATTGTCGACATACATTTCTCGACTAGATTGCAAACAACCTTTCATATGATTCAGATCCAAAGACCATGGCCATGGCAAAGTGTGAACAACACTCGGACTGAACTCAAGCAAAGGGTGCAATCCAAGCAGAAATAATATTGCTCAATAAAGGAAGGTATTCACAAAAGCAATACCTACACCAGTTTTCTTCCTGAAACGGAATGAGAACAACAAGGTGGTGAGACATAGAGCAAGTATTGTAGCACAAGGGTTCACGCAGATACCCAAACATATTCTCTAGAGATGGAATCTCTTTCCGATACTCTATCTTAACGGCAGTACAAATCATCTATCTTTGCAGTTGATAGATGTAGTGACCGTATCTTTGTATGTGTCACTTGATTCAGACATAAAGGTTCCTCATGGAATCACAATGTTGAATCCAAATACAAAACGCAACATATATTGTGTAAAATCAATAAGTCATTACATGGCTTAATTTAGTCGGAATATCTTTGGTACAACCGACTTGGTAAGTTCCTTATACAAAGGATTACTCCTACAATGATGATCGTCCACGCGTGTTCATCATGCAATCCTCTACAGGACTTTGCATTATCTCAGTGTATGTTGATGACCTACGCATCATTGGCAACGCACAAGATATTGACGATGCACGTGATCATCTAAAGACGGAATTTAAGATGAAGGATTTGGGTAACGCCAAATTTTGTTTGGGATTACAACTCAAGCACCTTCACTCATGTGTTGTGGTACACCAAGCTGTCTATATCCAGAATTTATTAGAGAAATTCATTATGGACAAGATTTATCCATCCAAAACTCTCCTGGTTGTTCGATCTCTAGACGTAGAGAACGATCCTTTTAGACCATGAGACGATGGAAATGAGATATTGGGACTCAAGGTTCCATATCCTAATGTCAGACTCACCAAACTCAATTGGTTGGGAGTCAAGAATGACTTTCGACATCTCCAAAGGCATCAAAGATCTTGTCATATTCTTTCAGTTCTAGAGAAATCTGGACACCAATATCATCGGATATATTGATCAGATCCCCACTATGTGAAGATCACAGACAAGCTTCGTATTCCTACTTGGTGTGATAGCTATCCTATGGAAGTCTTCGAAACAGACTCTAGTGGCTATATCCACCAATCATCCTGTAGTACGATACATCACTTGTATTCTTGTAGCTTCACAGGATGATACACCACATACAACAATCATGTGGAATTGGTTCTATCGAATCATCTACCATTATCTCAAAGATAGTGTTGCTTATGATTGCTCGGATGCAAACAGGTTACGTAATAAGCAATATCATCATATTGCCCATCTTGCAAAACTAAATCATGCGACAATCTCGTTGATTTATTCACGAAGTCTCTACCAACTTCTATATTTCAGAAATATGTTCATGAAATTGGTATGCGACGACTTCGGGATTTGCGAGAATCAGGGGGAGCATCTTCCTGAATTATTCCTGTTCAAAGCATCATATTACACTCTTTTCCCCTTTATGAGTTTACTCTACAGGTTCTCATCAAGGTTTTTAATGAGGTAATATCAACATAAGATCATATGTCATATTTTCCGTTTTTCCCACCGAGGTTTTTAGGAAAGTATATACGACATATTTATTGCTCTCTAAATTCTATGAGTCTTCTCGTATTGAGTTCAACAAGACAATAATCATAATATGCTGTCGCATTTTCTCCTTAATTTCCCATTGGGTTTTACAGGAGTTTTAAACAGCATATCGAACTCTATACTCCTCATATTTTTCCCACAGGGTTTTTGGAGGAGCCATATTTCAAGATGACGTTGTTCGCAAGGATAAGCATTGATTAGGGAGAGTGTTAAGGATAAACCAAAACGGTTAATCCATGCTTAAACAGCAACCGCTGTGCAGTTGCTAATTTGGCAACTGCCATCTCCTCCGAACAACTGCAACCTTTGTAATCTATATAAAGGGATCATTCATCAATAAAGTTTAACACTTGAGCCTTACTGTTCATTCTCAGTTCATTCTTTCCTCTGAGATTTCCCGAGTTCAAACAGCGGGTACATGGATCCATGCACGCCCGCGGGTGTGAGCGGTGCTGGCGCGTTGGCCGCACCCGGGAGTAGCGCTCCACCTGCGGTAATGCGAGGGAGCAGAGGGCACGCACTGGCCAGTGGGAGACGGGTGCCGTCTGTTCTATTCATACGTGAACCTTTTTACGGTAACGTTTACTCCTCAATCAGGAGTGGAAGTACCAATCAAATCTGGCCTTTTATTAAGAAACGGATCTTTTATGTTCTTGTTTCTCTGTCCCTTTTCCTATGTCTGTCTATTGGCTCCACAAATTGTTTTTCTGTCCCCTTTCCTATTTCTGCCTATTGTCTCCACAAATTATAGTGGGCCTGCACTTACAAACGCAGCTTCCTCACGGAACAACGTTAGCCCCTTTCCGTATCTTAATTAAAGGAATCAAAGCTAACAGATTGCTAACAGCAAAGTTTGGGCGCCAAACCGATTATAACTAATGGAAGGAACATAATTTACCGCCAAATTCCATGAGGTAAAAGTATAAACAAACCAAGAAAGTTTCTTTCTAGTTCTATCCATCGATCTTACAGATTGCATCCGTGAAGTCCACCACCAGCAACATAGCCATCTCCTGTATCGTGACAGAATGATATCTTCACCAAATGATGCGATGCAAGACGCGGCATTGGATGCAGGAACCAGCCAAATGTTCATGCTGCAATGGTATCACCCACAAACTTTGCCGCATCCAACAATCCTTCTGGTAATCTGGGATCAACATCACAATCAGAAAATGTAAGATATCTAGTCAATTCTCCTTTTTTTTTCTTCACAACATTGTACAAATCTGAGATGAACAACAACCTTTTTGTTCAACCAGATTGCTTACATGGCAACTTCAGTGATACTCTTTTCCCTCTTTCATGGGAAATACTACCACAATAAAATCAGGATGACGGGAAAACTGAAGCTCTAGAAACAAAAGATTATAACACGAAGGTCACGCTGAAATTTAACTCTGAAAGAAGCTTAAAACTTTTAAAATGCTTATGCTCGTGAGAAGGGTTTAGGTATTAGAAGAAGCATCTTTCATTGTTTGGTGGATTTTTCAATAATAAAAAAAGAACATTTTGTTGTTCTCGTGCAGGTACTGTTTTTCACTATCTTTTACTTATGACTTTACTTAGGAACATGAAATTTCAAAAAAGTGTAGAGACTAAAAGTTCATGGCAAGAATTATGAATATGTAGTTAAATTTTCTCCATTGGAATCAAGGGTGCAATGCACTTGCAAGAAGTTTGAATTTGTCGGCATCCTATGCTCTCATGCACTAAAGATACTTGATATCGATAACATCAAATCAGTTCCTGATTAGTACATACTAAAAAGACGGACAATTGATGCAAATGTCCTGCATACAAGTAGCAATTGCAACATGCATGACGATCCTAGAACAAAGCGATCAAAGTGCTACTATTCATTGTGCAGAATATTTGATCGACTAGCTGCTCTGGTTGCAGAATCTGAAGAAACATACTCTATGTCTTCTAAATGTGGTGAGAAATTAGCAGAGGATATATAGAAGAGCCTGAAAAATCAGATGGGGGCGGATTTAGACGGTTCCTCTGCTCCTCAGGGTTTGTATCGCACTATTATAAGATCAATAGATTATTAACTGCTTCTATCACACACTGATATGTACAGCTCCAAATGTCACAATTTATATTTGCCAAAGAAAATGAGAAGCCTTGTAAGTCAAAAGGCGTCAAATTCAAAGAGAAGGAAATCCATGGATCAGCTTGACCTACTGGTGGTTTAGATAACGCATCCTCACGAAGGAGGAAGAAGAAGAAGAACGATGATATCCAGGCACAAGTACTAGAAGCTCGGCAAGTAACACAGACACGATCGTACTCACAAGCTACAATAATGGTATAATGATCATACAATGGCTTCTCAAAAAGAGTATTGTCTCACATTACCAACGCTTATATTTCCATTATTTCCTTTATTTAGGGTCATTACCAACGCTTATATTTCCATTATTTCCTTTTATTTAGGGTCATCCGGAAGTTACAAAGAACCAAAATTTCACACGTGTCAGAGTTCTACGCAACTATCAATGCTTCAATGCACCCATCTTTTGATGCTCCTATTTCAATGTCTCAACAAATCCAAAGAGTGCAACAAGGAGAGCAGATTCAACAATTTAACACAAATTTCTACAACACGTTCACTTAGTTTAATTGAGATCTTTATTTTTTCGATTAGTATGACAATTATATATGTTCATATTTGCAAGTTACTAAAGCATTCTGCAATATATGAATCGACATTGACTAATTAGTTCGTACGCAGAGTATCACTATTGACCTTTCTTTGTTCATTTGCTACTAGCAACTTTCCCAAAACAAAAGATTTGAAGAACCGAACAAAAAGATGTCAAAATGAATCGTGTAACATATGATGGTCAGGATTTGATCCTTGTTATTCTTACCTTGGACCTTGTAATCCCTCGAGCCATGGCGAGCGTGGTCTTGCCGCTGCCACCCATGCCGCAGATGCTGACAACATTCGATCAGCCGCTTCTGCTCATCACCGTCTTCTTCACTTGACGCAGCCAAGCTCCTCAAGCCGATGCAGCTGCACCATGAGCAGCTAATCAACCATCACGCTATCAAGATTAGGGAACTGGATTGGGGAAACTCGATTGGGTAATTGGGACTGGATTGGGGAACTCGATTGGAAAATTAGGGACTGGATTGGGGACTTGATTGGGGAATTGGGCTTTTCTTTTGTTCTTGCTGCAGGAGAGAGAGAGAGGGGGAGGGGCTTGAGAACTAGTGAGAGACTTGTAGAAGATGATACAACGGCACAGTAGCTCACGGTGGAACATGGAAGGAAGAGAGATGGGTTTCTAACACCGTTTATGAGGAGAAGAGTTGTAAATGCAGGCCCACAAATAATTTTAGAGCCAATAGAAATTAGAATGGACATCAAGCTATGAATTCTTGCGCTCAAATCAATTAGAACGACTAAGCCGGCTGATACCATCTCTTAATTGATTTCATCAGACGGACAAACACAATTATTCAATTGATTTTCTTAGCCATGGTGCCTTTTTCTCTGCATATATGCACCTGACCTCGAGAGAGAAGAAGGCTGACCGGCAAGTTCATGCACACGAATCAATCATGCGCCCATTTCTCATCGGTGAGTACAAGTATCTAAGTACTCCTTTCGTTTAAAATATAAGATATATTTTAATTGATTAAGATAAAACTTTGATCAATAATTACTCTATTAATATACGATTTATGTTATACAAAATCATAACCATAAGTAAGTATTTTTAATACAAATCTAATGCTATCAATTTTAGTCACATAAATTACATATTAATGGAGTAATTGTTGGTCAAAGTCTTATTAACCAATCAAAATACGTCTTACATTTTTGAACATAGGGAGTGTTATAGTAGGGTCACGGATTTTCGTACATGCTCAGATAATGAGTTTACCCTTTGAACCTTAATATTTGGTAGTGGTACTCCTAAAACTTGTGTTGGAATACGAATAGATCTCATCCATTAGATTAGAGACAACAGATGGTCCAAATTTATTTAGAGTACCATAAAAGAGCTCTCATACATAGCCTAAACTCCAACACCTATCTAGACCTTTAGATAAATATTCAACCATCTTCATTCCCAACTTAATCCATATGTAACCTATGGGCTAAAAGTTATAGTACTGTTCTCTTAAATTGCACATCAAACGATTTTGCTAATTCTCAATTGCTTGAATATTTTGTAAATCTGAGACAGCGAGACTACAAAATTACAGTCTGAAAAATATGCAATCTTATCATAACATTATTGTAATTTTTTGTATGTAGGTTAGTTATGGAGTGAGGTGGGGATGAAAATGATTGAATGCTGATCTAAATAATTAGAAATTTGACTAAGATTTTAAAAATCTAAATCTTAGACAACGTAGGAGTAGACAATTTATTTTCTAATTTGTTTCAAGCAATTTTATTAATCAACCAACGTTACATCCTCAACAAGGGAAGGCAAATAAGGGTCCATCCGTCCACATACACGGAGAAGCAACATTCGGCTCGCAAGGATAATGTCACAGTTTGCTTTGGCAAGATGCATTACCAGAAGTTTGATCTAGACCGCAGCAGTGATATCATCGATTAATAGTTAGCCGTGTAAGCAATCGAATATATAGTATGTGAACGAGCAAGGGGGTGTATGGTTAGAGGCCAAAACTTACATAAAAACAATATCTTAATGTTTGGTTTACTGTCGTAATTGCCACACTTTCTTAACTCCAATATCCATATGTAATAGACTAATCTTTTAACTAAAGTTGCCACATTTATCCCAAACGATTTTGTTGGACGCTTTATTTGTTACAAGCCGCACTTGGGCTAACTTTTTGTTAGCACGGTTGAGCACTAGCAAAACAGGTCCACGACTGCCAGCCAGTCGGACATACAACGATGTCGATGAGAAGGTTCGATTCGCAACATCCACATAAGGAATATATCAAACTCATAAATTTAGAAACAATTGATGCGATCGATTTTGCATCAATTCTTTCTGCCCCGGGCTCTTACCCGAACAAAAGCTAACTCGAAGAAGGCGAAAATCAACAAAAGCACCATGTAATAAGTGCAACAGGAACACGTAGTATTCCCTTGATATTTCTCGTCGTCCCAGATATCAACCTCCATGTCACGCTCCACGGTGTATCGAGATATCTTCGTAATGCGTTGCATGCAGGTAAACGGAAAAGGTGAAGCGAAAGTGCGAATGTTTCTATCTTTTGGAACTCGAGAACGTTTTTAATTACAATCTGTGTACTGTGCTGGCTGCTTTCCAGTTTTTACTAGTTCAATCACGAAATATCGATAACATGCACACCAACATTATCCAATCAGCTGTAGATAAAGAAGCCAACTCCGTTGGTACACACTGATGTCATGCTTACTCAAAGTTTATCATATGGTACTTGCTTTCCGAAATCCTCGAAAATAAGAGAGGAAGAGCTAATACTAACATCACTTTGTCCCACACACCATAGCATCTATTTTACAGTACCAAGGAGTAACGCACCATGCACATATCTAATTGAAAGATTTTGGTTTAGTTGTAGCTCGTCTCCCTTCTGAAGCTGTTGCGACCTGCTTGCTTCGAGTCGTCAGTAGCGCTGCTCGGCGCCACGAGATTGCTCAGGGTCCTCGCTATCTGCAGCTTGACCTGGCCCCTCTTCGCCGGAGGCCTCTTCTCCTTGGCGAAGCTGCTGCTGTACTGGTAGTCGTACTCCATTACCTCCTCTTCTTGCTTAATCACCTCCTTGCCTCTTTTGTGCCTGGTTGTGCGTTGTCTGTTGAAGGCTTGAAACCAAGTGCTCCTTGCTTGCTGAAGGGATGAGGATGGAGGAAGTATTTATAGGGAAAACGCGATATTTCTGCTTGACCAGTTGGTATGTGTATCTTATTCTCTTTTATCTGGAGGAATAAAGTGACTGCACTTTTATCTGGAGGAATAAAGTGACTGCACTTTTGGGATCGTGGTGTTCCTAGTGTAAACGTGATTAAGGAACTAAATGGCGAGGGAATCGTGGGGTTCCTAGTGTAAACGTGATTAAAGGAACTAACTGGCTAGGGAATATATGCCTGCACAAGAGACTGAGGCAGGTAAATAACACGAGGGCGATGAGGACGTGGCCCGTTCGGACCAGCCATCGGCATCTTTGAAGCATCCTTAGACCGACGACGAGTCATAGCACGATTGATCTCCTCTGCATTTTGATCTCTGGAAGACTGAGAGGATCAATTCGCCCAGTGATGAACTGCAAGACCTAGCCCTGTCACATTTTCTTCTCTTTCACTTTTAACATTTACCGGCTTAGAGGGACCCCCATCAGCCGCGAAAGAAGTCTTATCCACGTAGGCACGTAGGATGTTGACCGAGAGGTAGATCTAGTGAGCGGCGCCACACTTTGATGTGCCGCCGTACCCCTCCGTAATGCCACGCCGCGCGCTCGCCGCGGCACTCATCGCTGCACCGCCGACGCCCTCTATCACCGTTGCGCAGCACTCGCTTACGGCGCTCTCCATCTCCCCCACGCCCTCGCCGCCGGCCCCCCTCACGTCCGCCGTGCCCTCGTGGCGATGCACAGCCTTCATGACCCGAGAGCTCACTTTGATGGCTTCCTATAGTTTGTGCGGTGCAAACCCGTGTCTAACCCAATCTAGTTCTCACGTCCACCGGTTGAACCTGAAAATCGGAAGGCCTGAACTAAACCTCTTGTCTGGTGCGGGTCGAGTTGACGGTTTTAATGGTTTGGAACTAAACTGTTGAGAATAAACTGCCCACGGCAGTTGCTCTTTGTGAGCAATCTCACAACTGCATACAGCAGTTGCTTCTTCCCTTCTGTCAACTGCCACATTCTGTAATCTATATAAGGAAGCATCCATCAATAAAGAAACACACACTTGATCTATTATGTTCTTGGCCATTACTTGTTCTTTCTATTCTCTGAATATTCAAGTTCCAACACGTTATCAGCACGCTCTACCGAGAGTTCTACCAAGAGCAACAGAGAAGAACAGGAGAGGAATCGAAGATCAAAGAACAAGGTGAGAATATGGCATCATTGCCTGGTCTTGCCTTTGCGTTCCTTCGCATTTTCGGAGTGGCCTCCGCCGCCCGGTTGCCGGCCGTTGCCGTGGCTCGCCCCTCCTCTAAAGGCCGCTGCGCCTGCCGCCGCTGTGGCCGAGCGCTCCGTGCGCCGCCGCCGTGGCCGAGCCTGCGCGCACCGCCACCGTGGCCGGCCCTCCGCCCGCAACCGGCTCCTCGCCCTCGCGCCCGCGCGGCCTCCGCCGCGCGCGGCCGCCGCCGCGCCCATGGCCAAGCGCCACCGGGTCCGTGCCCCCCCAAACCGCCGTGTGGCCGACGCCGCTGCTGCCCAAGCGCCGACGCGCCGCCGGCCGGCCCCTCCGCGCCGCCGTGGCCCCCGGCCGCCGCCTTGGCCGCCCGCGCCGGCTCCCTGCACCGCGCGGCCGCCGCCTCCCCACGGCTCCCGCCGACGCCGCCTTGGCCGCCCGCCTACGCCGGCCCCTCCCCAACCGGCCTCCGCGCCGCCCGTCGCGGCCCCGTCCCGCGCTCCGCCGCTCGCCGGCTCCCGCGCCGCTTGGCTTCGCCCGCGCGGCCGCTTCCGCCCGCGGCCCCCCTCCGCGCCGCCCTCCGGCCTCCGCGCCGCCGCCGCCCGGTCGCCCCTCGGTCGCCGCCCCGCGTCGCCTCCATGGCCGCCGCCGGCTCCCCATGGCGCGCCGCCCTCCGGCCTCCGCGCCGCCGCGGCCCCTACGCGCCGCCCGCGGCCGCCTCTACCGCGCCGCCGCCGCGCGTCGCAGGCGCCGCCGCCTAGGCCCGCCTCCATGGCCGCTGCCTTCACCGCCGCCCGCCGGCCTCCCCGCACCCGCGGGGCCTCCGCCCGGTTGCCGCCCCCGGTCGCCGCCTCCAAGGGCCGCCCGCCGTCGCTGGCCTCCGCGCCCCGGCCCCGCCGCCGAAGCCCCTCGGCCGCCGCCGCTCTGCGCCGGCTCCCCGCGCCGCCCGCCGGCTCCCCGTGCAGCCGCCTCCGCCCTCCCTCGCGCCCACCGGCCGGATGGCTGCCGCCGCCGCCGGGTGAAATGGGGATCGGGTTAGGGATTAATATCCCTAACCGGCGGCCCCCCCCCCTGTTATGTGTGTCGGCCGGCTCGGGCCTTTAACAGGCCTTGAAAGGCCCTTTTGCTACATGGGCGGCTATCGGGCCGGCTGGCCCAAACCGACCCATGAGAGGCCGGTCAGACCGCCTCCGTGGCCGGTTTAAACCGGGCCGGCCGGTCAGACCGCCCCCCTGGCCGGTTTAAACCGGCCGCCCATCTTTTTGTGCATAAGCCCCTGTACTGTGGGTTTTTCACAATTTAACCCCTTTTACTTGTGTTCTAGCAGTTTTCTCCTGTTTTAGACCTTGTAAATTACAGTATTTCCTCTTTAAGTACTGTATTGCTGTTGAATACCCTGTATTCCAGCATTTCTAATGATGCAATATATTTCCATGTTTTCTCACATGTCGAAATCAATTGCGTCCAACATTTGCAATCGAAATTTTTCAATCTCTTGCAAATTAGAATTGATTCACCTTAATTAAGTCCTTTGACTTAATACGAGCAGGAATCAAAATTACAAAATTCAAGGTGATTTTCTCCAAATAAAGTATTGACATACGGCGTTAGGTATATGAGTGTCTACTGATTTATCAGATTACACTCGAGTATCTACTGATTTATATCAGATTATACTCCCTGAACGCCATATGACATTAGGTATACAAGTATCTACTGATCTTATATCAGATTATACATGAGTATCTACTGATTTCATCAGATTATACTCCCTAATGCTGCGAGATTCACTCTCGACAACATGTCATACTTAGCAAATTTGAGATTCACACTAGCGGTTTCAAGTCAATTTCTTGAAGCTTTTATTAAATTTTGCAAAGTTCATTACAACATTAACCATGATGGTTCTTAATTTACCGAACGTAAATTAATTATCTCTGGTTTGCCCTCGTAGGTTCACAATGACCACGCAAGAATTTGAGGCGCTTGCCCTCAATGGTCACAACTACCCTACATGGGCCATGGACATCAAGATCAGCCTTGCGTCCCGTGGGATAGTGCGTGCTATCCAAGACCCGAACACTCCTGTTCAGGATGGAGAAACACCACTGACAGAAGCACAGAAATATGCCGCCTTATACATCATAAGGCACCATATTCACCCAGATCTCAAATATGAGTATTTACAGGAGGAATCTCCTCGTACTCAGTTTCTGGCCCTCAAAACGAGGTATGAACAGCAGAAGGCAGTTGTCCTGCCCGAAGCACTCCACGATTGGACTCATCTCCGTCTTCAGGATTTCAAATCCATCGGAGAATACAATCACGATGTTCATAAGATTTGTTCCAAACTACGCTTTTGCGATAAGGAACCTACCGATGCGGAGAAGATAGAAAAGACTCTATCCACTATGCTACCCGCAGATAGGATCCTCCAGCAGCAATACCGCGCTCGCAACTACACCGTCTATTCCGACCTCATTCATATCTTACTTCAGGCTGAAAAGCATGATGAGCTACTCTCTAAGAATGGCTCTCAGCGCCCAGTTGGTGCACAACCTTTACCTGAAGTTCATATGAATATTGCGAATGGACAGCGCAAGCGCAAGCGCAGTAGGAACAAGAAGCCGAGAAACTCAGATAAGGGGTCAGGCACTGCAAAGCCTATGTATGACAAAACTAAGCTTTGCGACAAATGTGGATGCTACACGCACCTCACTGACAAGTGTAAAGCCCTAAAACATCTGGCTATTCTGTATCAACAATCCCAGGGACACATGGCACCTCAAGGGAAAAGGTTTGAAGCCAACTTCAACCTTCATCCAGACAGCGCCAATGGAGATGGCAGTTCGCTCGATGTTCCTCCCGGTCCGAGCAACGCCATGCCTCTCCATCAGCCAGAGGACCCTGCCGACATGGAGAACATGATGGTTGAGTATGCCTCAACCGACATGTTTGGAGACTTCGATTAGTCTCTCAACCTCCTTTATGATCTATCTTAATTATGTCCATTTGTGATGTTGTACTAAGAACATAAGTATTGTTGTCGCTTTTATATTGTATCAGCACATATGATATAATTAGATTGTATTCTATGTATTTGCATGAGATTTTCTTATTGAAAATTCTTTTATACATAGTTCTCTACAAGGACAATCTGATGGAAGAGGTATTATGCCTTGTGGACAATGCTACCACAAACTCCATACTAAGAGAGTTAAAATATTTTCAAATCTGAAACAGATAAATGGAGATATTCTAACCATCGCTGGACGCGATACGGTAATTGTTGGCACTTGACGTGCCATATTTACCCTCCCAGGGAGTACATAAGCGACAATTGCGGATGTTTTGCTGTATCCCGACTCGTCACGTACTCTAATCAGTTATGGAGATATCCGTAAAAATGGTTCTTCACATTGAAAACCATGACGACAACAATGAGGAGTATCTACTCTTCACCAAAGATTACGGATATGGCAAGCAAGTACTTGATAGAATTCCTTCTCTATCGTCCGGATTGTACTATACGTACATCAAGCCCGTAGAACATGTTGCGTACAAAATAATTTTCCAGAATGTCATCACATTCCAAGCTTGGCTTACTCGCCATGGCCATCCCGGCATAGGGATGAAGTGGAAAATTATCAGCAATTCTATTGGTCATGCCTACAATGATACTAAATTTGGATTTTATGTGCACTATATGTGACACAGGGAAGCTAATTTTAAGGCTCGCGCACCTTAAAATCTACGCTAAACCACTCAGATTCCTTGAACGCATCAAGTCGAGACAAGTGGACCTTCCCAACCATTGACTGGACAATTCAGGTATTCCATGGTTCTAAAAGACACATCTACACGATGGTCTCATGTGTGCCTTTATTCACACGAAACCATGCATTGGCTAATTATCCTGAACATCGAATTCAATCAAATTCGAATGGACAACATGCAAAATTCTCCTTATGTGCCTTCAATATGGCCTTAGGATTGAAATTTAGCACTACGTCCTATATGTCCATAGTCAAAATGGTTTGGTAGAATCCCTTATCCAAAGAATTAAGCTCATTTGCATGACCTTTACTTCAGAATTGCAACTTACCAATTTCACGTTGGAGTCATGCAGATTTACACGCTCATGACCAAACTGCATAATATTCCCCTCTACCTTTGATACGTGGAAATCTACCAAGTATCTCCAATCTGCGATAATTTGGTTATACACCGATATCACCACCTCGGCATACATCATTGACCCCTCACCATATATTTGGGATCAATATGAGGAATAACTGTATTTTCCGTCAATACCTCAAGCCCCTCACAAGGGGAGTTATTTTACGGCCAGTATGCTGATTCAACGAGGGATATTTCCAGGCATTAGGGGGAGATTTCAAGTACCATGAAGAATGCCAAGAAATTAGTTGAAATGTCCACGACATTTCCGCCTCGCCTCCACGTACTCAAAGTACTGAACCCACGTTCAGTATATTTGCATCTCATCGCAAATAACCTGCCAAATTCATTTACTGACTATACAGGTGTCACAAATCCTATAAATCCTGCATTAATGCGTCGGAAAGAGTGGAGGTACCAACAAAAACCACTCAACTCCCCGTTCAGTACATCAGGGGGAGAAGTACGGCCAAACATCAGGATTCTGCTTCCTGCAAGCAACAAAGGATATCGAGGCCTTCGAATCAGTAAATGCAAGTCAACTCCACGTTGACAAGACACCTAATGGGTTGTATACACCCGGTGAATGGGCAACCTCCACCAACCCAGTTCATAGTGCACACAATGACTGGTACATCGGAATACCCAGACTCAACCGCATTGGGAAATCGCGAACAGTCACCAAGGGTAACGATATTTCCATCAACTATATATATTCTGGAGAAATATATAACCGATAGTCTACAATTGTCGACATACATTTCTCGACTAGATTGCAAACAAACCTTTCATATGATTCAGATCCAAAGACCATGGCCATGGCAAAGTGTGAACAACACTCGGACTGAACTCAAGCAAAGGGTGCAATCCAAGCAGAAATAATATTGCTCAATAAAGGAAGGTATTCACAAAAGCAATACCTACACCAGTTTTCTTCCTGAAATGGAATGAGAACAACAAGGTGGTGAGACATAGAGCAAGTATTGTAGCACAAGGGTTCACGCAGATACCCGAAACATATTCTCTAGAGGTGGAATCTCTTTCCGATACTCTATCTTAACGGCAGTACAAATCATCTATCTTTGCAGTTGATAGATGTAGTGACCGTATCTTTGTATGTGTCACTTGATTCAGACATAAAGGTTCCTCATGGAATCACAATGTTGAATCCGAACACAAAACGCAACATATATTGTGTAAAATCAATAAGTCATTACATGGCTTAATTTAGTCGGAATACATTTGGTACAACCGACTTGGTGAGTTCCTTATACAAAGGATTACTCCTACAATGATGATTGTCCACGCGTGTTCATCATGCAATCCTCTACAGGATATTGCATTATCTCAGTGCATGTTGATGATCTACACATCATTGGCAACGCACAAGATATTGACGATGCACGTGATCATCTAAAGACGGAATTTAAGATGAAGGATTTGGGTAACGCCAAATTTTGTTTGGGATTACAACTCAAGAACCTTCACTTATGTATTGTGGTACACCAAGCTGTCTATATCCAGAATTTATTGGAGAAATTCAATATGGACAAGATTTATCTATCCAAAACTCTCCTGGTTGTTCGATCTCTAGACGTAGAGAACGATCCTTTTAGACCACGAGACAATGGAAATGAGATATTGGGACTCAAGGTTCCATATCCTACTGCCATTGGACCTACCAAACACAAATTGGTTAGGGCTTAAGAATGTCTTTCGACATCTCCAAAGGCATCAAAAGATCTTGTCATATTCTTTCAGTTTCAGAGAAATCTGGACACCAATATCATCGGATATATTGATCAGATCCCTACTATGTCAGATCACAGACAAGCTTCGTATCCCTACTTGGTGTGATAGCTATCCTATGGAAGTCTTCGAAACAGATTCTAGTGGCTATATCCACCAATCATCCTGAAGTACGATACATCACTTGTATTCTTGTAGCTTCGCAGGATGATAAACCACATACAACAATCATGTGGAATTGGTTCTATCGAATCATCTACCATTATCTCAAAGATAATGTTGCTTATGATTGCTCGGATGCAAACAGGTTACGTAATGAGCAATATCATCATATTGCCCATCTTGCAAAACTAAATCATGCGACAATCTCGCTGATTTATTCACGAAGTCTCTACCAACTTCTACATTTCAGAAATATGTTCATGAAATTGGTATGCGACGACTTCGGGATTTGCAAGTATCAGGGGGAGCATCTTCCTGAGTTATTCCTGTTTGAAGCATCATATTACACTCTTTTTCCCTTTATGAGTTTACTTTACAGGTTCTCATCAAGGTTTTTAATGAGGTAATATCAACATAAGGACATATGTCATATTTTCCATTTTCCCCACCGGGGTTTTTAGGAAAGTATATATGACATATTCATTGCTCTCTAAACTCTATGAGTCTTCTCATATTGAGTTCAACGAGACAATAATCATTATATGCTGTCGCATTTTCTCCTTATTTTCCCATTGGGTTTTACAGGAGTTTTTAACAGCATATCAAACTCTATACTCCTCATATTTTTCCCACAGGGTTTTTGGAGGAGTCATATTTCAAGATAATCTTTATTGCAAGGATGAGATTGCTCAAGGGGGAGTGTTGAGAATAAACTGCCCACGGCAGTTGCTCTTTGTGAGCAATCTCACAACTGCATACAGCAGTTGCTTCTTCCCTTCTGTCAACTGCCACATTCTGTAATCTATATAAGGAAGCATCCATCAATAAAGAAACACACACTTGATCTATTATGTTCTTGGCCATTACTTGTTCTTTCTATTCTCTGAATATTCAAGTTCCAACATAAACCACGTAGCACATAAACTAAGTATTTGCGTCGTTAGGAATCTTAAGATATTTCGATGGATATGGATAAGAAGGCGTGAAGGTGATAAAACATTCAGATGCGCACATGCACTTTGACTTTGCTCCCCATCTGATAGATACACGCACACATGCACACAGGGATATTTTTTCTGAAGAAAGATGCAGAGGATCTTATCCGTTGCAAAAAAGGCGATGTTTTTTTGTTTCTGTCGAGAAGTAAAGCGCTGAATTTTCATCGAGACCACAATAAGATGCATTACATAACAGTTTTCGTTTTGAAGATATTTATATGGAACTTGAGAGAGCATCTCCCATTCCATCGCTCAGAAGCCAAGAACACTCTGAAGAAGTACGCAAGATCACCTAGCAATTCAGTAAGTCCTAAATAAAATTGAAAAATAGGGGTAAACTAAAGATATCTCTGACCAAAGGAAAATATCTATTTTGGTACCTCAACGATTGGGTGAATCTAGTTCTGGTCAATAAACTCTAAAATCGGACAAACTTAGTCCTTAGCTTTTAAAACTAGATAGTTTTAGTCCCTCGTCCCACTCAGCGGTTTTATCTGATGTCTAATCAACACAGAAAATAGAAGAAAAAATTAGAAAAATTCAAACATAAATCAAAAAATTAGGAAATTAACAGGACAACGAAAAATCTGGAATTTATTAAAGAAAGTCGAGAAAAGGTAGGTGAAAATTCAGCAAAGTTGAAAAAAACTTAAAAGAAAGTAAAAAATTAACATTTATGAAAAATCAACATATTTCCTGAGTTTTCATGAGTGTTTCTGTAAACTATTCATGAGTTTTCTCAAATTCCCTAGTTTTCTAGAATACTTCATATTTAAAAAAAATTCTATCTAATTATTTTCCATTCGAAAAAAATCCCAAATTTCAAGACATTTTTCTTCAAATTCTATTTCCCCCTAATTTTTGTGCTCATTGGGTTGTCACTTGTACAAAGCCACCGTCACGTCACGAGCCAAACCATTTTGAGTGAGATAAGGGACCAAATCTGTCCGGTTTTAAAAGTGAAGGGTTAATTTTTTCTGGTTTAAGAGTTTATGAACCAAAACCAAATTTAATGAATAGTTGAAGGACCAAAAGTTAACTTTTTTCCTTGGAAAAACATTCATCAAGTTACGATGATGTGCACATAACTTTTTTATGTGACGTTATGTTTAATGATGTGCAACTCAGTCGACTGAATCTGAGAAATAGCAAATCCATTATTATTTTTCTTGTTTTTCCAGGAATAAATTGACTGCTTTTGGACGTCAGACGGGGTCTCATGAGGTCTATGGTGTGAATGCGATCTAGGTACTAACCAGGGAATTTATGCTCTTAAAAAGATACTTCCATGGAGGCGCTGAATTTGTTAACTACCAGAGGGGTAAATTGGACACACGTGTATCTTTGAATTTGACCAGGGTGGAGTCTGTGTATCTTTTGAAGCATCCATGGACGAATGACCACTAGTCAGATCGGCAGCAGCTTGAGCTTATGGCAGTTTCAAATCATTTTGTTAGGAATTGGTGTAGCATGCTAGATACCCGCAGATGCTAGATGCTCTAGTGCCTCTCTTTCCAGAGAGCGGCACTTCTTTTTGTTTGGTACTGACACTATCTTTCCAATTAACTAATGACAGCTCTATCAGAGCACGTATAGAATGAGGTAGAATCAGATAACGCAACTGAAAAAAGAGAGGATCATGCATCATAAGTGGCCAAACCTAATCAACATGCATCACGTGGCTAATATCTTGTCGGAAGAAGTTCGTATCAGATAAGGTCGCGGCCGGCTGGTCATGCCGACAGATCGAGGCGTCCCTCCGTGCGCGGACGCATGCAGGCAGCGACACTGACACCTCAAGCATACGGCCGCCGCCGCCACCACCACCACCAGAGATACACTGAACCTTGAAACTGTCGCTCATCAGTGACCGATCAATCACGGCCACATTTCTCGGTGGGAATGGTCAATTGGACAACAGCACGTGCGGCTTAATCCACTTGCTGTTTGCTTCATTGTTCTCAATTGTCTGACGATTCGTTCAGTTCGCAGTGCAAAACGTAGGGATAAATCGACCCATATTTTTTGAACTGAATGACGATGGGTACGCCCAGAAGAGACCCTTATTTTCTTTTTCTTTTTTTTTGAAAGTCAAGACCCTAAATTTCTACTCGTATTTGCCGTAAAAAACTCTCCTCTCTCGTAGAAATTCAGTCCAAGTTTATCCTATTTGCCGTGAGTTCAAATTTCGTACTGGGCAGACTGATTATTGGTCTTTGGATGCTTCAAGGAACCCTGTGTTCTAGACGGCCAGCTCGCCCTCTAGTTAATAATCAAATCATCTCGGTCATTTTGGGAGCTAGTACCCGTGTGTTTAAGGGCATAAATTCCCTGGTCAGTGCGTTGGTCACGCTAGCAACATGACGGCCCAGATGTGGTCAATTTATTCCCGCAAAGAATGGAAAATAAACACGCCAGCAGATACAACATGTGCATTGTGCAGCTAGAAGGATAGTATAACAGAGCACAGATGACTTTACCTATAAATACTTCTTACTTCTCATGGCCTCTTCACAAGCAAAATAAGCACTCAGTTTGGTTTACACACACACAGACACTCTCGCAAGAGGGAGAGAGAAGGAAGAGAGAAAGAAGAGAAGGCACCTTGAGCCATGGAGTACTACTACCAACACTGCAACAGCGGCATCAACTATAGCACGAAGGAGAAGAGGCCTCCGCTGAAGAGAGGGCAGCTCAAGCGGCAGATCGTGAGGACCATCAGCAACCTCGTGGTGCCCAGGAACCATGCGGACCTGCAAAACAAAGCAGATCGCAGCAGTTTCGGAAGAGAACCGAGCTACAACTGAATCTCCAAACAACACCGTCAGATGCACTTGTATGTGTGGTGCTCGGTACAGAGAAAGGATAGAAATGATTCTGCTAGACGTTTTTTCTGCTTGATAATGTTTTTCTTCATCAGTGTTCTTGGCTTGTACGAAGGAATAGAGGTTATGTAAATTTTAGTATATATTTCAATGCCCACTTAAGAACACTAGTCATGGATTTCAATGCCCACTTAAGAACACTTCGTGTTGTTCATGATTCATAAGAACAACACTTGTCATGGACTTTTGTTCAAGAACACCGCAAGAAGCAAACAAACAGAAATTGAGATCTCAATTTGTTCAAAACACACCACAAGAACAAAAATTGAGCGGCTCAGATCTGTATTCCTGCTCCACGAGCACGGAGCTGGGGCTACATGCTCGTTGGGGAGCATCGAGGGGCCCCCATGCTCGCCTTGGCTAGATAGGCGCCCCATCCGGCGCGGTTGGTGGCGACGCCCCATCGGGCGCCCCGGCGGCCCGTCCGGCGCTTCGCGGGTCGACCTCCGACGGGACGCCGACGAGGACGAGGTTGAGGTGGTGCCGCCGTGGACGAGCTCCGGCTGGCCGCCGTCGACCGCCGCGGGATCCCATCAGACCGTCGAAATCGTGGAGCTCTCTGTTGGAGCTCGGGATGGGACGGGAACGGACGGAGCGCAGTTGTTGCGGGTGCTTTGGCAATATACTGAAAAAATTGACAAGTGCTCACGGAGTTAACAGTGCTTTTCTAACAGCAACTTAACGGATTGGGAACTAAAGCAAGCTATTTAGTGACACGTAAGAAATTAAATGTTATTTAATGATATAGACAGAATTATAGTGGTATTGAGTACTACGTAGAGAATTATCTAAAAAACTTGAAGGTCTAAAACGTCAACCGTTGGCCTACATTTTTTTTTGCACAACTCATGATTAAACATACACTGACCTGAAATTTACATATCCACACATCATCAAATAATATAAGAGATTGTCTATTTCTCAGTTGTCTAAAATTTTTTTAACTCTCAATCACTTTTTAAGCATTTGGATCAAAATCCAACGACCCTCATCTCCACTAAAATAACGTATAATTTTACGGACTAAAAATTGCAGTTACTCTTCACTAAAATTGCACACCTCCAAAATTACAATTTTAGACTAAACGACGTGTAATTTTATAGATTAAAAATTACAGTAACTTTTTACTAAAATTACACACTTTTAGAACTGTAATTTTAGGCTAATTGACATGTAAATTTTAGATAACTGAGATTTACAAAAATTCCAAGCAACTAAAAATTAGCCAACGCGATAATATAAATATACGATGTTTCAGAACTTTTTGGAACATTAAGCCGGATGCATATACACACAGGTTTATCTCGACATTTCCAATGACCCTACGTGTTTCATTTCCTCCAACTCTTGTCAAACATCATGTTGGCCCGACGGCCCGTGGCACAGTATGTGTGGTCTCCTCCAGTACACCCATTGCACAATCAAGAAAGAAACGTGCCTGTTTATGGCCATACCATGACTCCATGGTAAAGTCAAACGGTACTACGGGAGCTGTCTACTCAGCACGGGTCTTCTCGGCTTCTATGGTCTTTTGGTATTCTTGTTTTCGTTTTTACTTGTCCGTGATTCACCATACCAAATGGACGCTTGTGGATGTTGATTGCTCATTTTGGTTTTCTACTTCGCTATCCTTGCTTACTGTCCTGCAATTTACTGGAGACCAGTTTGCAGAGCTTTTTTTTAAAATATTATTTTTTTATCTAGAAATTTCAAAAATATTACAACATTCAGAAATTTTACAAAAATAGCCTCAATCGCCACGACAGATGGCGGTAGGGCCCTAATCGCCACGGCCCATGGCGATTTCAAGCTATCGCCAGCTGCCATGACGATTTATCTAGTAACCACCACGACTGGTGGCGATTGGTTGTAATAGCCATGATCCGTAGCGATTGGTCGTAATCGCCACGACCCGTGGCGATTTCTCCCTTTGCACCCATTTAAACGCGTAAGCAAAGGGGGAAATCGCCATGGGTCGTGGCGACTACGACCAATCGCCACGGGTCATGGCTATTACGACCAATTCTAGGAGAAATTGCCACGGGTCGTGGCTATTACGACCAATCGCCATGGGTCATGACTATTACGACCTAAATCGTCAGATGGGCTGGCGATAGCTGGAAATCGCCATGGGCCGTGGCGATTAGGGCCCTATCGCCATCTATCGTGGCGATTGAAGCTATTTTTGTAAAATTTCTGAATGTGGTAATATTTTTGAAATTTCTGGATAAAAATAATAATATTTAAAAAAAGAACTCCCAGTTTGCAATTGCATTATGGCTTGTGGTGATCTGATATACGGAAGGTAGGGGAAAACTTGCAGAAATTTCCAAGGTTATAAGCTAGAAAATGGGAAACGTATGCTAGCAAAGTTCAATGAGAACATTACATATCTCTATAACATGTGTTGCTCTAAGACAACGGTGAGGGTTGTTTAACCTCCCCACCGGTTCAAGTCCTAGGACCAGCCCAAATGCAGGTGCGCCTTCTCTGAAAGAAGACGGCAGGAGCTCTGCCTTTCTTTATATAGGATAGAAGTCACAGAAATTACAACTAACGACAACAGTTAGAGCTAAAGCTCAGAAGGAAAGAAAGGAAACACTCAGCTGCAGAAAGTCAGCATGTGGCGTTACATAGGATCTGAGATGTTATAGAGCTATGAATTGAAATTGGAAATCTCGTCTTCAGGGCTTCGAAAAGCGAAGCGCCTTAGTTTGATATCATCCATTGTTTGGGTTACCACCGCGTCTACTGAGCTGAATAGTTGTTTGAATATCCGGGCGTTTCGCTCCTTCCATATGTTCCAGAGCCCGTAGGTTAGGATGCCGTAAGTCCTCTTTCTGTCCTGTTGAAGTGCATTGGGGCAGCATGTGTTCCACCAGGTTTGCAGGCTGAGGCTAGTGCTAGAATCTGTGAGGAAGACCGAAGCTGCGAGGCCTTGCATTGTCGCTATTTTGCGCCATATTTGCCTAGCGAATGGGCACTGCAGGAACATATGTATTGCCGTTTCTTCAGCCGATCCACATAGTGTGCAAATCACTCCGTTTGGCCATCCTCTTCTCTGCAACCTGTCGGCTGTTAAAAGCTTGTTTTGAAGGAGCAGCCACACATGAATTTTACACCTTTGCTCAGCTTTAGCGGACCACACGTTTTCCGTTTGAACTGGAGACATGGAACCTTCTAGCTGAATGTTATAAGCCGAGGAAGCTGAATATTGTGCTGAAGCAGACCATTTCCAAGCTGTAACACCCTAATCTTCCGAAACCCAGAATTTAGGGCTAACAAAAACTTTTTCGTTAACAATGTCAACCGATAATGCACCTAATTAAAATTTTAGTTCAAACCCCGACGAAGCTAAATACCAGGCATGAAAACCCCTGCCCTATTTCTATCGATCTCCGTTTTGTCGAAACCCTGGATCCAAAGTTCCGACCCATGCCCTCCCTATTTAAACCTAAATTCCCCTAAAACCCTAACGCGTCGACAGCTTTGTCTCAATCCTTCGTATGTATGCAAAAATCATCAAGTGTATGTGGGCACATACACCCCAAAGCCCTATTTCATCTTTCCCGGTAAAACCCCTAACCACCCTGGTTATTTTCCCCTTCTTACCATATGACACAAAAATATCTTTTCCACCTTTACCAGATTACCGTACCAGGAGAAAAATATTTGTCCCAGTAATTTTTACCAAATCACCGTTTACCAATTCACCGACTCATCCGTTTACCTCTGCTATAGCCAAAACTCTATTCCTATAATGCCTACCCAATTCTTCCACCCATATGCATGCATATACACCCCGCCACCTTTCTCTTTCCTCAGAATATCTCCGGTATACTTTCTGAACCCTTGGGCAATCTCCACCGTGTGAAGATTTATTAGGGGAGCATGTGTATGTCTCCGTGAACCTACACACAGTTTTAACCCATCCCATCAATCCCCTGTAGTTTTAAGCCACGTCAAACGATCATGCACAATACCAGGTGCAAATGCGATGCCCGACTTCCTTATTCCTTTTGAGCACGTAACCTGGCCAGCTCAACCTAATTTCCCAGGCAGCCAGCGTCAGGTCACAAGTAAAAATCTAAGTTGGCCAGGCCCCGAACACCTTAGTCCCAAATATCTTCTCGCATTAAATCATCCCGAATCCTCGGCATGAGCTATCCCCAAAATTCAATAAGCAAGCAGTTCACCCTGCTATTACCTTTCAATCCCATTTAACCCTCTGGCATGCCTAGTCTCATCATCTGGGCAAGGATCCCATCCATGTCAGCTCAGCCCCTTGAATTTAACTCTCACCAAGTGCCAAGCAGTGTCCATTTTCTCTGTCTACCACGTTGCCTTGAGTCCCTGTGGCAAGGACAGGCGTGGCAACAAACCTAGGAGCTTAGTGGAGCACCATGCCAGTGCAGAGCACGCCCTCCGTGCTTGGACCAGCGTTCCACAGAGGAGCTCGCTGTGACTTCGCATCACCGCAAGCTGTCTTCTCCGTCCGGTCGCCTCGCCGTCGCGTCTAGGCTACCCATCCTCTCCCTGTGGCCACAGAGCTGAGCCAGACCTTGCCGGCTCCGTCTCATCACCGACGAGCAGTGCCGAGCCAGCTCACCTCACCGTCGTCGGCACATTAATGGAGCAGCTGAGCTCTGCTCTCGCGCCAAGCCCAGCTAGCCGGCCGACCTGCACCAGATTAAGCTCCCCGACCACCACCCTTAACTCCCCGTCGTGTCACCGGTATTGTAGCGAACAGCAGCAGCAGTAGCGCCCAGAGAGCTCGTCGCTGGCCTATAAGAACCGCCCCGACCTCCATTTCCTTCTTCACATCGAGCTCTGTCCTTCCAGCAAGCAAACCAGCACAAACACTTAGACCCTAGATCCCGAGCTACTGGAAAACGCGCCATACCTGAGCTAGCTCGCCTTGGTCGAGTGCCCCGAGCTCGACGCCGCTGTACCCCAGCCCAACCCACAACTCAAACATGCCCGGAACCACCGCCGCAACCCCTTGAGCTGCCGCCGGCTTCCACAGCTGAGCAGCTGAGCTTCCCGACCACCCTAACCTCCTCAACCGCCGGCATCCCCAACCGCTAGCCCCAGCCATCGCCGAACACCTCCCTCGGTCCAGCAAGCAACGGGAGCTCCACCGAGCACTTCCTTCACCAGCTCAAGCAAAGGAGCAGCCGCCGATCATCCTAGCTGCCGTCGGCTTGATCTGCTAAGCCACTGAATTACCGACCAATCTCCCAACCGCCGTAACCGCCGCACCTCCCGACCGCCCCAACCGCTGACTCCTCCAACCGCCGCCGCCGACTGCTGTCCGAGCGCCCAACCTAGTGAGCGAGCGAGTGAGTATTGGTCAGATGGGCCGAGCGGCCCATCTTCTGCTCCCGTCGGCTCCCGTATTGAGTGAAGACGCCCCAGGCAATTCCGTTTCCTCTGGTCTTTAGCAAAGGGCGCAAATCCTTCGGTGAAAGCGTAATCTCCCCTAAAGAAAGCGTAAAATTCCATAAAAGCTGGTTACCAATTAATCTTTACCGATTCAGCATTGGTTCCAACCTGTTCGGATATTTCCAAACCGATTCTTCAATGTATTACTCCGGTTCCAGAAAGTCGAAAGTATTTAGGGCACTTTGGTTCAAAGATATTTTCAAATTTCAAACTGTTTGGATGAAAGTTTTTAAAATCAAAAGCTTAGCGAGAGTACCTCCTCCTCTAAGTACGTTGTCATTTTATGTGGTATCTCCGCATATGCCCATCATCAAAAACACTCCTAACCCCTGTAAACCTAAACCCTGAAATCGTAGAGAAGAATCGTTAGCTTAAACCCAGGTTTAAGCATCCCCACGCCCTAAACGCCGTCCGGCAAGTTCCTGTTTGAAACCCTGGTTAGACCCTTTTCCGATCATTCCGAAAGCCCTATTAGGTCATCGAGTGTTTTATCTCGTGTGTTGTTTGATTTCATTGAAATGTTGAATGATTTCTTATTTGTTGCTTTTAACCGACGCGTAGTTGACGGAGAGACGTACATACGCCAGGAGGAACCAGCATCACCCTCGCGTGCAGAACAGGAACAGGATCTGCCAGGCAAGCATTCCCACCTTGACCATGTCGAATCCTATATTTTCGTACCATATTATTTTGTTTGCAAATCCTGCATCGCTATATTAGTACAACGATATTTTATGTAGTATTAGTTATTCCCAGTAGCTGCACTGTCCTTAGGTCCGACTATCCGACCCTTGTAACCCTAGGTATAGTAGTCGGTCGACCCACGACTGACAAGAATATTAGGGTTATAGGCATTAGCCGTGTTTAGACCTGCTGTAGTCAAAAATAAGTTTTTCCGCGATATATAAAACCCCATCCAGGTTATGGGAAATAAAACCCTCGGATAACGTGTGTTATCCGGGGTGGTGTTTAAAAGAAGGTTTGTCAAAACCCCGAATGAAAATTAGAGATGATTTGGATTCGGGCGAGAATGCTAAGGGCAGCCTGGGGCTGTAGAGGAATTGATAATGGCACGTTCGTCCGGGACGATCGTGGGTTGAGGAATGGAGTCTCGCTCGAATCAGTTAAGGACCGAGCCTAAGTGCCGCTAAACCAGTTCCACCACCGTACGTCCACATGTCCTTTATGGGAAGGACTTGGCTTGGTACCCCGGCAAGTATTAGGGTTTGGACCCGTCGGAAGTTAGGAGACGTGACTAGGTGCTTGAAGTCCTAGAGATCCACTGCCGCGTAGCGTTTGGGTGTTGATCGACACAAAGGTGGAGAGCCCCAATTTGGTGTCTGGGGCATTGCAAACTTGGGTATTCACCTAGCGGGTCCAACTCTAGTATGGAAGCGGGCGACGGTCTCGTTGTAATAGCCCTGCCAATATACGTCGCGAAATATTTCCAGGGTGACTTACATCTTGTGGGTAAAGCCGTACAACCTCTGCAGAGTGTTAAAAACTATTCGAATAGCCGCGTCCTCGGTCATAGACATGAACTGGCAAGGCCACACACTGGTTAGACTAAGTTTTGGTTGTGAAAGCCGGGAAATGGGATTAAGGACGTGGGCATGATGTGTCCACAGTGTGCAATTTACGCTACAGGCTGGTAGCAAGGAATTGCAGGAGGAGAGGCTAGCTGTACTGTCCGGGACGGTATGGGCTGAGCATGGAGTCAAGCGGGAGCTAGCCATGTTATCCGGGATAACAGGGGCTGAGCACCGTTCTAAGGACGCTAGCTGCACTATCCGGGATGGTGCAGGCTGAGCAGTGAATCGAGACGCTAGTCATACTGCCCGGGGTAGTATGGACTGAGCTATCTCGAGATTGAGAAAAGGAGGTAGCCGGGTCTACCTCAAAAGCAGTTTTGTTATTTTATTTCACTCTGCGTTATGAAACTGCTTTGGAATCTACCCTTATCGTATTTGAATTACAAACTCTCATTTCCGCTCAATCAACAACTTAGGATAGAGCTGTTCCTTGATTAAACCCCTGCATGAACTATTGCCGTATAATCTCTCCTGTGGGAATAGCTTGCGAGTACATTCAATGTACTCACCTGGCTTGTTGATTTGGCCAGACAAAGGAGGACATCAATCCCAAAGATACGTATACGAACGCGAAAGCTAGGGCGTAACCCCCAGTCAGTTGCCTGTCGGGTATGGCATACTGATGGGCCACCTCTCCGCTGGATTTCCGCTGCAAGTTTATAGCCGTTGGGCTAAAGGTATCAGATTATCGACCTTAACGGTCTATTTAATTGTTTACGCGTGTATGACAATGATATACAAGATAACTCGTGTGTATCGGCTACTGATCCAGGGACCGGTACAGTGATCACGAGGGAGCTCCCGGCTTAAAAACCGGGGGCGCCACACAAGCTATTGTGTCAGTTTGTTCGGCGTTTCTCGGCGTCTGAGCTATCAAATTCCAAAGCTTGATGAATTGACGGATCTGTTCCTGGGAGTTGATGCGCCTGATTTGTCTGAGCCAGCAGTTGTTCTGGAGCTCGAATTCGACCGTTCTGCTCTTTCTTTTGGTGAGTGCGAAGAGTGATGGGGCTATGTCTTTTGGTGCAATTCCGTTGAGCCATCTGGATTTCCAGAAATTTGCTCTGTGACCTTTGCCGATTGTGATTCTCGTAGAGGCACCAAATAACGATCTGTCGTTGGGGCTACAAGGGGTTGCTTGACCGCACCATGGTCTTGGCCTTTCATTCCATTCCAACCAAAGCCATCGAAGGCGCAACGCCGTGCTGAACAAGCTAATGTTTTTGATACCCAGACCTCCTCTGTTTTTTGGCTTGCAAACTTGCCTCCAGTTCACTAGGCAGTGCCCTCCTGAGCATCTCTCTTCGCCTTTCCAGAGAAAAGTACGCATGATCCTTTCCATTTTCTTGACTGCCCATTTGGGGGGAATGAAGACTGAGAGCCAGTAGACCAGGCACGGGGCGAGAACTGACTTGATGAGCGTGAGCCTTCCCGCTCGATTTATTAGTTTTCCTTTCTATCCTGCAAGCTTGGCTGAAAGCTTGTCGAAAAAGCGGCTGCCAATCTGATTTTGTGAGCTGCGAAGTAAGAAGTGGCAGACCAAGATAGGTGCATGGGAAGCTACTGATTGCAATTGGGAATCCTGTGGAGATTTGTTGCAGGTCGATGTCTCGGCAACTGATGGTGTATGCCTTGCTTTTCTGAACGTTGGTTTGTAGGCCTGTTGCGGCACCAAAAATCTGGAGGCACTGAAGGATGGAATTCAGTTCTGTGGTGTTTGGGTTGGCGAAGATGGCAGTGTCATCAGCATATAGGGAGACTCTGAGATCATTGCGAACTCCTGGTATTGGTTTAATGAGGTTCTGCTGCAACGCTTTATGTAGGAGTTTCTGAAGTGGCTCAATTGCTAGGATAAACAGAAGGGGAGATAGCGGATCTCCTTGCCGAACCCCTTTTCGGTGCCAAATTCTGTCGGTTCTTTCACCATTGACAATGATCCTGGAGGAGGATGAGGCCATAATGCTTGTCAGCCAATTACGCCACCTGTTACCAAAACCCATCGCTGTAAGGAGCTCAAGCAAGTATTCCCAGCTGACCGAATCGAAAGCTTTTTGGATGTCGAGCTTGAGGAAGAGGGCGGGTGTCTTGTTTCTGTGGAGAGCTCGTATAATGTTTTGCGTAGAGAGGAAGTTGTCCAGGATTGTCCGCCCTCTGATATATGCACTCTGAGTCATTGAGATCATACTGTCAAGCTCTGGAGTTAGCCTGATCGCCAACATCTTGGTCAGAATTTTGGCGAAGGAGTGCACAAGACTTATGGGCCTGTAGTCGCCAATCGCTTTCGGATCTGTGTTTTTCGCTAGTAGGATAATGTCCGCTTCATTTAGAAGATTCATTCTCTGTGATTGGAGAGCCGCGAATTGTTGAATTGCGAGGAGTAGATCTTCTTTGATGATGTACCAGAATCGCTTGAAGAAGGCTGAGGTAAAACCGTCCGGACCTGGCGATTTGCCATCTGGGAGACTCTTGACAGCTAGTAAGATTTCCTCCTCTGTGAAGTCATGCTCGAGGTGCTGTAGGTTCTTCCTTTGGATGCCTATTGCCTCCCAGTTGAGAACAGCCGTCCGCACTACTTTAGAGCCCAGAAACCTTTGAAAGTGTTGTTGTGCAATCTGTAGCTTTTCTTTTTGGTTGAAAAACTGCTGACCGTCTGCTTGCAGAGAGGATATGTTGCTTCTTTTTTTGCGAGCGTTGATTTTTAGCTGAAAGAATTTCGTGTTTGCGTCGCCTTCTCTGATCCATTGACATCGGACTCTCTGGCGCATACGTGCCTTTACCTTCCATCGGACTCTCTGGTGCGCCTTCTCTGTCTCAACGAATTGTTAGATCCTTACGCCCATCCTTGTAAGTACAGTGGGATGTTCTCTTCTGGACAAACAAAGAAATACATGCTCGTTATATGCTAATGTAGCATGCGCTTTGCGCTGCCAAGAGTTTATTCTTGCAGACCCTAACACATCAGGATGCAGCCCAATGCATGTACTGGTGTACATCTTCTACAATTTATCCCCCCGGTCTTCGAAGCTAGCCGCTGCGAGTGAGGCGAAAATAGATCTAAAAAATTCCTAGCTTTTATCTGGCCTCGCTTGGCTGAACTCCCGCTTCTCTCTGTCAAATGCGTCTACTCTTTACCTTCCATAGACCTTCCATAGATGAAACCTGATAAAGATGGCAGCAAAATGGTTATCCTCTTCATAGTATTAAGAGTGTCTCGATCTTTTAAAAAGAACATAATATCAATTCGAGTGGAGAAGACTCTGATGATCTATCTACATCATGCGATGATAGTGTGTCGTGACAATGGTGTGTCTTGACAATCGCTAAACCAACTCTGAAGGGTTATTAACCTTGTCACGTAGCACGACCAACCCATCCACGAAGGATGTACTCCTACAAGCAAGCGAAGAACAACTAAGAACACGATAAAGACAATTTGAAATTGCAAATATGGATGAAGAATCGATGTAGCATTGAAGGTGAGATTCCGATAAGTAGCCTCGATCGGAGATTGTCCGACATAATAATGAAACAATGTAGTCTACACTTAGCTAGAACTATTTTCAACGAAACGCAACGAAAATAGAGGTGGCCAAAGAGTATTTATGGATGAAAAAATAACCCTGGGCCAAAACGGACTCTAACCAACCAAGTCGGTTTGGGCGGTTTAAACCGACCTCTGGGACAGTCTGATCGACCCTTGGGGGGGATTAGACCGGCCAGTACTTTATGGCACTCGACCTCTCTAAAACCGGTATATTTTTTTTTGTATTTGGACCAAAGCTTCAATTGGTCTTCAAATAGGCTTCTTGTCATCTTCATATCATCATGGGGCTTCAAGGTCTGGATGTCTTCATTTGTAGCGTCCTCATGTAGCCTTGAAGTGTATCTTCCCTTGCTAATCTTGATCCCTCTCTTGGTCATCTTAGCATGAACTTGGTCAGCAATTGTAATGGCGGAAGTAATGAAAGCAGTGGTCGTAACAGTGGGAGTCATGTCCACATCATCCCCCCTCCTTGACAACAAAGCCGTCATCGGCTTTACATAAGCTGAAAACACACTAACAAAAAAGACAAAGTGTATGCATTGTATATGTTTATGTCATCCATTTTAATTCTTCTCCATTGTTGCACAGTTAACATCAACACGTAGTAGCAAATATATGAGCTCATGTTATAACTAGTCAAAAGAATATAAAAATAGCTATGAACAGAACAAAAATACCTATACATAAAGTATTGCAACCAACTTTACAAATATAACTGAAGCATTAATAGATAGATTCAGATATACAACGCTCTTCCTTACACCATCCCAACATAGGTGAATACACGTTATTGATTCTCAAATTACTAGCTGCAACATGTTGAAATTTAGAGCAACTTAATGTTCTAAAATTTAAGCAATCATACAACAAGCTATTTTGTTCAAATTCATCTCTAATGTTGAAAGTCATATCAAAAGGAACAAACATTAGCACATCTTCATTTCTCAACTCAGCAATTTTAAAATCATTCAATTGATCATAAGTCATGTAAATCCTATGCACCAAGGACTCATGGTCTACACCATATTCTCCAATCAAAATAAACTTATAGCGAGGAATGTAAACACTAGTTAAAGATCTTAAATTTGTTAACTCAGTAATTCTATCCATAGCATACGGCAAAAACATAGGTTTATCAAGCATAATAGAACATAAAGAATCAACATATGATATTTTTAAAGAAATATCTTCATGTTTAACTAGCTGTATAGAACCTAAATCAAAAATAAGTTCTTCACCATGAGTTCTTGGTGCACTCATTATTAGCGGCAATTAAAACATATGGTGCACTCATTTTAAAAAATCAGCAGGTGGTGCACACAATTAAGCAAGTATCCATTCGCTTGATAACACGATGGACTCAATTCAACAACACTATTTTTCATAACATGTGTGATCTCAATAGTAGGTAGTTCATTCAACTCATTACATGATGCATTTAATTCATTAGGGCAAACATCAATGGCATGTGAAGTGTGGGAATTTATACCATTATCCTTACTTTGTACACTCAACTCATGTGTAGTAGGTCTTGGAGTGTGGGACAACACTAGAAGATGCATCTGGTGGTGAACATGACATGGGATCTTGTACTGAAGTTTGATTCTGTGCTTTGTCCTGTATTTCTCTCTCAAAAGCACAAACACGACAAAACTAACAAGTAATGCTATGAGGAATAAAGTGAAATTTATCATAGATGTCATGGTTCATACCTTGTATAAATTTATCCATAGTAAATTCCTCGTTCGCAAGTATATCACAACGTAACAAACAAGTTCAAATTTTATTGTAACTTTACGGTGTTGCTACCTTGTTCTAAACGTTGAAAGTTTTGAAGCAGTTCACTAGCATAATATAGAGGTATAAATATTTTTCTCGTTACTTCCTTAAAAGTAGCCCAAGTGGAACGTATGTTATTTGAATGTAAACGACAGCGTAACCTCCAAATAGCAGAAACATATGTAAGTCCATTAGTGGTAGTCCTAACTTTATCATGCTAAAAAATCTCATATTTTTTAAAATAATTGTGCGACATCTAATTCCCAAGTAAGATAACCTTCAAGATCATATTTATCATTATAGACGGGTATAGTGAACATACTTGAGGCACATAGGTCATGATTTTGTGATGAAATTGTGCCCGTACCAACGTTTAGGTCATCGCCGAGTGTAGAGGGGGACCCAAAAGTCAAATCTCGTGAACTCGTCATTGTTAATAGAAAACAAGAAATAAAATTACAAATATAATGTTCCTATCAACTACTACGATGTGGTGATGAGATCTATCAATACTCAAGCCAATATCAACCCCATACAAGTTTTTTACCATGCACTCAAGTGGTGATCGGCAACCGACGGTGTCAAAGTTCTTCGGAGATTGAGTAAAGTGATTGCTATGTGAACGTAATTATGTACGGTGTAGATAAGTGGAGCTTGGAAGGCTTTACATGAGTAGCAAGTATAATAAATAATCAAAGTAGCTATACAAAGTTAAAAATATGCTAAAAAAATACTAGTTTTAGTTGCTAAACATAGATTAGAACAAGCAAAATTTAACTAGATTTAGATACTGAATCAATGAAAGCGAAAGAAATCGATAGATAAAACAATAGGTAATTTTTTTGAGAATTTTCTTTTGTAGTGGCCTTCTATGTAGCATTTTACTCTTTTTCTATTTTTTTATATTTTTCTATACCATAGAAAAAAACTTAAAGTGTCAAAAGATCTTGAAGAAACAAGAAAAATCAACCTCAAGTCAAGCTAGACATGTCTTATGGTATGTTTGTGGTCAGCCGAGAAGAAAAATGTGAATAACTCAATCCACTGGTCGGATTGGACTAAAAATTTAACAGTAGACTCCCAAATTTTTTTTTCTGATTTTCTAGAATTTTTTCAGATTTTTCTGGGCACTTTTTTCTCGAGTCCAAAATGGGCTTAAATTTGAATTCCAACTTCAAACTGAGTCAAACTTTGAATCCTGGTCCGAGCCTGCATGCATATGACGTCCAGGAGCCCGCTTAACCTTTTGGGGCACTCCAAACTTTTTCAAATTCTCCCTTGATTGATCTCTTGGGCAAGCAATGATGCTAAGCCCTAGCGGTGGCAAGCGACAAGTATGGTGACAACACGCGTTAAGCAAGTGGGCGGTGCGGCAGCAAGATGATGCAACACGACAGCGGATGTGGAGGTGTGGAAAGGTTTGATGGAGATGCGACAACGAGGTGGTGGAAGCAAGGCTGTCACAGATGGAAGTGCACCAGCAACTTGTTGGAGAGGAACCTACGGCACCAAGAAAAACAAACACAAATGGAGTACGATCTAGTAGAAATTTTGTACTACTAGATGAGCAACTTGGTTTGCTCTAATACCACCTGATAGCACCAAGAGTGTCCCAATCTTTCAAAAAGAACACTTTATCGATTTGAGTGGAGAAGACTCTGACGATCCAACTATACCGTGGAACGAAGGTGCGTCTTAGCAATTGCTAAACCAACTCCAGAAGATTATTGACCTTGCCGCGTAGCATGATCAACCTATCCACGAGGGATATATTTCTGCAATCAAGTGAAGAACAAGTAAGAACACGATAAAGGCAATCTAAAATTGCAAGTATGAATGAAGAATAGTTGTAGTATTTGAAGGTGAAATTCCGATAAGTAGTCTCAACCGGTGGTCGTCCAACACAACGATGAAACAATGTAGTCTGCTCTTAGCTAGAACTATTCTCCACGAAATCCAATGAAAACAGAGGCAACCAGGAAGTATATATAGATAAAAGACAACTCTGGATCGAAACGGAGTCGAACCGACCTAAGTCGGTTTGGGTGGTTTAAACCAGCCTCTAGGGCAGTCTGACCAACCTGGGGGTGGTTTAAACCCGCTAGAGCTTTCTAAAACTGGTACTCTTTCTTGTATTTTGACCAAAGTTTTAACTGGTGTTTAAATAGGTCTTTTCGGTCTTCATCTTCATGTCGTCATGAGGTTTCAAGGTCTGAAAGTCTTCACTTGTAGCACCCTTCTCATATAGCCGTGAATTGCATCTTCTGTTGCTGATCTTGATCACTCTCTTAGTCATCTTGATATGAACTTAGTCAGCAAGTGTAATAGCCGAAGTAGTGGAAGTAGTGGTCGCTGAAATAGCGAAAGGAGTGATCATAAAGTGGGAGTTATATCTTCGTCTACTACAAGCTCTTGCACAATCTCATAGAAGAATGCAATCACATTAAGGATAAGAATTATACTTGTTTTCAGAGAGGAGAGGTACGTAGTAGCTGTAGTCCCACCTCAAAAGCACTTCACCTTCTAGTCTGCACACGTATGTTTGTGTGTATATACACTCCGGTTGGGTAGTGACTTTCCAGACAGACTGACTCACTTGTCTCAGCTGTCTGTCTCTGGCATTGCCGTTTCTGATTCCACTGAAACTCTTGAAGATGACGATAAGAGGACAGTAGGCACGTGAGAGTTTAGAAAAGGATAGGCAGCGGAATCTGCTGGGTCCAACTACTGTAATAGTCACGGCTTACGACCATCCTTGGCAGAATAAGGGCGATGTATTCTTGTCTTCACTAGTTCACTGTGCTGAGAAGACTTTTGACGAAAACTGTGTCGAAGTAAAGAACAAGAACTGGTGGTAGAGAGAACAATTGATGAAACGTACTGCACCAACTTACAGGGGAAGGATTTGTAAGTAAGAGAATAAAACTTGTTGCTCAATGTAGGTGCCAAACTATCCTGGGATTACCAGAAATCGATTCAAGTCAAGAAACGCTCTTCTCGCCGTTCACATGGGCTTTTGCTGCTCAGATTTGTCTCTCCGTCTCACGGTGAGCACATCAGCGAACTTGCCTGGGATGACCCACAGTAATGGCATTTTAGATAGCATCTGCACCCTCTTGAATAAAGGTCTAATCGAAGCGAATATGATCAGATATTGTTTAAACCATATCTGTTTTTATACCTTTTTTCTATAAGACACCGGAGCGGATAGTGCTAGATACAAATATCAGTAACAAATACGGTATAAATACCAATCGATGCAGTACAGTGACGAATATTTTGTGGGATATCACGTCAAAAATAAAACTCATACAACACATATATGTTCTCACATGGAACAACTAACCATACATATTCAAAATGCATCAATATGTAGCATCAACAAGAAAATTCAACTGATAGTTAAATTAACACTAGTTCAATAAGTCATCAATAGATGACACTAATACAACATAGCATGGAGTCTTTCAGATCCGAATGGATTATATTATTTTAGGAAGTTTTTCATTTCTACAATTTTAGTGTAAAATTGTCTATCTTCTATGAAAAATAAAGCACAAGAAAGGAGGAGTTACATACCTTAGCAGTTAGTAATGTAGATACTGTGACTAAAAAAACAATTTATGTATTATCTAGATAATATCCGAATAATTATCCAGATGTACAAGGACTATCCAGATAATATCGAATGCGGTCAGATATTACTCGTACCATATTCGTATCCATATCTAGGAAATATTATCTGTATCCAATATCGTATTCGATGGATACCCAAAAAATCTATTCATAGTGCTATTTGAGGTTTTTGATCGGTTATTCAACCGGATACTTTACGAACCAATCGCACCCTTACTTCTGAACCCTCAACTGGGCACACAAGCCCGCAGAGTAGATAACCACAGCAAAACATTTTATCAAGGCTATATAGGGCTTGTTTGGTTGGGCTGTGGTTGTTGACAAAGCTGTTGTTGGCTGGCTGTTTGGAAAAGCTGCTGTGGCTGTGGGAAAGTGACTATATGACTTTTGGTTGATCCAAACCATCTACAGTATTTTAGAAAATAAGCACTGAAGTTTCAGCACATTGCAAAAAGCTAGCAGAAGGCAGCTTTTCCAAACAGCTGAATTTACACTACAAAGCTCACAGCTACCGTTGATAAAAGCTGCTGAAAAGCTGGCCGTTTGGTTGGGCTGCAACTTTTTCCAGTGAAAAGCTGCTAAAAAGCCCAACCAAACAACCCCATAGTCGAGGCCCAATGCGGATCCACCAACAGAGATGACAGTCTACAGTCCTACTCTAGCAGAGATGATAATTCGCAAGAATGTCATAATTGCAAAGAATGTTCGTTCATTTGGTACATTTCCTCTAATGCATTTACATCAGAAGGTGGCAACTAATGGACAGACATATGATTTTCCATTCTCCTCTCAAATTTTAATAGAGAAGAACGAACCTATAGACCTACAGAAGTGCTAGTGAAAGAAAAAAAAATACTCTAACGGGCAAAGGGAGAATAGAAAAGGGAGAGGGCAAAAAATAAGTACATCAATGCATGTTTGTTCAAAACTTGAAGCCATCAACATATACCACGGTGGTGAAGATATATGGCAAAGGATGAGCTTGTGATTATCAATCCAATTGTATTTCTTGCAACTGTTCATGCTGCCCATTCGTATCATTCGTGACTATTTGTGCTCTTGACAGATCGCTGCCTTTCTTTGGCGTTTCTGCCTTCAGCGTGTCATCTCCTTTGGGTGATTCTACTGTCCATTCACCATCCAGTTTTGGTGTTTCTCCCTGTTTCTCATCATCCATGTTGGGCCTTTCTTCCCTTTGATCATGAGTGTCTGTAAGCTTGGCATCTGTGCAGTCATCAGCATTGTTCTGCTTCCCCTGAGAAGAATCCATGCTGACAGGTCAGTATGTAACCAGGCATAAATGTCGGTGCAACCTGGGTGGCAAGAAATGGAAGATTTGCTAGGAATTTTAAGTCTAGCCGTGAATTCAGATTGCTTCCATTTGCAAATGTTATAGTTGCTAAGATGATAGAAGTTTGTACTTTTACTAGACAATAGATGGCAGATATAGCTTTTATCTCAAGTACAGGGAGTATCTCCGTTATTGAGTTGCGAACTAAAATAATCTACTGGATTGGCAAGCTAAGCCCTTTCAACTAGCCAAAACTGGTGCGGCCATATACTGGACACCTGATGTCTTAGTGCTGTTATCTATTAGTCAGAACAAATTACCTTGTTCTTATCACGCCAACTCAGCGAAAATGGCCCAAGCAAGTTTATTCTTCTGGGCTGGAACTCCTGGGATGAATCCTCTTGCACAGATGTCCTACAGTGGGATAACGAGCCAAGCAAATATCAACATCGGAACATCATGACAGGAAGTTATTTAGCTCAAATTCATTATCAAAATAGTACACTCTGCTAAGCTGGTGGTTAATATTGAAAAGAAGATGGTAGATTAATATTGATGTGTTGCCAGGTTTAAGCAGAAACCCTCTGGTACTAGTAACATTCGAAGATGCAAGATTCAGATACCTTGGAGAAGGCAAAGGGGGAAAATGCTTTCTGCTGGCTAGATTGGTACTGCAGTGTGGCCTCCAACATTGTTTCTGCCATTACAGCTCTGTTCTCCATTTGGGCAAGTGAAGCCATAGCTTCCTCGTACTTTTCCTGCACACGTGTTATGATCCTGGTGAGTGTACACTACAGTAAACGAAGAGTATAAAACAAGCATAGAGCTGACTTCATTGCATGTCAATTTTGACAAATATTTATGGTGAGTGATAACAAACGAATAAGATAGCAGCATATAGATATGGGTATGTTGTGATGTTTGATTATGTGCATGTAAATGTGCAATCTGTGCAATATTATTCCCATAATTACAAGGAATGAAGTATGCCTGAGCCATCATGCATTTGTAACTCGGTAAGCCACTTTTCCTCTCAGATTCTTTAGTAGACATGTACCCAGTACAGCAATTCGACTCAGGGTATATCAAGTCTGCTAGCTATGATTGTTTCTCCAACAGGCAAAGGTTTTGATCAGTCACAAAGAAGAACATCTTTCTTACTGTTTAGAGGCCTTTTCTCTAACAGATACTGGCAAGTGTCATGCCACTTGCCACTTTGCCAGAGTCAATGTTCTTTAAAAAAAAAGCCGGAATCTAGACTGATCATAAAATCAGTTAGAACCACACGAAATCAGTTATCAAATTAGTTAACTCAGCATAACTGAAATGCTGGTAGCCTGGTATATTTATTTGAAGCTGTTGGCTTACTAGAAAGGATACTAACCAAGTTGTCTGTAGAAACTGGCCAGCTTTTTCAACCTTGTTTAGAGATCTTTGAGCCTAATGTTGCAACTATTTTGAACAAGTCAATGTTTATTGGTTAATCAATATGTCAAAATCTCTTAAAATATCCTAATGTGTCAAATTTTAGTAGACCATGATGCTACACTGAACATGACTGGGATTTCAGTTAGTTCTGATGAACATAAGTGACGCATAAGAAAAACAGAGATGATCTGGCAGGAAATAGATCAAGTTGGCTAATGAACCTGCAGCACATTAGCAGCATATCTCTGAGCAGCAGCATCCTGCTCAGCAGAGATGCGTGCCTCTTCTGCAAATTTCAGTTCTTGTTCCACACGCATCAGTACCTTCAATATGATTCCTTGTCAGTGAATATGTCATAGTAGAAAGAGACATTTAGAACAATGAAGCGACACCAACTGTACCTGAAACATTGCTTGCTCCTGTTCCTCCTTGTCTGATAGGGCCTGCCTTAGTTCAGATAATTCTAGTTCCAGCTGCTCAGCCTAAAATAGAAAGTCGTTATTTGCATGATTATGTTGTTCCAGGAAAATCAGATGCCTTTACCTCATCGGATAAATTATGACAGATTGGCAGAGGTTATAATTTGGTATAGAAATCTTGCAGAATTTCTATTTTCATGAAATGGTTATTTAGAAACAAATGGTGCATATACTTTAGAAATACAAGCTAAACATACAGAACTAGGAAAAAGTTATTTCTGTGGCATAGCTGCATAGGCAACAACGTTGAGCTATACAGAGCCAAATATTACTGTGCAGTTAGCTATTGGCATAATGTATATCTGGCTATACCTTTGCACTTAATTGGCGCCTATTATCTTGTTTAACCATTTCCATCAATGCTGTCTCTAGTTCATCAGCTCTGAATAGCAAAAGGAAAAAAAACTAATTAAAAAGAACACTTCAACTGAGCAGAAGATATTCCACTGCCATGAATGCACCGCGAAACAAGTCATGTAACGGCATCTTGCATTTCACAATTTCAATCTACCAGCAACAATAGCTATAACTTGTTAGCACATATACAGCAGTCCATAATTTACTCTAATTACGTGTAAGTACTTGTGAAATAATTTGCATATGTTCATGGGAGGTACGTAGACAACTAGGTCAGGACTGATATGGGTAGAACAGTCATGTTAACCCATGCAATTTAGGACTAACTTTTGGAAGTTAGTAATTCTAGTTCGGTTTTGGATACTTTATGGCAGATTTGTGTGGATAGAATCAAATGCTACAATTAACTAAGTCTTTCAATAATAAGCAAACAAGAAGAATGAAAATAACAAAAAAAGTCGGATTTCAGCTAGTTTGTAGCTGAAACAAGATTCTTTAGAAAAGCTAATTCTTAGTGTAGAGTTTCAACTGGTTATCTTGTGAGATTTCTGGGATTTACCAGCTTCGGTCCATGCTACTGCAGAAAACTGGAACCCCAAACAGCATTAAGAAAACAGGAATAGTTACTCGAACCATTGCAACTATTTTAAAAGTGCGGTGCTCATATAAGATTGTTCCAGCAGCCTATGACAAAATACAATCATAAATATATGGAAACTGAATCGGACATACCTAAGAAGAATTGTTTCAGCAACCTGTGACAAAATACAATCATGAATATGTGGAAAATATACCTGAGAACAGCTGATCTTCTCTCCTCTAGCAACCGACATAACTCAAACTTCAGCCAGGTGACCTGCAGTAATACAACTTACCCAAATTAATAAATTGCAGAGTCGTTGAGCTAGTACTAAAGGTGGGAAAAGAAATGATGGGGCCACAGATTGCAACCACTTGAGTACGGTGGTAAAGCTCAGAATCTATGATTGAGATGGCTACCTGGTCCTTCGGATCTGGCAAAGAATCAATCTCAGAATTGACTGTCAGTCCACCATACATATCATCCATATTTCCAGAATCACCCTCTTGGTTGACATCCCCATCTGCCATATCACTCATTTGATCTGAGGAATTACTTATTGATACCAGTGGTTCAGACTCGCGTTTGAAATTATATAGCTTTGATGCAAGACCGCTGTCCTTGCAGACACCTAGACCTTTCGCCCTTTCTTCCATTGAAGATATAACAGACGGCCGGTGTTTGTTCCTCAGATCTTGCAATCCTGTTTCATTTACAGATTGATATCCCATGCGAGCTGTCAAGACAAGCTGGCTGCTGTCAAAAGTGGAACCAGCTAACGACTGCAAAAGGGTAACTGCATCACCAGCATCTTTTGTAGTCACAAGTGCAGGACCTGCGATTAACACAAGTCAAGCATCAGTCTCGATACAGTTATGAGATGGACTTTTGCATGTATGTATGCAATAGTATCGTTTTCCTTTTTAGAAAGTATGACAAATCAAAAGCGTGCTCAGTACCGTAAAACTCCAGTAGTGCAAGAGCTGTCCGGAATAGCATCACACGGTTTCCATCAAATAGAAGCACATCCCAGACACGGAGGACTGAAATGTTCAAATAGTACATATGAAAAGAAAACTGTGTCATTTTTTCCATAGAGGTAACCAATAATAAACATAACTGATTTATGAAAAGAATATTTTTTTCATGGTTCCTAGCCAGCAATTGTGATGTAAGAGACATGGTTATGGTCATGTTCACACTATGTAGTGAGGGCCGAGGGCTCGCTTCACTAACTTCTCCCTAACTCCCTCATAAAGATCACATGGATCTGCATCATCTACTTGCATTCCCTCACATAGAGGTTGTGATCCATAAAATCGTTAGATGAGATTAGTGTTGTTCACATTGTCAGTAAAAGTGATGCTGGCTTGGACTTTTGAGACATCAATGTGCTTTGTGGAGGTAACCACATAGACTTAGCTAATGTACAATACTAGAAAATGTTCTTCTAGAAGAAGAAACTGTTGAAATAACATAAGTAAAGCCTAACCACTCTCCCAAGGAAGCACATTGGCGAAAATGGATAGAAACCACGGTCCAGTAACCCATGCAACTTCAAGGCCGAGATAGTCCAAGTGATTTGCTGCATTCAAAAGCATGTCAAGCCCTGAATTCTTGGATTATTGCAGTTACTAGCTAAATGAATCTCATAGCACCAATACTATATCATATGTGTAACAAATTGCTAACCTAATTTTGGGAATTTCTCTTGGACTAGCTCCTCTAAGACAAGCTGATCCACCTGAATGGATACCAAATGTTAATCTCACATAAGATTCAATCGAACTTGGAGTTTCAAGCACCGGCACATGCAAGCGTTAAAAAGAGAGTCACAGTACCTGCGACTCAATCATTTCTTCAGAAAAGTAACCATCAAAGTAGTCATCAATAATTCCTACTAACGTCCTGTTACACCATCAAGAGAATTGATAGATTATTTTATCAACTACCTTGAGATCTTAGAGCACTGGAACCCCAAACCGAAATAGCAGTACAACAAATTGTCATTGGGGGCGTACCAAAATGCATTCTCCTCTGGCATCAATAGAAGTAAGAGACCAGCAAAGAAGTTCATCGCCTGCAGTATTCAAAAGACAAATCCTTACTAAGAGAAGAGTTGAAAAATGTCCAACTGTAAAAAAAATTCTACTATATCATTGTACCACCAGAATATTGATTGAGAAGGACTTCTACAGTCACATCCATTCTTTATTAAAACCATTGAATAGAGATTTTGGGTTCAGTAGTGGGGTATGTGACTTGAAGTACAACAACTTTATGTCAAACGTTGTTCAGGAGCTCCAAAGAAGGAAATGACATAAAGCAAATAATGTGAATTGGCATTAATGGATAAACTTACCTGGCAGTAACCAACTGTTGGATTGTGTCTAGCATAAGCTAGAAGCAAGCGTCTCAAGGCATTTCTGCCATCCTCATCTAAAGCAGGATGTCCTGGAAAAGTTCTAGGCAAGTCCTATAAGAGCCCAGATGTGGCAGATTCGACTATTTGTTAGAATTCCCAGATGTAATAAAGTGTTAACAAAAAGGATACTACTTTCCCATAAAAATGGACAGAACTATGTACCTTCTCTATTTGCCCTTTCCACTTTTCAGAAGAAAATCCTGAAAGTACCTCAGGTTTTTCATCGACACCTTCTGAGGTTGAAGAATCTAAACATCTGATATCTTCTAGTTCACCTTCTGTCACAAGCAGACTATCATAATACCCTTTTACTCTACGAGCTCCAATACCAACAAAAGCTTGCCACAGCTGTCATCACAAAAGCAAGGGGCTGCTGAATGAGCTGAGCAACTCTAAAATTAGAAACAGGAACAAAAAGAAAGCTCCAGGAAACAGGTGGTACCTCTCCTCTCAAAGCCATTGGCAGTCCACCATGGACAAGACACTCTAACTCTTCCTTCAAAGTATAATTTTCTTCTTGACTCATGCTGCCAATTTCAGCATTAACACTATCACCTGAATGCAATTCTTGGCTAGGGTCAACCTTATCTGCATCATAGAACTCGTCATCTGAGTCCCCTGACACCTTGCCCTCTTCAACCATCACAAGATGGGTGAATTCCTTTGAGTGCAGTCTGCCAGCAGATGAATGTTTCTTCTCAACACGTAGACCCATCATCTGCTCGATGCTGCCCAGGGATGGCCTAATTGGCTTCCATGATTCAATCTTGTGTGGCCCTTCCGCACTCTTCTCATGCAGCAATTCAGAACTGCCAGTGTCAGCATTCTCCTCAACACACACTGCAGCTTCAGCTTCGTCCATGGAAAGTGCAACCTTCACGTCCTGTCCAGACAACTCGGCCTGCCTCTCCAGAAAATTCTTCCATCTATCGGATCTCTCCTCTTCCTCCTCCTGTAAGTACAGCACCAGAAGGCGTGCAGCTCGTTAAGATCAGACAATGCAGATAAAAAGTCAGGCAAGCGTGTGTATTGTACCTTGTAGATGCCTGCATACTCCTTGTAACGCTGCAAGTGTTGGGGTCGTACAGCGAAGCCATACGCATCCCTGTTTCAATCACACATCATCAGAAAGGAAATACTAGTACTATTTACTACACGATAAATACCTATTGCCTAAAACTTCGAGGGTTCTATACTTCTATCCTCTCCAGATTCAAAGCAGTGAGAAAATTTTTGCTAGAAATATTCATACTCCGTCAAATATGATGATGTCGCAACTCAATTCCAGAACCGTCTGTACTACTGAAACAACTCCGAACTTGTTGCGACACTTCCATAGAAACCTAGATCTTATCAAAAGGCAAAACATCACTAAGCTCCCAATTCGCCCAATGCCCCAACCAATGTATCCGCATCATAAAACCTAGCCTCCGATATGCGGAGGGGATCCAGACATCAAGTGCTAGCGGCTCTGCAACTCCCGGACACTCAAACAGGTAGCCTGGGCATGAGCAATTTCACACCGCATTACCCAAAAATTCAGCAAAAGACATCCTCGCGACGCGGCGTGCCGCGGCGCGCCGCGCCGAAGCGAGATCCCAGGCAAACAAAACATGCGGAATAGAAAACCGCGAAGCGGAAATCTCGCAACAGAACAAAGTGAACAGACGACGCGAGATCCCTTCGGGCTTGTTTGGTTTAATGCCCATGTATGCCAAATTTCGGTTGGTGAGGCAAATTTTGGCATACTTGGGCGTCAATCCAAACCAAACAGCCCCACGAAAATTCTGAGGAGAAAGTTTCGGGACGGCGGAGACCACCACGCGGCGCGGCGGGGGCGGAGAACGAACCGCTTGTGCTCGAAGGCGATGAACGGGAGGCTCTTGGGCTTCATCTCCTCCTCGCACTGCAGCAGCAAGCAGCAGGGCGCGGCGGCGGCGGAGGAGGCGGCGGAGGCGGCGGCGGGGATGGGGAGCAGAGTGGAGTGGAGCGGGACTAGCGCAGTGGTGGCGGTGGCTTTGATCTGGTCCTCCGGTTCGGTCTCTGCGCGGAGTGGGAGGGACGAGATGTACGCGACTCGAGTGAGAAATGCGGGGGACTCGGGGATGACCGGCCTCGGGGGAAACGGAGGTTGGTCACAGCGTGCTGCGTTCCGTGACTTGTGTCCGCCGCGAGGCCGAGATCCCGATCCTCCGTGCGCTGGGGAGCAGTGTCACTTCGTGTTGTCCGGCTAGCTGTTGTTGGCTATCTCGAATCTGGTGGCCACTAGCCAAGTAGCCAGTGTGGCAGAGTTGAATTCTTGATTGACACCGCCATGGCCTTTTTTAAGGACGACCGTGAGTAAAAAGCTCCACTGACTACGGGAGGTTGGTAGTCTTTTTTGTAGCGGAATTACATCTTTTGTCGATTTCGTGCTTCATTGCCCGTAGCTGATAATTCAGACATCTATGTCACGATAAATATATTATTTTTCTCCTACTTCATTCGCCTCCTACAGTCATCGAATGTCACCCCTCGTCTTATTGATGAGATTCTTGTTCATCTTGATGTCGTCCCCAATGAAGGTTGACTTAAAGTGAGGAAAAAGAAAGAGGTCACTCAACGACAACGACATTTGGTTTTTGGTAGAGGTGGGAGGAAGGGAGCACCATCATTCACAAGGTGGGAGTCAGGAGTGATTGGGTAACAGTGTAGGGAAAGACGTATGTGACGTCTTTGTTTAGACAAGAAAGACAGCAAACATACGCAAACCGGTGATTTCAGAAAGTTATTTATATGATCTTTTTACTAGTGTCTTGGTGACACATAAACTCCTAAAGCGTCATATGAGGAGTAAGATGAAATATAGGTTAGTATAGATTATCTCCTCTAAATAAAGTCCATGTTAAACAAAAAGTTGAAAGATAAAATTTTCTTTTTAAAAAAATATTTTATTTTGTACTTTCAGAGCAGTGGCGTGGTGGAATCATTGTTTGTGCAATACCAAGGCAACTGCCTCGAGTCCCCCATAGCCTCTAGAGATCTACCCCTAGCCAGTTGTTGTTGCCTCATTTTCTGGAGCGGATGTCATTGGAGAATAATATATCGGGTGCCTCTCCCAATGCATAGGTGCTTAGATGAGGTGTTAAGGTCATGTACAATGCAGGGTGCTTATAGCCCGGTGTTTAAAGAGATAGAGTAGTGTGGCGTCTCAGACTTACAATGCAGAGTGCTTCATATGGGTGCTTAAGTTGCTTTAATATTCGTGTAGCACCTACTCTAGCACATGTTGTCTCCAATGCAGCGCTGCATTGTGTGGAGTACTATTTGTGCTTCTTGGAGTACTATTTGCTAGGCACTGGTTGAAGCACCTGTCACTTGTGTCACCCTAAGCACCAGCCTAGCACCGGGTGCTTAACTTTGCTTCTGTCGCCCTTTCTAAGCACCTGTCTAAGCACCTCTCATAAAAAAAACTGAGTTTTTTTTCCTAAGGCACCTGTCTAAGCACCTGCATTGTACAGGGTCTAAGTGCATAAAAGGGCTTAGCAACTAAACTCCCCAATGCATAGATGCTTAGATTTTTGTAACTAAGTTTCCTTTATTTAATTGTTTAGCAACTAAACTTCTCAATACGTACATAGATGCCACATAGGCGTTTTGCATAGGTCCGCGCGCTTAGCACGGTTCTTTCTGGAGACACCAAAACTATCTCTCTCCTTCTTAATTACCCCGCCACATCATCTTCTTGCCTATGTGGCATGTCTTAGCACCAGTCCAAGTTGGAGCATTGTGAGGAGTCTTATGATATTTCTATGGTATCAATAAATGGAAGCATCACTAAACTATCATGAAAATTCCTCAAAAAATCAACAACATTGATACAATATGCCTTTACGCTGTGTCACTGACTACTCACTAGCTCAGGGGCCGATCTACGCTATTTGAGTGGTGTCAATTGGCGTTGACGGCTTGCATCACACTCCCGCGCACCTCAATAGTTACGAGCTACGCATGTTAATTAGTTATGAGCTGCAAGGTAGGACTATGTGTTTGTATCGACTCTGACAATCTTTTATCCTGAATCTGCCTATGCGATGAGACGAACGATGGAGTGAGCGACCCAGCGAGAAAGAGGGACTGTATGCCTTACGATAAAAGGGTGTATGGGTATTGACGGAGCCAAGAGGCTCCACTCGCATGGGCACAGGGGTGACACGACGATTTCATGCGGGATGGTGCGGCTACGTTTGAACTGATCCAGAGCGGTCCTTGGGTACCTTGAATGTCAAATTGCATCATGCATTCACGCCTTAGTAATTTTATGTTCAAACTCTGCCCGAGTCCCTAACTTCTAGGTTGTTCTACTATTTTTGAGTGCTTATATACACGCCAAGCTGTTTTTTTTTGTGACTACACACCTGTTGCACCATGTTATTTCGAAGGCCATATATAGTGTAAATAATGCATGTTCCATTTTTCTATTCTTTTCTTATAGGGAAACTAATTAAGCCATACCAGGACATAAGAGGACTACCATGTTCCTAGGCTGGGACGCTGGTCCTGCATGCCCCGTACCAAATTTGTCTATTATACATTGTTGTCATCGTGGATTAACAAACAACAACCGACAAAACTTGTAGCAACACGGTAGCAGAGATGAGTCCATATAAGATCAAGTTCTGTGGATTAGTTAGAGCTGAGAGGAAATGATTGATGAGTCGTGGTTCTACTCCAACCAGTGGGATCCGGTAAGAGTGGGACCCGGGCCAGCCGGCGGCGACAAGACATCCGTGCCGCAACTAGCGTTACCCTGCCCGCGCCGCTGGTTTGGTGCAAGCCCATATGGCACACGCCTCAAGCTTTAATTGCTGGTTCGAGCTACCACTACCAACCAAACAGACTTGATGTGCATACATATGCTGATGCGGGAGCAATATAACCTCTCTCCTCAATTAGAATCCACGTTTCCCGCAATATAACCTCTCTCCTCAATTAGAATCCACGTTAAGTTCCTATATACTCCATAGATTGGGATTCTGAGACAAGGCACATTACTATGGGCATTAGACATTAATGCTTAGCCTAGACTGCTACTAGTACAGCATTTACCACCGCCCGTGCTCATTGCTCCCTTCGTGACCTCATCAACTAGGAGTAGACCTCGTGAAGCTGCTGGGCTCAGGTTTTTTCCCCAATGTCGGTGGGGGTCCCACCGCCATGTTGACCTGTCTCCATTCCCCCAGGAAGTTGTTGGATTTTACACGCCTCGGTTTGGTAGCCTCCCTTGTTGCACACGTGATCAGGCTGCATGTTGCCATGTTGGTGTAATTTCACGCGCGTATGTACACGCATGTAGGGTCTTTTTTTACGAACGTCGCAAAGAAGTATTGGTTTCTGCAATGAATTGATTTGATCTATAGAAAAGTTAGATCAAAACATCGTAGATACAGTTAATTAGAGGATAATTACGTAAAAATAGCAAACCATTTAGTTAAGCCAGATTTAAGGTCCCGTTCAATAATAAACACATCATCAAAGCCATCCCTAACACAGCGCACAGAAAAAAACACATCTCTCACTGACGCTGATAACCATGTAATAGTCATCATCTACACGTGACTCGACGACTCCGCCATCAATAGATCCATTCTCATCCATCGTGTCGAAACCAAGATTGCCATGGCCATGTCCACAAGCACCACCGATATCGGAGAGAGAAGCTAGGTCCAGAGAAATGCGGATCTAGGCCCCTCTAGCCCTAAAAGGTCGATGAACCCAAACCATCCAGTGCCTCTCACCTACTGGAAGCACCTGTGCTACCCGAAGTCGCAACTGCTAGCCGCAAGCCAACCTCCACCATCACACATGCCATTGCCAGCGAACAAGGGCCATGGGCCAAAGTAGGGAATGAACGGAGCTATTCGACAACGCCTCCAAGGAGGTGAACGATATCTATGGACGGCGACAGCAACGATCCCAATCGGGACAAGGTTTTCACCCAAAATGCTACACCCCAACACCCACCTAGCCTCGACGGAGAGGATCCAGCCACGCTAGCAGCCCACCGCGGTTGTTCTAGATCCTCCACCATGGTCCAAGAAAGAAAGTGAAAACATACTCTTCGACGACATTTCTAAGGAAATAAAAAATACATGTGAGCATTATCATCGTCAACACTAACTTCATTGAGACAAGGCTTTTTGCCCCGCAGCTACTAGCAGCCCACGACCGAACCGCAATACAACATTGCGACCCCAACTAAACCGGATCCAGAGTTCCCTCCACCGCCACCACGCCCATGCCGTAGCACCACACCACCGTGCCACTACACCCGAGCCGCGTAGCACAGAGCGTGCGTGCCACCAAAGGAGACACCAGGAGCAAGAGCCCCACACCACATGGGCGCAGTCCAGCCACGCCAGGCCACCCGCCAGCCGTGCTCAGCCGAGCGCCACCCGCCCGCACGGATCTGGGCGCGGGAGCTCCAGATCCGGGGCCCATCCAGACAGAGCCATTTTCAATGTCTAGGAAGCACGGCTATTGCTCTAGTTTTCCACCGTTAAGCTGCGGCAGTTGCGAATCAGGCCAATTTTATGTACAGATCAACAGAAATCCTCAACAGACACCAGACATACATATGCACATATACATACATCTTTACATTGTTCTCATGTTGCGAATGATTGAAGTTTACTTCTCGATCCCGTCGCCTCCGCCGCTGACCCCCGCCGCCGTCGACCTCGCCGCCGTCGTCGAAGTAGTCCTCCCTGACGTTACCCGCGAGCATGAGGTAGGCGACCTAGAAGAGCGTGGCGTCGAGGTTGTGGAACGCGGCGCCGCGGAGCACCCCGGTCTTGGCCGTCGGGCAGGCGTACCCGAGGTCGCGGTGCACGTTCCGGACGTGGTGCATGTCCTCCGTCGCCGTCCCCCACACCGTCATGCCTACCCCATCCACCGTAATGCCTCTAGAAAAGGAAAGAAACTTAGGATATGCATGTGTATAGTTGCAGGAACCATATATGCGTAATTTTTTGGTTCTTTCTTACATGGTGAGATGGAAGAAGACGTAGAATAGGGTGTAGTCGAAGAGGGCCTTCCTCGGGATGGATCTGCCTTTGTAGGGGAAGAAGACGGAGACGGCTCCGATCCCCGCACAGCACGCGGCGGCGACCGTCGAGAGGGCACCCAGCGCCACCGTTGGATCCGGCGGGAACCGGCAGACGACCACGTCCCTGCCTTTGTTCGGCGTCCCGTGCGGCGGCTACACGCACGTGCACGTACAGGGAAACAAAATGTCAGAATAATTTCGTTTCATCTCAGCAAAAGGGACAGCACTAATTTGTGCACATCTCCACGTCGTAGCAACGGACCGTACATTCTTGAGCTCCGCAACAATGGCGACGACGAAGGAAAGCACACCGAACAACGCGGTGGCCACGGCGAACTGCACGCTCTGGCTCAGAGCCATGGCATCGATCGACCGATTTCTTCCTACTTTTTAGTTAATTCTACCCTACCCCACGCTTCAATTGGAATACCTGAGAATTAAATCAGGTTGAGACATGCATGATTATCTGGTGGCCAAAATACCGGCGATGCGAATTTGTGTCTCTGGGCTGACATTTGGGTTGCGGACCAGGACTAAAGCAGCAATGGGCATTGTTGCAGAGATCATGCAGGAGGGAGTTTTCACAAGGAAATGCTCATGTAAAATGAATGGAAAGAGCCTGTGATTGTGAAATGCGGCATGCAAAGAAAAGAAAGAGGGAACAAGCAGAACCGAGAAAAGAAAAATATGCACTTGTTTATTTATTTATTTACCTCATTGAGATCTTTTGCACTGTGAGGGGTCTCCTGCTGAGCAGGTAAATTGCTGAGCATCGAGGCCAGTCAATAAATAGGCAAGTAGCCGGAGGGGCAGCGAGGTTGACCGGGAGGGCCAACTGCATACCGTTTATCTACTCCTAGTACGTAGGTATTCTTTTTGTCCAAAAATGTCAGACGTATTTTGATTGGTTAAAACAAAATTTAAATAATAATTATTCTATTAATATATGATTTATGTGACATAAAATTGACGTTATTAGATTCATATTCAGAAGTACTTACTTATGATTATGATTTTATATCACATAACATGTATATTAATAAAATAATTATTGGTCAAAATCTTATCTTAACCAATCAAAATACGTCTTACATTTCTGAACGGAGGGAGTAGTATGTTGCATACAGGTTGGAGGGGTACTAATAATTTTTGTTGCCAGACAAACATGGCGGGACTAAATCTTGGATCAGCTAGGTGAGGCTGTGAATTTGGCTAGTGTTGAGGGAAGTGCATAGATTTTTATCAAAGTATTTTTTTTTATTAGGAAATTGAAGAAATTTTGCTAGAATCAAAAAATTTATAGAAATAGCATCACTCACCGTGTGGTGTGGCTATTGGATCTGATATAATTAGTTAGCCGGTCGATTCATGATGTAGTCGCCATTTGGGGTGGCGATTGGCTTTATAGCCATCTGTAGTGGCGATAAGTCAGAATCGTCACCTCGGATGGCAATAAGGCTAATCGTCATTCACGATGATGATAGCGCCCCTCACCTATAAATTAGGTATCTTTCTTCTCTCCATGCTTTTAGCGAATGCTGACTCATAATTAGTCATAAACCAGGTAAGCAAGGAGTATCAATGTTCTGATGAGACAATGGCTCGCTACCTGGCCGAGGTGAGAAAGTTGGAGAAAAACTTCAGGGATTTCGAAGTCCAACACATTTCGCGCAAGGACAATGTCCCCGTGGACCACCTATTGAAGCTGGGTTCCTCACGGACACCTATTCTAACAGGTGTATTTCTTGAACACTTGTTCAAACCTTCCATGGACCTTTCCATGACCACTTTGGAGGTCATAGTCAATAAGGAGGACGTGCAGTTGATGCAACCATTGACCACTTATCTAGCATCATGTCGAAGGACTGTAACAAGAGGGAAATGGTGGTTTGAAGAGCATGTTTGTCCAAACTGATGGATGGATCACTGTACAAACAAGGAGCTCACGGAGTGCTCATGTGTTGCATATCCCAGACCTCCAGGATAGAACTCCTCAAAGATATACATGGGGGCTTGTGAGGTGCACATGCATCCTATAGGACACTGGTAGGCAAGGCATTTCGACAAGAATATTACTGCCCAACTGCCCTACAGAATGCCATGTACCTGGTCAAGATGTGCGACCAGTGTCAATTCCATGCCAAGCAAATTCGCTTACCATACAGCACGCTGCAGACAATACCCTTGTCTTGTGTAACGGACTCCGAAATCAAATATGATTAGAGGAACGGATCGTCGCCAAGGACCGAAGGACCAGTTAACCTGGTGGCACGGTACCTGCGCCGTACTCACCGAGGCAGAGTGATCCGACACCTGCCCAACGCAAGCCGGTCGGAAGCGACAAAACTTCCTAAAGCCACATAAGATTTCAAAATCCTGTGAAGACTTAGAACCGTTCTCAAACCCACTAGGAAGAATAGAAGCGGAGGAGCCCGGTGGTTCCACCCTCACCCTAACCTAGCCCGAAAGCTAGTGGGTCACCCGAAGGCCCGGTGGAATACACCCACACCCTGCCTGGCCGGCATCGCATCTCAGCCAGCGGGTCACTCAACCGACAGCTACTCGACTCAGTGAAAGAAAGAACTGCTGTAATTCTTCACGGCATACCCAAGTACTTCATCACATACACGCATTGTACCTAGGCAGCTGTAGAAACAACTCGAATACCATCACAAAACTCTACATGAGAGGGATTAAAGATAATACCTGTCCTCCATACAAAGGGGACATCATAGTTACGATTTTACATGACTAAAGAGTCATTTTCAGCAGACATCAATTCAAAAACAGCAACGGAAGAACTTATAAAATATGGAGATGGTCATCATAATCATCTCCTAACATCCCCACATAACAACCTCTTGATTAAGTTGGGCAATCCCTGCAAATTTAAACATCCAAATCGAAATAACCGGAGTCGTAATATGCTACGATACCTGAACAAACTGCAGGAATGGAATTCCCGAATGAGTACTTTCGTACTCGCAAACTGCTAAATAGCTCATTCCAGGTTAATCTTAAACATAGCATGACAATTGCAATGATAATGTGAATAAATCAACATAACATGGAGAATAAGCTACACAAGCTATCAAATACAACCTACCATGTCATGTCACATTCAGCCAAGTTAACCACTTGACAAACCATGCAAATAACCCTCAGGCTCAGATCTGAATAAGTATGAAAAACCATCATACTCACCCACCAATTGTCACACGTACCACGTTCAAGCAGGTTCTAGAGTTGGGCTAACCACCCAAACTCTCATATCACCAAACCACCCAATTCTCAAGTTCACAAGCATAGAGACAACCATTACAACCAACACGTGTTATTCTCCCTAAGCTACCCACCTAGGGAGATGCCGAACGGGTTGACCACCCAATTCGACTCAAGTGTAGTGAGGGAGGATTGACCACCCTAACCTCACGCGAACAAGTGTTCCAATGGGTGTGGGTTCATAGTAGGCCCACTATGACCCTCCAACTCCACTCGCTAACACTTATCGCCGGCTCAAGGATTGGCAGCAATGGCAAGACCACGCGAACTCCTCTCGCCATGTCTCCCACGTGCCCGATCCCGTCTCTCACAACTTTCCAAAGGGTTCAGGTATTAAGTTAAGTGATTTAAAGGGACACACCAATAAACCACAACCAACGATAGCACCTGCTCATGCTAGGAGTCGCACAAACGCACAAATATCATTCAATCGACCACGCATAGTAAAAGAGTAACTGGAATATTATCAACAAGCTAGCAAGCTTGCCTGGTTGTTCTGGATCGTAAGCGGGTTGAGGAACAACTCCAAGATTACTCTTGTTGCCCGTTTCTATTGAAATACCGCCCAAAAGACCGGAAAAACAGCAAAAGGTATAAATAAAAACCAGGAAGAAAAGGAATTACAAAAATGTATGCAATGCATCTTAAGGTATAGGAGACACTATTATGAAGCTAACGCAATTCACATCGTTCAATTTGGACAATTAGAATGTAAGGTATAAATATTTGAGACGTATGTGTTGTTAATAGGATCATTTAACATTTTCTTCATTTAAGGGTTGCATAGGAGGAATGCATATGAGAATAATACCATGCTGAAAATAAAAGATGAAGTATGAATGGTAGTATGAGTTGGATTCCAATTGGAGCTAAGAAATTGTAAACATGCATAGTTGAATGTGTGGCTTAGAGGAGATATATTGGAATTTCAAAATGTTGCTTCCGAGGACTCTACCTCATTCAATCGTAGATTTCAAGAGATGAACTTTACAAAAATGGATTTACTTCGTTTTGGAGATTATATGCATTTTCTACAAGTTGTGTAAGATTAACAATTTTAGAGTTTATTAAATCTAACTTTGTGCCCAATGGTTGCATGGTAATGGCGTTAACACGAGTGGATGCCATATTAATCAAATACACCTTATTCCATATAACATATTTGTTCTTCAGATTAAGTTAGGTTCTCAAACACATACATTCCAATATTGAGCAATAGAGGGTAATCTAGTCATATTTGAAGGTTTTAACTACCGAGAATCATGATCAACAGGGATATCATAAAACCCTTACAAGGAGGAATATGGACCTATGAGGAGTGCTAAAGCTTTGATGGCCCAAGTTCTTATACGGTTTAGGGTATGACTGGTGAAGGCTCTATAGATCACTTGTTTCGTTATTACTGTTTTCATCCTCTAGACATAACCTATGTGATAAATACGACTAAGCATTAGCTTCAAGTAATGGCCACTAATATATATTGTATGGATTGCGTCAGCCCATGATTAAATCAGTGGGGTTATTAATTGAGATAACCATTGGTTAGTAACTAATTGAACATTTTGAACTACTCAGATTTAGCTAATAGAGCTAACTATCCGACATCCGAGCAACTGGAGCATTAGTCAGGTTGTTGGTTGAGGAATCAAGATGTTAATTTGTATCTCAATCGAGCTCATGCATAGAAAGGGGTATCGGTGAACTTTATACACCATATGACCAATGATTCTTAATCGGTACTTGATTACTTATCATTCTAATTGCTATTCAGCTCAGATAGGACCAACGATCAAATAATTACTTAGTTCACTTTTGAATTGATAATTGTCACTCGTTAATCGGCTGTTAACCCATTAGCTACTAAACATTGTGGTCGCTGGTGTAATGGACCTAAATCTTACTGCTAGCCTATAGTCACAGTTCTCAGATATCCTCCTAATGGCAACACACACTGATCCACTTATCTTGCTTTTGAATAGGTTATTGACTTGATTACCTACTTCCAGCGTCAGTACATAGGTTAAGTATTATTCGGACTGCGTAACCATTTCTTGCATATGAGTTATACCTTAGCTTCACTCATCAGGTTAACACTATTCATCAGACAAAACATTCGTGGATCTTGCAACTTAACATTAGATTTGATTAACCTCGCACTAATATCTTACATAGATTGAGTAATCATCACAGCTTAACCGCCAATTATAAATCCTAGCTTCAATCGACTGTATTAGTCTAATTGTCACTTGATGCTTTAGAAGCCCGGTCAGCATGGTACAACGATGTTGTCGGTGATGGCACGGAAGAAAACTGGACAGCAAAAGAGAGAGGGGGAGGAGGGAGCGCTGGAGGGGAGCCTCACCCCGAGACAAAGGAGTTGAACTTGGCGTTGGCGGCGGAAAGGGGAACCTCCACGGCGGCAACGACGATGGCGGCGAGGTGCTCCAAGGAACAATGGCAGGACGTCGGGGCAGTAGACGACGAAGAGCTACGAGGAAGGGGGCGCGGCTGTCGATGCCGTCGACGGGCGGTAATAATGCTGGGGACGCCGACGAGGGTGATCTGGCGGGATGACTCGGCGGTGGGGGCTCGGGAGGCGCGGCGCCGATGGCCTGCCGGGCCGAGATGGCGGCGGCCTTGGGCTCGGGCGGCGACCGTGGGTGCGGCGGCAGCCTCCAAGGCGCTGGCGACGGCGCGGGCTCGAGCCTAGAGATAGGGCGGCAGTACGGGGTCGACGGGAGACCAGGGCTGGCGGTGAGCCGCACCGATAGTGAGCGGCGCAAGGGGCGGACGCGACGAGGGGCGCGGCGACTGCGGTGGATAGCTCATCGTTGGCAGGGACGGAGCTCGAGCTCGGCGGAGGGTGGATGGCGGCGGCGAGCAACTCGCCGGTGGCGAGGTGCTCCGGCGAAGACGGCGGGGGCAGCGTGGCCCTACGCCGGTGTGGGGGAGCTAGCACGGGTGGAGGAGAAGGGCGAAGCCCTAAATGGCGACAGCAAATGGAATAGGGAGGAGGGCGGCGGAGTGAGGTGGGGGCGGCACATCCGAGCGGCGGCGTGGATATGAGGATGGAGGCGGCGCCGTATGAGGGAAGGAGAAGAAGCGGGCTGAGAGAAGGAAGAAAACTGGGCCGGCGGCCCAGTTCGGGAGAGGAGAAAAGCTTTATTCCTTTACCGATTTTTCTTATTTTATTTGTAGTTCAAAATATGTCAGGGAGAATTATTCAAATGGGAGTTTGAAATCAAACAATGTTTGTACCAAATTTTTGCAAGACATTTGTACTTCCTCTTTTCTTTGTTTACAGCTAATGATTAATCATTTAGTTAAATATTCAAATATTGTACAATTGACTTAAAAATTTTGGGTGTTAGCCTGCCGAGGTATTTGGCACTTACAAAGAATTAGTAGGGTGAAATTTGAGTGCAGCTAGATTCAAGGATGCTGTTTTGAAATTGCTTTTCAGATCATATGTTTAGGTTTTTTAATCGGTGTTATTTCTAACTAGCTTAAATGCATGCATGCGTCGAGAAGAACGGTAATCATTCACGATGATTCTCACAAATCTCGTGTATTAAAATTTGGGTCATTACATCTTGGCCTTTCTCCACATGGGAAATTGACATCGTGGGTCCTTTGCTGATGGCACCTTCTAGGTACAAATTCTTATTTGTAGCCATTGATACATTCACTAAGTGGACAGAGGTGGAACCGGTGGTCAGTATCATCGTCATAGCGGCCCAAGCTTTCTTTCTTAAGAACGTGGTCACAGGATTCGGCGTATCTACTTATCTGATCATGGACAACAGTAACCAGTTTATCAACCAGTCTTTTTCACATCATACTGTGAAGGACTCGGTACGAAAATTTGCCATGCATCGGTGGCACACCCACAAAGTAACGGGGCCATCAAGCGAGCAAATGGTCAAATTATGGATGACATAAAGAGACCAGTGTTTAATCGCCTTAAGGCCCTTTCCGAGATCTAGACGGAAGAACTCCCCTTCATTCCATGGGCAGCATACACCACGACCAGTGGAGAGACAGGTGAGATGCCTTTCATGTTGGTATATATAGTGCAGAAGTTGCGCTTCCAAACAAGATCAAGCTTGGCTGTAACACCTCGGTTTTTCAAACCCTGCAAAGCATGACATTGCATTAAGCTGACCAAATCTAAATCACGCATGGCGCCCCACATGAAATAATATTCGTAAAAATCCCAACAAATTTTCCAAGATTAATTGTAACTATACTAGACCAAATATGCAAAAAAAATGAGGACCTTCAATTCAAAACTATTAAAATAATTCAAATACCGTCTTGAACTATTTTGAAAAATTAGCAAAGCCCTAAGCTTGAGGCTTCAGAAAAATCACCAACAATCATGGCGGGTATATTTTATCCCATATATCTCAAAACCAAGCCTAGGAATTTTTTTCCTTTTCGAAAATTTCATCGTATCTAGATTCAATTCCGTTCCTGGAATCGAACACTAATTTAAAGCTGGTTCTACTAACCTAATGTTACATGTGCTCCTTTCAATTCCATGACTCCCTATAGAACTCACATGGACATCTAGTTTCCCTCCAGAATCTATTCTTCAGCGCGCCCCATCACCTGCACTATTTCTTGCCACAGTGCAAATCGGTGCCAACCTTCCCTGTTGATCTATCGCAGCCTCCCGACATGAACAGTACCCGTGAACAGTATCGTATATGGTGCCCAACCTTGCTACAGTTTTATCTCCAATAGTGAGCGGTGCCCAACTCTACTGTAGCTCCACCTTCAATAGTGAGCGGTGCCCAACCTTGCTGTAACTCCACAGCACGTGTGAGCTAATTCACTCCCCTGCCTCTTTCTCCTCTACTTAAGCTAAGCAACTCCTCCCTCCCAATTGCCAACCAGCCCGAGCTCATTTTCTCTATCTGTTCTCCATCCTCTATCCTCCCTTCTTCCCCACAAAAATTAGCTCCCCTCAGTACATGTTTTCCCAAGGCTAAGTTCTACCTGCTTTCTTCTTCCAAGCTCCAAGTTGAAGCAAGTCACCCCAAGCTCCCTCCTGTTCCTTATCCTCTCCTTCACCCTACTCGAGCTGCAATTTTTTTCCTCTCAGCCAGTTTCCTCTCTTGGCAGAAACCTCAAGAGTCTATGTCTTCTCCGTTGTAACTCTGATTGAATCAATTCTTTCTCCGATGATCTCGTAAATTTCAGAACTATCCATTAACGTAACTTTAATAATTTTTGAAAGGTTTGGAGTTTTAATTTTGAAAAATATTTCAAATATGTATGCCCCGGACAAATTAATTCTCCTATCTAAAAATGTTCACACAAAAAAATCTAGCATGATGGGCTCAGTGACACTTTAAAACTCTGATTCCTTTAGGCAAAGCTAACAGAAATCATGATGAGCTTTAAAACATTTATCTTATTAGGGTATATAGACACATGCAATCTTCTCCATAACACCTGGTACCTCATGGTATCTGCATCATCTTCTCTTACCATGTCATATCGTTTGAATCTTATTTGGGTTTCTTTGGCTTAGTTGTTTATTCGACTCTCTCTTGACGTATAGTTGGCGGAGTGAGGTACGTGCGCCAGGAGGATCCGGAATCACTCCCGTGTCAGGAACAAAACCAGGAACTGCCAGGCAAGCATTTCTCACCTTGACCATGTTGAAACCTATATGTGATAAACTTAAGTATTTTGCTTACGAACCTGCATGCTATGTTTGTAACAATACTATGTTAACTAAGAGTAGTTATGACCTATAGATGCATTGCCAAGGATCCGACCTAAAATAATTTTGTAGCCCCAGTATTAGACACTGGACATTGTAGTTCCGGTGAGGTACTAGACATATAGGCTGTAAGCCAAGCTTAGTCCTGCTCTAGAATAAAATTCCAAATTTTTTTTATGAGGTTGAGAAGTACTTTGGTTCGGGAAAACAAAACCCTTGAGGTGACGTGAGTCGCCCAGTGCGGATGTTGAAAAATATGTTTATCAAAAATCCAAAATAAAAAGGGAGATGATTTGATTCGGGTAAGAATTTTAAGGGCAGTTTGGGGATGTTGATGTAGCATGCGGTGGCACAGTTGTCGGGATTGAATCTGGAATCTTGCTCGAATCAACCAAGGACCGAGCCTAAGTGCCGCTAAACCAGGTTCACCCCTTACGTCCACATGGCCTTTGTGGGAAGGATTTGGCTTACTACCCCGTCAAGCATTAGAGCTTGGACCCGCGGGCAGTAGGAAGAGTGTGCTAGATAGATTGGCATCCCTAGAGGACCTCCGCGTGACTACGTAGGTAGTCGTTCGACATAAGGTAAGTCCACTTCGGGTTGTGGGTCGGGAGTCCCCGAGCACAAGCGGAGATTGGGTAGATCTTATTTAGCAGGTCCAGCTCTAGTACGAAAATGGGTGAAAGGTCTCACTGTAATAACCCTGCCGATACACCTCGTGAAGTGTATTTGTAGCGCTCGGCAACAAGGGGGACTTACATCTTGTGGGTAAAGCCGTACAACCTCTGCAAAGTGTTAAAATCTATTCGAATAGCCACATCCTCGGTTATGGACATGAACTGGCAAGGCCACACACTGGTTAGAATGAGTTTTGTTTGCACAAACCTGGAAAAGGGACTAAGGACGTGGGCATGACATGTCCACAGAGTGCAATTTACGCTACAAGACGGGTAGCAAGGAATTGCAGAAGAAGGGCCTAGTCGTACTGCAAGAGGTAGTACGGACAGGTACCGCGAACTTTAGATGGTGATAGGTGGAGCTAACGGCTGAGACAAGAAAAGGAGGTAGTGGAAACTACCTCATGCAATGATACGACCATTGGAATTACTTTCAATTTCAAAACTGCCTTAGAATCTACTATCCTTATATTTAATTAAAAACTTACTTTTCCGCACAATATGTGATCTAGAATAGAGCAGCCTCCTTTGAATCAAGCCCTGCATGAAATATAGCCGTATTACTCTCCTGTGGGACTTGCTTGCGAGTACATTCAGTGTACTCACCTGGCTTGTTGATGTGTTTAGGCGAAGAGGAGTACCACTCCGACGATGACGACAGTGACTTTGAGGGCTAGGGCGTTACCCCAGTCAGTTGCTTGTCGGGTAGGCATATTGATGCGTTTATCTACGTATTTCTATCTTCCGCTGCAGACTTTTATTCAGCCAATCAGCTATGTTGTTCAATAAAGACCATAATAGCATACTTGTGTAATAGACTCGGTATTTTATGATAATGTTATCAAGCTTCTTGTGTGTACTGGCTACTGATCGTGGGATCAGTACAGAAAACACATGGATTTATCCGGTCTTAAAATTGGGTAAGCCACATTGGCTCAGGCTACATTGACATCCTTGATAGAGTCGATACAAGCAATGCGAAGATGACCTGATCCTCCTAGAGGAGCAACGTGAACGCGTACTTGTCAGGCCAGCAGCATATCTTCAAGGGTTGTGATGGTACTACAACCAATGAGTGAACAAACAAACACTCAAGGTGGGTGACCTGGTTCTATGACAAATTTAGAATAAGGCTCCAATTTGAGAGTTTGTCATTAAGGCCTCAAGGAGGAAATGCTTTCTTGTCCTAAAGCTTAAGATAAAAGTCCCCTAGGTCTCCAACGCTCTTATTATTGGTGATTATTTGGATGTAGTACTTAAATAATCTAAGACTTGGAGAGAGACCTCGGAATGCCTCGAACAGATGGATGAAGATACTAATGAACAATATCGCATTAGGGGCGATTGAAGAGTTAGATCCGATAATGCTTCAAAATAGAGATCTTTGGAAGTGGGATATGAAGAATACCGTATGCCCTGATGGTGGCTTCAGTATTTCCTCCCCGAAGGGAGTATATCGATACCGCTCATTGCAGGGAGGATGGACTTCCTCTGCCACGAGCGCCTCCAAGTTCTCCTCGGTCAGCAACGACTTGCACCAGGGTGCCTTGAGATTAGTTTTACGCTTTTGTGATTGAATAAAGTTTTTCTTCTCCTTGCCGCAGGGATGTTGGAAGAGGAAGAGGATGAAAAGATGGGGAAAGTGAATCGTGGTGATGATGACGAGAAGATACGGTTACTTGTATCCGCACACCATCTCTTTGCATTAAAGGAACCACTACTCTGGGACGTGACTACTCGCCCTCAAGCCAAGCGCGTGGAAAAGTGTGCTAATGGACTGCGTATCGAGTCAGTTTCTAAAAGTATATCTTGGCTCTCTAAGTGGGTTTTGATGATTAATGACTCGTGATTAAGGGACTAATATGTGCATCAAGTGTGATCAGAAGTTTTAATCCTAAAAGCGATAATATAACTAACATTGATGACTCCTAAAAAGTTCGAAGGAAGGACGACCTGAAGAAATGAAGGTTAACGATCATTTTCTACCACTTTTAGTGGTTCGAGGAATCATATTTAGGTTAGGGAAGCCGTACTATTAAGGGACTATTATCTGGAAGCTGGTGGGAGTGCCTTACTAATGCTCAACTAGGAATCAATTTCTCTATACAAAGAGGCATTTGAAAACCATCAATTCTCACACTTTTAGCAAATTTCAGAACCTTCGGGATTAGTGTCGAAATATCTGGTTTTCGTTTCTATTGAGAATACGGGAGCTCGGAGCCTCCTAGTTACCCATATGTCCGGTTTTGTAGGATGTCGGAACAACTGAGTTTTTTCCGGAACCTCCGAGTTCCACTTCTAGACACAACTAAATCTTTTGAGCTTGAAAGTCAGAATTCCTGAAAGTTTCTAAAGTGTTTGAGATCTTTTCTAGACTCATCCTTTGAAATCTCAAATGTCTGAGTTAGTATGTTGGAAGCTTCAAGTTCACTTACTATCCTCACTCTGTGAGTTTTTTTGAAATCTCAGAAGCTCCGAGTGCAATTTTGGAACCTCTAGAATTGGTCTCTGTCTATGCATTGTTCAAGGCTATTCAAAAATTTTGGATTATCTGAGTTCCAAGTTGGAACCACTGACATGTGCTTCTGTCCATTGTGCTCTGAAAGTCAGAGTCTCCGAGTGTTTGTTGGAGCATGCTAGTCAACAAGATACGCAAGGAAACAATTAGTGAGAAAATGAAAGAGATAACCACACTAGAGACACAAGATTTGTTGCAGTTTCATTTCTGTGTGGAGAATCTAGGAGTTTGGAGCATCCGAGTTACCCATCTGTCCGAGTTACCCAAAAGATAACCTCTGTCCATTGTGTCCGGTTCCTTGTATATCCTGTTGACTACTAGATTTTTAGTTGTGTGTGTGTAAGATTTACTTTTGGTAAAAAAAATTGATAATCTCCTATTCACTCACCCTCTAGTCGATAGTCGAGATCATTTCAATTGGTATCAAAACCTCGTACTCTCATATCATAGATTTCACCACCTATAGAGATAGAATGTTATACTAGTGAGGAGATGTATATAGGGAAAGGTTCATACTTTGATGGTTCTAACTATGCTAGTTGGAAACATAGAATGAAGATGCATTTAATGGCCTAGCCAAGCATATGTCGTGTTGTTGTTGATGGTTATGCAGTGCTTAACGAAGGCGAGCTTACCGACAATGCCACTGGAATATCCACCTCGATGCCCAAGCAACGATGCCTTCTTCAACGCATTGAGCTTGGATGAATTTAGCCGAGTGAACATGCTTGAGGATGCCAAGACCATATGGAACACATTTATGGAGATACACAAGAGAACTTCTTCAGTCAAGGAGTCCAGACTCAACATTCTAACAGGCAAGCTCGACCGTTTCACCATGATAGAGAACGAGGGCATGAATGAAATGTTCACCCGCCTCAATCACATTGTGAGCGAGCTCAAGTCCCTCGAGTGCCCGAAGATCAACAACCACTTCGTTGTCAAGAAGATGCTTCGAGCCCTCTGACCCAAGTATGAGTACTTGGTGATGATCATCCGTGAGAGGGACAACTTTAAGAAGTTGAATCCCACAAAGGTGCTTGGAAGGTTCATCACTCATGAGATGGCAATCAAGATCAAAGAAGAGCCCATGGCCTCCAACTCAAGCCTCAAGAAGAGCATCACTTTCAAGGCCAAGCAAGTCATCGAGGATGACTCAAGCAACAATAAAGAAGAAGAGAAAGTTGACAAGATGACAACGCTCTTTTTATGAAAAGTTCAAGAAAGGAGGCGCCGACAAGTTCCTAGGCAAACAGGGAAGCCACAAGTACTCGAATGACACAAAGAAAAAACTTATCAGAGCACATACTTTGAGTGTGGTAAGACGGAACACTCCATTGCCAATTTTTCCAACAAGAGGGACAAGCAGGAGAAGAGGTACAAGAAGGAGTACCATGAGAAGGGCAAGTTCATCAAGAGGAACCACTATAAGACTCAAGCCCATGTTGGTGAGGAATGAGATTCCGACGACTCAAGCTCCAACTTTGACTCCGATGATGATGTCGCCGGTCTCGCCATGGCAAGTCCAAGACCCGCCAAGTCTCATTTTGATCACTCAAGCGATGATGATGCACCTATTTGTCTCATGACAAAGGGGGTCAAAGGTATCACAAATCACCAAGTCTTCAACCTATGATGATAGTGATGATGATTTGCTTGATGATTTTGATGATCTGAGTATGCCAAGCTATGATTCTCTTATTTCCATTTTTGAGAAGCAAGAGACGTTGCTTGTGAGGGAGATAGAGGAAAATGGGGCCCTTGCCCTCAAGCCTAAGGAGTTTAAGGTCTCATATTGTAGACTTGAAAAGTCTCATAATGATCTTAGGAGTATTCATGAAAACCTTTGGCTTGAGAATGTCAAGAACAAACAAAATTGTGAAACTCTTAAGATATTTTAAGATGTGTTCAAGGGCAAGCATTTCTCTCTCACTCTTTGACAAACAATCGACTTCATCTCAAGAGAGTGTGGAAATGTCATGTCCTAAATGTGCTTCTTTATCCATGGATTCTCCTATTATTGCTCATGTTTATGTCCCTAGTGCTTCTAACCCTATATCATGTAAAAGCGACACTTGTGAGTGGGAATGTCAGTTTGAAAGCCCAACTCCAACACGGTTTACTCAAACTCTACAAGGGTAGTAAGACCCTCAATGAGATATTGAGCCACCAAAAGAAGAATTTTAACCATGAGGTTTAGACTTTACCCTAAGGTTCAATGAAAATGTAAGACATGGACTCTCCCCACAATATTCAAAGACCAAGTTTGTGCAAGCAAGGGAGAAGCAAGTGCAAGCCTCTACTTTTGACAGTCATTCGGCTAAAATGGGTCATTATTACCTTGTTGGTCATTTTGATTCCTCTTATTTGCTTAGAAAGTGCAAGGATGATAAGCTCTAAGTAAAACTTATTGGTGATAAGATTAGTGATCATGTTAGGAAGAGTTCATTTTGGGTGCCCAAAACTCTTATGTCTAACTCTCAAGGATCCAAGAAGGTATGTCTACCTAAATAAGCCTAGATTTGTTTTATAGGACTATAGCTCCAGTGAGAAAAGTTGGGTGCTTGATAGTGGATGTACAAATCATTTGATTGCACGAAATGAGACCTCATTTGATATTAGAGGATCACCACATGAAAACATCACTTTTAGTGACAATACAAGAAAGAAGTAATGAGATTAAGTACACACAAGTCAAAGATTTGGATTTTGGGGAGAATTATGCCCTAGTTGCTCGATCAGAGGATATCAGGATTTTGCTTGCATATGCTAACCATCACAATATCATGCTTTATCAAATGGATGTAAAGAGTGTATTTCTTAATGGCAACATCATTGAATTAGTCTTTGTCAAATAACCCCTAGTTTTGAAGACCCTAAGTTCCCAAACCACGTATACAAACTCCATAATGTACTAAATGGTCTCAAACAAGCTCCTCGAACATGGTATGAATGCCTTGTGGAGTTCGTACTAAAAAAGGCTTCAAAATCAGGATGATTGATTCCAAATTGTTTACTAAGTTCATTGATGGCGACTTGTTTGTTAGCTAAATATATGTGGATGATATTATATTCTGGTATACTAACAATGCATTTAGTGAAGAATTTGGCAAGATGATGGTCAAAAGTTTGAGATATCCATGATGAGAGAGTTGAAATTTTTCCTTGGACTACTAGTCAAGCAATTCTGAGATGGGACTTTCATAAGTCAAGACAAGTACATAGAGGACACGCTCAAGCAATTTGACATGGACAATACCAAGCCTATCAGCACTCCCATGCAAACCAACAGTCACCGTGGAAGGTAAACCTGTGGATCAAAAGATATATTGAGCCATGATCGGTCTCTCTTCTCTACTTTTGTGCATCTAGGCCTGAAATCATGATAATTGTGTGAATATGTGCAAGATTTCAAGCCGCTCCTAAAGAATGTCATCTTATGGCTGTTAAGAGAATCCTTAGATACTTAGTTCACACACTCAACCAGGTTTGTGGTATCCTAAGGGTGCTAGTTTTGATCTTGTTGGATATTTAGATTTAGATTATTCGGGTTGTAAGGTTGATAGGAAGTCCACATCCAGCACCTGCGAATTCCTTGGTAGATACTTAGTGTCATAGTCATCTAATAAATAAAACTCCTTAGCCCTATCCACTGCCAAAGCGGAGTACATCTCTATGGGTAGTTGTTGCGCTCAATTGCTTCGAATGAGACAAAGCTTGAAGGATTATGGTGTCAAATTGAATTAAGTGCCTCTTTATATGATAATGAAAGCATAATCAAGATAGCCAACAACCCCGTCTAACGCTCCGAAACCAAGCACATACATATCTGACATCATTTCCTTAGGAATTATGTGACTAAATTAGATATAGCTTTAAGTCATGTAAGGGCAGGAAAATAATTAGCAGATATCTTCATTAAGTCCTTAGATGAGCATAGGTTTCGTGAGTTGAGAAGTGAGCTAAATATCTTGGATCCTCGGAACATTGCTTGAAGCCTCGCATATGTGTTTGCTTTGTTGATTTTTGGAGCTTAAGATGTGTAACACCCTAAGGAGAGTATTGTTCTCTCACTGAGCAAATACATACCATATAGTGTGAACAAAATGGTACTTTTGTGTTTTTATTATCCTTAGGGTAATGGATATGCAAAATGGTGAGCATTTGCATCATATGATTTCATGTTTTCAATACATCGAGGTCCTAGTGCATAATTTCAGCTCATACATGGTGGCAACACCACAAAATATCATCATATTTGATTATTTCTTTTGGACTTATCTACTCTCTTAAATCTTTGGTGAATTTTGAAAAAATTTGCTATATTTTACCAAGAGTTTGAGTTGATTCTGTTTAATTTTCATCCAAATTATTATTTTGATTGATTGGTTGTTCCTCAATTGGAGCCTCTTTTGTTTTGTTTGAGCTCCTTTGCTTGTGCAGGTTTGTAGATTGGAAGCTTGAACAGAAGTAAAGAAAAGGCTAAGTGTAGTTATAATAGCTAGGATTTTATTTTTGTAACTTTTTAAATTCATTTTTGTAATCTTTGTAATTAATAAATTCTTGTAATACTACTTTGCATTCATTTTAAATATACTTGAACTAAATATTATTTGATATGTGTATGACTATTCAAACATTAATATACTGAGTTGAAAATTTCTTATATATTATATCCTATTTATGTATTCATTAATTATGCGTTGCTTATTCATATTTAGTTATTCATTATTCATATTTCAGTAATTCAAATTTAAAAGTTTAAATTTACTTTGAAAGAATGCAAATGATACACGATCATTTCTCTAACTCCATTCTTATGATGTTACTGAAATACGGGTTCTCACACGAGGCCACGATATCTCCAAACCAAACACTCCATTTACGCACGTCCAATCCGGGTGAAATTTAGCAGCCGGTGTTTCCGTGATACTCCACAAAGTTACAAACTCAACAGAGCGTACGGCGCATTCCAACACCAATTAAGCAACTCAACGAGATATCCCTTTTTTAGAGGAACTCAACGAGATAACTTGATAAAACTACCAAATAGGCATCTATTCCGAATTTCACCGAGAGCACGCAAGCACCAGCCAACCTGCACGCATGTACAGAGAGTCGCAGGCTGGGCAGGCTCGGGCACACGCACCCAGCCAGCCACCTGCGGCCTGCGGGCCCGGCAGACACGGCCGCTGCTGCCACCGCTCAGGTCCCCGACCAAACAAAGCAAGGGAGAACGAGACACGGCGTCCACGCTGAGCGGCCAAGCTCGCCCGGCCGTGCCGCGCGCAAGCAACGGCTATAATTGGCACGCACCTCCCCGCAGCACGCGCCATATTTCTCTTGGCTTTCTCCTCTCCTCTCCTCCTCCTCCTCCTCCTCCAAATTTACACCCACCCTTGCATTGGACATGGCGCCCGCGGCCACCCTGCGGTGAGCACCAGCTACAGGCGGTGGTGTGGTGTGGTGCGGTGCGTACGTGCTTTCGGTCAATCGGATGGCGTCGTCGTCGGGGTACGTGGACGTGCCGCTAGACGGCGGCGGCATGGGCGAAGTGGAGCACCAACCGTCGCCGGTGATGAGGAAGCAGCCGTCGCGGATCGCGTCGGGGATGCGGCGGCTGGCGTCCAAGGTGTCGTCGATGCGGGTGCCGGAGTCGATGATGGGGGGCCTGAAGCGGAGCCACTCCAGTGCGCAGCCGGCGCTGCGTGGCCTGCGCTTCCTCGACAAGACGGCGGCGGGCAAGGACGGCTGGAAGTCCGTCGAGAAGCGGTTCGACGAGATGAGCGCCGACGGCCGCCTGCATCAGGAGAACTTCGCGAAATGCATCGGTGAGCGAGTCTCGTTCGTTGCCACGTGCTTCTGCGATCTTGATGAATCTGGTTGCTTGACGATTCAGTAAAGCAACTCTTGCATATCAATGGGGGGTGTGTGTTTGTGTGTGTGTGTTTTGCTTTTTCTTTTTCTGAAAGAGCAGATTCCAATGATGTTTCAATTGATCAACCTCAACATAAAATGGTGACAAATCAATGCATTACTAGTGAGATACTCCTACAATAGATGTTTCAGATTGGTCAGCATTAACCAGCCAGTCATGCATATCAACATGAATCATTAATTTTAGCTGTCCAACTTATCTAGGAATTTAAGAGGTAAACTTGACCAATTACTTTTCCACAAACTTATGAATTTGGCCTCCAAATATAACTCTTCAGATGCTTCTTACTAAGCAGCAAGAACAGCAAAGTCATGAATGTCTGTAGTCAGAAAAACTGACGTCAGAATTGAAATATATCTCTTTGAAACTGGCTCTTAGAATGCATGAATTGAACCTCTAAGCCCAGAACGACTGTTTCTTAAAGGTATGGCGGACTCTAAGGAATTTGCAAGCCAGGTGTTTGCGGCATTGGCGAGGAAAAGGAAGATTGAGCCAGATGGTGGGATAACCAAAGAACAGCTGAAGGAATTCTGGGAAGAGATGGCCGACAATAACTTCGATGCACGGCTACGTATATTTTTTGACATGTAAAGGTCTACCTTCCTTCTCTTCAATGGCAAACCCTTCCGGCTGGCCTCTTGATGAGATTGTTTTGCAATCAGGTGTGACAAGAATGGTGATGGAAAGCTCACAGAAGATGAGGTCAAAGAGGTCAGTGACATACTGTCTCTGAATCTGCCCCTCTCCACAAAGCTTGTAAAATTTTTAGTTTTTCCTTTCCATATACAGATTATTGTGCTGAGCGCCTCAGCAAACAAGCTTGCCAAGTTGAAGAAACATGCCGCAACTTACGCCTCGCTCATCATGGAAGAGCTGGACCCTGATCATCGCGGTTACATTGAGGTACCAAGAAATGAAATCTTCTTTCTGGCGTGGCAACAGCATACAGATATGCTGACGTTATGTCTCAATGCAGATCTGGCAGCTGGAGAAGCTACTCCGTGGGATGGTGATGGCCGAGGGCACCCCAGAGCAGGTGGACCAGGCGTCAATAAGCCTTGCGAGGACAATGGTTCCTTCCAGTCACCGAAGCCCAATGCAGAGACGTCTCAACAAGACCATTGACTTCGTCCATGAGAACTGGAAGAGGATATGGGTCCTCACGTTGTGGGGAATCATCAACATTGGCCTGTTCATATTCAAGTTTATACAATACAGGAGGCGGGCAGTATTTGAGGTGATGGGCTACTGTGTCTGCATCGCAAAGGGTGCCGCTGAGACGATCAAGCTGAACATGGCCCTTATACTCCTCCCAGTGTGCCGAAACACACTGACAAGGCTCCGATCAACTGCACTCAGCAATGTCATACCGTTCGACGATAACATAAACTTCCACAAGGTACATATGCGGGCCTCCTTGCCATTTCCAGGACTGCACAGTCTGACCCCTTTGTTCCAATCACAATGTACGTCAGGTTATTGCAGCGGCGATTGCAATTGGAGCGGGTACTCATACGATTGCTCACCTCACCTGCGACTTCCCAAGGTTGGTCTCGTGCCCAAGCGACAAGTTCCAGGAAAAGCTGGGGCCCTTCTTCAACTATGTTCAACCAACATGGGGATCTCTGATTGCAAGCACTCCAGGGTGGACTGGAATCCTCCTGATCCTCATAATGTCATTCTCCTTCACACTGGCGACACACTCCTTCAGGAGGAGTGTCGTGAAGCTGCCGTCGCCACTGCACCATCTGGCTGGTTTCAATGCCTTCTGGTATGCCCATCACCTGCTGGTGATTGCATATATCCTCCTGGTGATGCACTCCTACTTCATATTCCTCACCAGGCAGTGGTACAAGAGAACGGTATTGTGCTGAATTTATTTGGCAAAAGTATTTCTTTTGTGAATTTGATGTTTGTGCATAAAATTGTGATTGTAATTTTTGGATGTGTTTTCACAGGCATGGATGTACTTGGCAGTTCCTGTTCTCTTCTATGCGTGCGAGAGAACTATCAGAAGAGTTCGTGAGAACAGTTATCGTGTGAGCATCATCAAGGTAAGCTATAGATTTTACATGAATACCAGGTATGAGTTTTTTCAGTCCATTCTAAATTCTAAGTGCCACAAGAGAATTAGTAATTTATGATCCAATGTGTCATGCAGGCAGCAATTTACCCAGGAAATGTGCTCTCTATTTACATGAAGAAGCCAACAAGTTTCAAATACAAAAGTGGGATGTACCTCTTTGTAAAATGCCCAGATATTTCGCCTTTTGAGTGGTATCGTCTTGTCATCATCGTTGTCCAAATCATGATTTTTCCAAGACTTTTGGCTTACAAAATTCTTAATGTTTACAGGCATCCCTTCTCCATCACTTCTGCACCTGGAGATGACTACTTGAGTGTACATATCCGCACATTAGGTGACTGGACATCAGAACTCAGGAACCTATTTGGGAAGGTCAGCTGAAAAGGAGAGAGGAGGGAGGGAAGGAGAGATATAATTTATTCAAGCATAACAGGAACTTACACTGTACTTATATGCTAAATTAGCGAATTGCTGAAACAATACTTATTCATGCAGGCCTGTGAAGCAGAAGTAAATTCCAAGAAGGCTACACTGTCAAGACTTGAAACCACAGTCATAGCAGATGGTCTGGCAGAGGAGACTAGGTGATTATGCCTCAGTTTTTTTAACGAATTGTTTGAGAATATGTATATTGCACTAACCTTGGTGACTTCGCTTTCTTCATTTAGGTTTCCCAAGATTTTTATAGATGGCCCTTTCGGTGCACCAGCTCAAAATTACAAGAAATACGACATTCTTTTGCTTATCGGGCTTGGAATTGGTGCAACTCCTTTCATAAGCATACTGAAGGATCTCCTGAACAACATAAAGTCCAATGAAGTAAACTGCTCAATTACTGAAAATTATTTCTCCTACTTGAGTACAAATGTACAATGACTAAAATAAGTTGGATTCAACAGGAGCTGCAAAGCATGCATGACGCCGAGCTAGGCTGTACCTTTAAGAGCAATGGGCCAAGCCGAGCTTATTTCTATTGGGTTACCAGGGAACAAGGTTCCTTTGAATGGTTCAAAGGTGTCATGAATGAAGTTGCTGAAAGTGATCGCGATGTACTACTCAACCCTAACTGCTTTGAGTAAATCTTCCCACATTCTCTCCTTCAGTTCCATAAAAACAAAGTAACCTGGTATCTCGCTATGCAGAATGCAATAGAGATGCACAACTACCTGACCAGTGTGTATGAAGAAGATGATGCAAGGTCAGCTCTGATTGCCATGGTGCAATCACTCCAACACGCCAAAGATGGTGTGGATATCGTCTCTGGCAGCAAGGTTTTTCCCTTCTCCCTCCCTCTATTACTTGCAAACAAATTCAGATACATCATGGTTGCTTCCTTTACTGACTGCTATTTCACAGATCCGGACACATTTTGCAAGGCCAAACTGGAGAAAGGTGTTCTCTGATTTGGCCAATTCCCACAAGAACTCTCGTATAGGTGAGTCACATCTGATAAAATTTCAAGTGGTGGCTCCTAGTTTACAGCACAAAGATACTAAGATGCTCCATAAATCCGCAGGTGTTTTCTACTGTGGATCTCCAACACTTGTAAAAACACTCGGGGGTCTTTCAGTAGAATTCAGCCACACAACAACAACACGGTTCCATTTCCACAAGGAGAACTTCTAAGGTCAGGTCAACATGAAATTCGGTAGCATATTAGCATCAAGGTAGCAGTTCTAGCTCTGCAAGTGTCATTGGGAGCTGGGGCATTGGTGTAAAAACTACAAAGTATTCAAAGTATGTGGCATTAGTTAATGCTGCTGCCGTGCATAGATACGAGGGGAAAAGACATGTATTTTTCTTTTCAGTGAGATTGCTTCTTAGAATAATTGAGACCTTGCACAGGCAATTCCTCTATGTCTCCAATTAGGTCTTGCAAAAACAAAAAAAAGGCTCTATGACGGGTTCGGTTCAAAATTGCTCGGATTATGTTTGGAACTGGCTCAAAATTAAAATGACTCGATTTTAATGAAACAAGATTACCATCTGGCTCGGCTTGTTTGATTATCAATAATGTTGAATCAAACTACCTCGATTTCGAGAACAAAGCTCGATAAAATCGGTCTTATATCCACCCATACCAAGAAGCCCTTTTCCGCGGATATAACTTGCACTGGTCGAAATTCTTGCATCTTGCATTGCACATAAGTACATACACTTAGAAAACATTGGCTTGCCCACCAGTAAATTCCGGGCGCCGAGAGGCGCGAACCCTATCGTCTAGCAGGCGGCACGCGCGCGCGTCTTGCAACCGCGAGGGAGCGGAGCGGGCAGGATGCATGAGTAGTAAGCAGCGAGGAAATTGGGGCAGAAGCATCGGAAGTAAAGGGGAGAAGGGAGGAGGGTTCGTTGGTTTACCTTTGCTGATCGGCGGCGGCGGCGGCGGCGGGATTACCGGAAGCAGCCATCCCGTGTGATGTGATCGCCGGGAAGCGCCGACCGCCGCCGCCGCCGATGGGGCTTTTCCTTCTATTTTATGGGCATTTCAGCCTGTTAGGCCCAAGAAACAACGGCCTTCTCAAACAAGCCGACTCAAGGCACCAGCCCACCTTTCCAGGTGACGTGCCAAACCGTTATTTCTATTTATTTATTTTGTGGGCATGCGCAAAACACAATTTTGCCGTCCAGAAATATAAAACTTATTTTATTTAGTTAAGATAAATTTTTGATCAGCAATTACTCTATTAATATGTGATTTATGTGATATGTTATTGATATCATTAGATTCATATTCAAAAGTACTTACTTATGATTATGATTTTATATATTACATAAAGTGTATATTAGTAGAGTCATTGTTGGTTAAAATTCTGTCTTAATCAATTAAAATATATTTTACATTTTCGAGCGGAGAAAATACTAGGTGCAGATGCTAGAGGTGCAAGATTTAGGTTCATCCTATTTGACCTGTAACTGATCGATCTAGTCATAATGGAGCTTCATCAGAGATCTGGTGTCACATCACGGTAAGTCTGGACAGCTGCTCATGTTGGAGGGACGGTTCCTACATCCGTGGTTGCATCGGTTGTTTGGTACAATATCCACCAAAACAACTGTTACGCTAACCTATGGATTTTCACTGTCATGGGTTAATGTGTGTGTGTGTTTTGGGCGGGAGAATCGTAGCCTCGTAGGTTAGTAAATGCATAGTAAACATCAGCTCATCAGGCTGCATAGACACTTTGGTCTTTGAAAATTTCACGTTGGCTGTCGTATATGATGACGACCTTCACAAGGGAACACAATAATTACACTGATCACATTAATCCTATTACTATCATGTAATGTGGAAGTTGTTTGACCACCCTAACAAATACTGGGAACTTTGACCTCTTTGTGGAGTACATGATATTTGGTAAGTGTCCACTCCTCAATTTTGCTTTGGCCCGCAAAACCTTCCTCCTGAAATGAACTAACTGGGGCTAGACGATGGGATGCTGGAATTAGCATCATGAACAAACCTGCATGATCTACCATTAATTTGATCATTGGCGCTGGCACCCCTCTTACGTTGTCATCATGCACATTACTAAATATGCATTTCTGGTGAATATGAGAATATCCCATCGTTTACCTGTGGTCTCCCACTTTACATTGGATTCCTCCAACACTTTGTTGACCTTATTCACAAATTAATACAGCCACAATATGCTATTCAGCCTGTTTAAGATTTAATTGGACCAATGAACTGATGAATTCCCCCGTGGAGATCCCCCGAGTGCGCAAAGATTGTGTTTTGCCTTAATGTCCTTAATCAAGAACTATAACTCTAATTGGTGAAGGGTTAAGTGGGCAACTCCTCACTTTCTTATCAGGGTCAACATTAGCATCCGGGGGACACTTTTGTTCGTGCCAAATGTTCTTCTCTCCCAATCCCATTGTGATTGCTTCGTCCATAAAGAGCAGGGCCATCATTTTGGTCCTTTCTTCATTTCTATAAGTAACAGGATGAAATGTGAATGAAACACCTCACATGATTCCTTTCTACGCCCCTCCGCTGACAAAGCAATTGGTTCATCTAATTTGAAATGCCTTGTTGATCATCTTGTATACTGGAGTATAAACTTGATTTATATTGTAGTTAGTACTCATGCTTTCTGCTGAAGCTATCTTGCAAGCTAGATTTACAGGCATATGAGCCGGCAATTTTGTACTACATTCATTCATCACAATTACATATTTGCAAACTTGCCTACGCAAAAGTTTGTACCAAACAGTACTACTAGTTAGACTTGTAATCATAGTGAAAATTTAACAAAGTTATCAGTGCTTGGTACTTGGCATTAGCGGCCGACAAAGAATCCGGCAGCCCTCTATGGGAGGGGAGAGATAGTCAAGCACTCCCTTCACTCTCCCTCTAAAATGCAACACATGCATAGGCTTTTGGCTAAAGGTAGAAATTCCAAAGAACCAGAGAGATGCATGCTATTTTAATTAGCTCTCCACTGACTCTCCTGATTGCCCTAAAATAAGAGTACTGCACTTCAGTTCTATAGAGCTCTACTGCTATGCCAATGTGTTTTGCTCATTCCTACCATATAGACTAGAATCCTGCAATATCAGAATTTACTAACCTTTCCTTTTTCTAACATACTGAAGTTTTCAGTCAATTTTTTGATTTAAAATATTCCATGGTCCCTTGATTACTCCTATCTGAAATCGTCATTTATGCATCTAAGAGGTTTAAGAGGTTTTAAGTAACATGGGATGCATATTCATAGATTCAAGGGCTAGTTTGTTTCAGTTGGAGCTTCTCTAGAAGCAGCTGCCCTGCAAATAACCTGTTTGGCAAGATGACTCTTGGAGCTGGCTTGTCGAGAAGCACTCCTCAAAATCACCCTGTTAATTTGTTTGGGCTTCGCCTTCTGGAGGACAGAACCTGAAACCCAAGCCTGACGTGTACATGACAACGGAAATATTGGAAAGAGGGCACCTTCTCTTAAGATCACCTCTCCTCTTCCTGTGAGCCACGTCGAGGCCATACGAGCGACGTGGGGCGGCTAAACTTATTCTTTCGCTAGGAGTGGTGCGGGAGTTGGCTGATTTTCTTTATCCGGATTTTTGTGCGATATGTAGCCAATGGAAAAAAAAGTCTGATAGCTTTTAAACTGAACATCTAAATTATGATACGTTTTCATCTCTGTATATTTTGTGACAAGATTTTTAAAACTAGACATCATTCTGATATATTTCAGTGAAATTTGTTGATGTCATTTTTTAGTGGATCTATTTTTTCATCGAAGGCGCCGTGAGTGCAGTGGTAGAACGCGCTACGTTATATGTCGCCTTTGACAAACGGATGCTTCAATAAATATGTATCATTTAGTATCTATATAAAAATTGAAGCGTTGGTAGCAGACGCTACATTGTATGTCATTTTTGATAAATAGACGTGTCAATTTATGTTCCTTTTTCACTATCTACATAAAAATTGAAGCGCTGAAGATGTTGTAACTCGGCGTAGTAACAGGAGCTAAGCCATATGTCGTATTTAAAGAAAAAACATAAAATCAACACGCGTGAGCGAAAACCGAGAACATACCATATGCGAGAGTGAACGAGCAATAGACCAGAAGAAGGCATTCCACTTGCAACACGTGGCGTGCGGCGCGGGCGCGCTCCTTGCAAACGCTCCCATATAATGTAACAATACAAGCATTACAAAACCAGGAATCGCACGGCTAGTAACAACAAGAAGTAATGGCGTAGGACTTAAGGAGTGTAAAAGCTTCACTCATTGCTCTTCTCGTCATTGGATTCTTATTCTTCTCTTCTCTGACCGATCTCGTGGTATATATCTGTCCGTCTCTGGTGCTGCGTGCACTTTTGGCAGTTGCAAACAGTTTGGACTTTGGAGGGTAGTTTTCTGTTCGTCCTTTACTACGTTGAAAATACCAAAATCACACAAATACATATGTCAGCTCTTGCTCATTGGTTGTTTTGCATGTCCCTTTTCGTTTCTTTGTCGATCTACATTTGTAGGGCAAGTGCGGCTTTATTCTTGATGGCACTCATTTGCTGCAGCTGAGCGGTTTTAGATGGTCAAAAAGGGAGGGTGGTGAAGATTACTGCATTTGGGCGCTAAGGAATCGATTTGTGCCTGCACAAAGATCGGTCGAGATGTTTAGTCCCGGTTAATGCGGAGGGTTTTGCTTAGGTACTCATCATTCAGAAAAGCTTACGATTATTTTTAGATAATAATTTTTTAAAGAATATTAAAGCAAAAAAAGTTAATATTTGTGAGGACAGATCTGTACAACATAAAGAATGAATAAAACTGACCATTAGGTACATATATGGGTTAATACCGTCCTGATTTTTTTAGGTTAATACTGTATAATTTCACACCTTAATATTAACTGAGTGCTTTGCTTCAAGATTCTAGACTTTTCCAAAAGAGGAAAACCGAAGCACAAACATAATGTTAAACGGAATTCCCATTTTCAGATAATTTTTGTTTGTGAGGAAATATTCTTTATACCATTCTGATGTTTAGAAGCTAGTAGCAGTGTTACTGTGTCAGGCTTCTGCAGTGCCATGTTCGAGAAAGCGATATGCTGATTCCGTGACCGAATGGTTCACAAGACGTGTACTATAAGAGAATGTCACAACTTTTGCCAATCACACCAAGGCAAAAGGCTATTCCACCGGTATCTTGATTCCATGTCAAAAATAGTCTGCATCTCTTTCCCGGTCTAAGCCCATGCTATGGAGCGGTGCTGCCTTGGTCAGCGGGACGTAGGGCCAGAAGGAGGCTGCACGGAATGAGGGGGCATCCTGTGCAGCCTGGATGCGGCCCCCTGGCTAAGCGGTGAGGGGCTCATGCTGACACTGGGGATAGCTGGCTTTAGTGGCGGCGATGCCCTTGTCTAAAGGGGACAGATTCTTACCAGTGTCGGTTTATTGGTGGGCCCGGTGCTTATGGCAGCAATCTTCTCTTATGGCTTCGGCATAAACGCCATTTTCCTCATCCCGTTAGAAGTTGGCTAGCGTAAAACCCTTGTGTGCAGGCGCTAGTTGGTAGAGATGGTGTATGGCAGCATGAATAGTGTTGATCTAACCTCTCCGATTAGATTCGGCGTGAGTTTTGAGGCTTTTTTTCCTAGGGAAATCTATGATCTGGCTTTCACGGGCTAGATTAGGCAACGTTGACATGCATGCATCGTCCCCTTGTTGAACTGTTGGCTCAGAGATCCACTTTGGGGGTGAAAACCCTAAATCTGGCATGCTAGTTGGAGACTCGGCGACATCGATGTACGAGCTCTTTTCCTTCTTGAAGGCGTTGTGTTGGAGTACCGACCTCTCTACTGGTTACCATGCCTTGTCCGGGTGGACATATGGGTCACCAGCGATAGGATTGTGGTGGATATTGGAGAATATGGTTGTTGTGATGCTGAAAGTACAACTAGTACCTAAGTGTGGTTTTGGTAATTAGTGACAATTCTTATAGACTAACGGTTTCCTTAAGTTGGATATGAGATTATGTTCCATTCGTGATGCATGAAGGATATTGGATGGTTTCGAGAATAAATGTCATCAATTCAAAGATATGCATCAAGATAAATAAAAAGATCAAGAGATGACTTAGATGAAGTTTATGGTGTAACTCAAGATGGTCATGGGTGATCAAGATCTTAAAGCAAACAATTCAAGAGAAGAATTTAATGTATGACTTCAAGACATAAAGAAAGGGGTCAAGAAGTGAACCTTTAGGAGTCAGTAATGAACTTAAAGTGTAAGCCATATATAACCATGATGAAGGTCAAGAAAGGTAAAACTTGATCAATATGAAGTCCAAGAATTGGATTCAAGATGGTCAATATACGAGCATAAAGAATGTGTCATTTGTGATAGTGTGATTAAGTGGACTTCATAAGTAATTGTGTATTGCATTCTTTGGACTAACCCATTGGCTATATGTGAGAATGGTGTGTGCGCGAGTTAGGTACCACTCATGGGTGTGTATATAAAGGACGATTCCTAAGTCTACGAGAGGATAACATCAGGTGTGATGATCATCAAGGTTAAAAAGAGCAAGTTCAAGATAAGCATCATGAGAAGATATATGCTTGAAACTTGTGATCCATGAAGTGAAGATGGACAAGTGAAGATGATTTCAAGAGAAAGCTTTTCATAAGAGATTATGGGGAAGCTAAATGAAAAACTTCATTAAACGATGGTGATCAAGGTGACTCTAGCTTGGAGCAAAAATGACGAACATCATCCGGCTCAAGTGGAATGCTCAAGGAAAAGATATGCCTATACTAGGTTTTCCTAGTTTAATCAGTCTCAAGAAAGACTAGATTATAGGACAGATAATCGTATTATCAAGAGGGGCTATCAAACTAGTAGCTTGATCATGTCGTGCATTGAGTGCTCAAACCATTGCACGTGTTGCATGTCATCGTGTTTCTTTTGTGGTGGAGGTGCTAGAACTTGGAGTTCTAGCTTGCCCGAAGGTTCCGAGCTATGAATGCTCGGAGGCTTTAGTGGTAGCTCATCTTTGTGTGAGTTATCCCTAGACTTTGTGTCTAGGCGTGAGAGATCCTACTAGCCGAGGTGGTTGGTTTGATCAACTAAGGTTCAAGGACTCTGGGAGTACTTTTTTCAGAGCATATGGACCAAGGCTAAAGTTTCATAGTGTTCCTGGAGTAACCAGAGTTAGTTCTGAAAAGTATGCGCAAGGAACCAAGCTTGAGAGAGGCTGACCTAGGGGGTCGGTCTGACCTTCCTCGGTGCACGATCTAACCGGCCCTATAGGGCGGTCTAACCGGCCTTCCTAGCCTAGTCATCCAGATACTCAAGGTTAAGCCCAGAGTATCCAAGGAGAGTAACAAAGTAAGTTTTTCCCTAGATGGTCGTTCCGGAGTGTCCGAGGTTTGCTGAGTGTGTTCGGGAAGTTTTCCTCTGGAGTATCCGGGTTGGTTTCAGAGAATCTGGGGGTATAGTGTTCCTGTGCATCCCGGGTGTCTAATAGTCATTTTTTCGACCGCTGGTGTTTGTCCAATAGGGTTCAATTTAAACTGGCTGCATTGTTAGCTATTTTTTCAGGGTTGGCTATAAGTAGCCCCCTTGGGGCGACTTGGCTGAGTTGTTGCTGCCACTAGAGTCATTTGTTGACCTTCTCTACTTAGTTCCATCATCTCTAATCCCTCTAATGCATGTGTTGCTCTTTGTGAGGTGTGCAAGAATCTAGTGCATTGGTTGCACTAGAAAATTGCATTCATTACATCGCTTTGAGCTCTCGGTGTTGATCGTGTTCGAGTAAGAGTTTGAGAGTTTGTTACTCTTGGAGGTCACCAACTCCTAAACGGCTTGGTGGTGTTGGCTTGGTGATCTCTTCAAGAAGCTTGTGAAGAGACTCGAGCGATTTGTGAACTGGTTGTGGAGCTTGCCATCTTCGAAGTCGAGAGAGGGTTAGCCATAGTGATCGAGAAGACGCAAAGGCATCCTTGAGAGAAAGTGGCTTGAAAGAGAGTTCACCTTTGATTAAGAGTGATCGGTTCAAATATCCGTGGATATCCGAACTTTGGAGCAAACAACATTTGTCTATTATCTCCTTTACAGTATTGCAATTTATACTTGTATTATAATAGTTGTATTTCTCTGTAGAAATTGAATTGATTATTTGGCACTCTAAGATTGCAAACCTTAACATAGACATAGAATGTTGGTGCAATTAGTTAAGCCTAGTATATTTAGGATTTGAGCTTATGAAAATCCGACTAGTTTAATTCCACACTAGGATTGAGCCAAATCCGTAATTATTTTTAAAATACATATTCACCCTCCTCTAGGCGACATCTAGGTCCTTTTAGAGGTCGATAATGAATGCTTTTGTATTGTGTGACCTCTAGATGGCGACATTTTTTGTTATCTTTGTAAGCCGACTTGTTCTCCCTTGATACCTAGCATATTTAGAATAAATTATGGTTGTGTGTATCTTAGTATGCAGAGGCGGAGAGCCGAGCGTAGCCACCTCCCTCCTCTTCCCCCCTCGCTGCCGCCGGTGGCGGCCACCGGTCGGCTGCCTGTGACAGCGGGGGACACGCCTCCTTCCCCTCTCCTAGTGGCATAACCCCCACGCCCTTCTCGGCTCAAGATTTAGGCCTCTGGATCCAGACGCCCATGGTATGGGACGGCACAGCACCTTGGCCAGTGGGGCGCAAGGCCTAGAAGGAGGTGGCATGAAATGAGGCGGCACCCTTAATGCCCTGGACGCGGGGCCTCTAGCTAGCAGGTGAGGGTCTCACATCGTGCTGGGGAAAGCCGACCTAGGCGGCGGCGATGCCTTTCTCCAAAGGGGATGGGCTCTCGCCGTCACCGGTGTGTTGGTTGGCATGGTGCTCGTGGCGGCGATCTTCTCCTATGCTCCGGTGTGAGCGGCCTTTTCCTCGTCGCGTCGGGAGTAGGCTAGTGCGAGCCCTTGTGTGTAGGCTTGCCCGATAGAGATGGTGGATGGCGGCACGGGTAATGCCAAGCTAACCTCCCCCAGTTGGATTTGGTGTGAGTTTTGAGGCTTCTTCTCTTGGGGAGACCCATGATTTGGCTTTCACAGGCTAGATCAGGCAACGTCGATGTGCATGCGTTATCTCCTTGTTGATGGTGTTATCTCAGAGATCTACTTCAAGGGTGAAAGCCCTAAGTCTGACATGCAGGTTGGGTTCAGCAACATCGGCGTATGAGTGGCATTTCCTTCTTGAAGGTGTTGCCTTCGAGTATCAACGTCTCTACGGATTACCATTTAATCGTGTCGGAGGGCACATTAGTCACTGGTGATAGGATAGTAGTGATCGTTGGAGAAGTAGGCTATCGTGAGGCCAATACTGGGTGCTTTCGTATTCGTTGACAGAGATGACGACTTTTTTTAGTCATCTTTATAAGCCAACTTATTAGGCTCTGATATCTGACATCTTTTTTAATAAATTATGGTTATATACATCTTAAACCACAGTCTGACAGGTTTGCCCTGCTATTATCTAAAAGATAATAAACCGCTGCTCGTCGACGGAGGATCGGAGGTGATCCCATTGGAGATGTCGGGCGGCTTTGCCCCTGACCCTATTGAGCTGTGCGAAGATTGGTGTGTCAAGGGACGGCTCTTGGAGAGTATATACAATTTCAGGATTCGGCACATAAAAAGCACTTGCAGGATGGAAGACATACCTGCCTGACCTGTGGAACTGCGACCGGTGAAAGTGACCGGCACCATCTGCTAGCACCAATGAGAGCATTGCCATTCGCCAACTTGCCATCTGCAACAAGGAAACGGAACCTTCGGGGGTCGGCACACGCCTTCGGTCGATCTCAGTGGGCTCCTAGATCAGCTAATATACCAAAAATGTTTAACCAACTAACCAAGCATGCCCTAGACACAGGCAAACGTATGCACGAGCACTAACATTTGCAACAAGACAAAGTTGAGAAGTTGCAGGGCATGTAGAAAGTCGCGGCAACAAGGTTTCAATTTTTCAGGTACGTAGAAAGCAACACCAGGACAAAGCTTTACGATAGAAGGTTGCAAAGTACTAGTACTGATTCGGAACACAGATAACAAGCTGAGAAGTGAGAACTCTTCCTTCTCAATTTTTTTCCTTCTACTAAAGGCTAAGTTGCACTACGGCATAGAAAGGTCAGCGACGCTGCTCTGACCACTGCACGGCCTCGGCAGCCGCCACTCGGTGCTCCTCGCCTTCCTTGCACCAGACAGCACCAATCAGCAGCGCCCCAACATTGGTCAGGTCCCCGGGCACATGTCAGCAAGGCTGGCCCACAGCTGGTCTTCGTCATCGACGTCGAAACCAAGCTTCTGCTGATGCTGATGCTGCCCGTTGGCTGCCAGTGCCGTTCCCCACCACCACTTGCCGTCGTCAAACATCGTGCTATTGCCGGTTTCCCTGCACTGGCTCTGCCCGTCGTAGCAGTTGCTGCTGTTGGCGTCGTTGTAACGGCAGTAATCGTAGCTATTGTCAGACGCCTCCATCTCAAGATCCGTGACCGCCTCGGCCTCCGTCTCGACGTTCCTCGCGAAGCGGCCCTGCACCCTTGGCCTGCTATCTGCCAGCGTCTTCCTGCACGCGTACTGGAAGATCCAAAGAATGGTGAGCAGAGATGCATTGGAGGACATGAATTGGCAGGAGAATGGAATGTATTTGCAGGTTTTGTGTGTGTGTGTGTGTGTGTTGGGGTAAATACAGTGATCTTCTTGTGGAAGTTCCTCTGGTGGCGCTTGATACGGTACCTCTCGATCCGCTCCTTCCGTTCTTCGGCGCTGTAACGCCCCACCTTCTCCGAGAAAGGCTCGCCTGCATCCTGGCTGCAGTTATCACCTGAAAATCGCAGCGGTGGTGGCGGAGGCGGTGGTGCTACATTCATCCCCTGTTTTCAATCAACAAGGTTGAAAAATGGTAGAAAGTTGTTCATTATCAATTGCAATTCCAACTTGAAGCTTTGTTGCATTACCTGCAGGTCACTCGCACTGAAGACACGCCGCATGTTTCCAGAGCTGAACTCCAAGAAGTCGCCGGAGGATGAAGAAGGCGGGGAAGAAACAGGGGGGAGAGGAAACTGACACGCCGAAGGAGACGGGCTAGAGAAGGTGGCATTACTGTTGAGGGGGTCAGGAAAACGGAGGTGCAGAGGGAAGGAGTGTGTGCTGGTGTTCCTGTGGATATAGTAGGAAGGGAGGGAAGAGGCGTAGGGTGGTGGCGCCGAGGCAACGTCGGGAAGGGAAAACAGACCACCGTTGTCGTGGAAGAAACTGCTGCTGCGGGGAATTTCAGTTGGAGCTGTGGGCAGAGCAGCAGAGGAGCTCACTGCATGGTGCATGGAGAGGTCACTGTAGGTGGGTGCTGACGAGGAAGGAGGACTGAACATGGCTTTTGGATATGAATCCCTTTGATGCGTTTGGGGCTAAATGCAAGTGAAGCGGATTGATATAAAAAGAGAGCATTTGGTGTGCATAGTGTATACTATACACCAAAAGTACTAGGGCGGCTAGGCCACTCCTAAGAAGGCAGAAATTTCCTGATATACCAGCTCAATGTGGTTACTACAGCTAACAGTCAACGTGTCAAGGAAGGATATCAACTGATGCATGGTGAACAATTCAAATGTGTTTTCCAACCAAACTCAGACTGTCCAATGAGCATGACCGTCATGTTTACTCATCATTCATCGACTGTTGAGCTGTGCGACAAGACAAATAACTCCTAGAAAAGTTTCCCCTTTCTATCTAGCAGAGGCAATGGAAATGAGATTCTTTTCCTGAGGAAAAGAAGTTCAAAATATCCCTGCCTTTGATAGAAGATGAAAAGTATCCTGAATTTATCAGTTCAGAGTTCAGAAAAATGAACATGTGTCAGACTCACTACTAAGGAATATGCTCCAACCATATATGCATTAACACACACAAGGAAATTGATGCCATCGACCCTTCTGCATAAGAGATGTAGAACGCACAAGATTGCACCTTACTGACAATATTTACATATGCATGGACCTTTTGCAAGCATGTATACATTACGCTATCTTACGAAGAATTTATCTCACTGGTTTTGAGAAAAAATTAACGACAACGCAACCAAGCGTGAAGGAGCTCCTAACATTTTTTTAAGAAACCTACTGAACGAATGCCGTAGCACTTCTTCGAATACTAGAGAAAACATTAAACATGAGTGACTAGCTTTTGGAGTTACGCTGGGTACGATAACCATCTTTTCCACTGTAGTTCTGAACTTCTGAATTTGCTTTTGGATTTGTCAATGAAGCCAATAACAAATGCAATGAGACCGGTAACTAGCAATGGAGTAGAAAAATACATGTATAGTTCGCATCTATAATTGTCAGCGAGATCCACTTACTAAGACAACAGGACTAGCAACTAGCATGTGGACCAGGAACAGAAAGGTGTAGAAGATAAGCATGCTGTAACTGGATATCGATGCGTTGTTTGCTAGAATGAAACTCAAGCCCTCCTTTGTCAACTTCCAGAGCCTCCAAACTTATGTTAAATACATGTATATTTCACATCCAGAGGGAAATAGCAAAGTCCTCAAACTTATGTTAAATTGTTAAGAGATTAAAGCATGCAATACAACAAACAACTGTTGATAACGACGACCACCACCATCCCATAGACAAGGGAACAGAGGAAAGTAGCACAACTCAAGTTGTACAAAACTTGGCCCTCTTTTTCTTTTTTGGATGTTAACAGATCATCACGTGCAAATCAACTTTGAATGTGGACATGAACCTTCACAGGATGTAGTCAACAAACATTTCTGACTGGCAATTTCTCGTTATATTGACACCATGAATGGACCATGCAGACACTCGGGATGATGACTTCATAGATACTGCGACCAGCCCGGTGAAACATCAAAGTATGGTGTCTGTGGGCGCGGGAAAATCAGTGAGGAAGCGTCTGGTTGTTGTGGAGAATCAGGTATCTGAGTCTTCTCAAGCCCGGGCTGACACTGGTGCTGTCTCGAATCAACTGGCAATTTTCACGGGGGATAAGGTACGTCAGGCCCCTCTTTCGGCTGGAGCGGGGACTAAACCAGTTGTGGGTTATAAGGGACAAAAGAAGAGTGGTGATGGGTCTTCGGACTCGCTTTCTTCAGCAAGATCGGCGGACTCTGTCGGGGAGTACCGCCGAACGCCATGAGTATACTATGCTGGAACTACCGGGGTTTGGGGCCACCCCGGACAGTTCAAGAGCTGGTTCGCCTGGTGCGAACTCATGGCCCAAAGATTGTTCTCCTGTCAGAAACTCGAAGAGATGAGAGACCGAGTCCGGTAGCTGCGCTGGCGGCTGGGTCTTAGAAATTGTCTCGCCGTGAATGGGGAAGGAAAAGGTGGGGGGCTGGCCCTTTTCTGGGATGAATCACTTGTGGTGCAGCTTTTGTCGTTTGGCAAACACCACATTGATGTTTGATCAGAGAAGGGATGGATGGGTTGCTGTGGAGAGGGACTTTTGTTTACGGAGAAGCGCGGGTGCAAGACCGTCATCTCATGTGGTCTTTGTTGCGGCGTATTAAGGATCATGCAATTGCGCCGTGGCTGATGATGGGAGATTTCAATGAGGCTATATGGCAGGGGGAGCATTTGTCTAAATCTCGTCGGGGGCAGCGTCAAATGTTGGACTTTCATGAGGTGTTATCGCATTGTGACCTTCATGATATCGGTTTTGTGGGCGTTCCTTGGAGCTTTGATAACAAGCAAAGAGGAGATGGTAATGTGCGTGTCCGTCTTGATCGGGGTGTAGCTAATCCTAGTTGGTCCCAGGCGTTTCCTGATGCTCGTTTGCACCATGTTATGTCTTCCTGCTCGGACCACTGCCCGATCGTGCTTATGTTGTGTGACCGGGTGAGGAAACGTAAGCATGCCAGGATCAGACGCTATGAAAAGTTCTGGGAACGCGATGCCTCTTTGTTGGAGGAAGTGCACTCAACATGGAGTCGGGGAAAGTCTGTACGCAGCTTGAGAGATGTCACGGAAAATTTGTCAGCTACCATGAAGTCTCTGCATGCATGGAGTCTGCGTTCTATTGGATCTATCGCATCACAAGTGGAGAAAAATAGAGCTCGTATTGAAGTTCTAGCGAGTGACCGTTCTGCGAAAGGCTTGCGGCAAATGCGGTCTCTATGTGCGGTGCAAGACGAATTGCTTCACAAAGAGGAGATTATGTGGGCTCAACGGTCCCGGATATCCTGGCTGAAGGATGGTGACCGTAATACAAGTTTCTTCCACCGCAAAGCGTCCTGGCGAGCAAAGAAAAATAACATTCATAAACTACAAGATAATGGGGGTAGTGTGTGGAGGATCCGGAAATGATGGGTGCTTTAGCCACGCAGTTCTTTCAGGAATTGTATACCCGTGATGAGGATGTGAATCCGGAACTCATCCTGCCATTTTTCTCCCGGGTGATCTCTGACGAGATGAATGAAGATCTCTATAAGTTGTTTTCTCCAGATGAAATTGGAGATGCTCTGTTCCAAATTGGCCCCCTAAAAGCGCCCGGGCCTGATGGCTTTCTGGCGCGATTCTTTCAACTCAATTGGGCAGTTTTACATGAGGATGTTATAAGGGCGGTTCAGTGTTTCTTTGTGGATGGTGTGATGCCGGCTGGTGTCAACGATACATGTCTTCTCCTAATCTCGAAGAAGAACGATGCGGCCACTCTGAAAGATTTTCGGCCGATAAGCCTGTGCAATGTGATATATAAGGTGGTTGCTAAATGTCTGGTTAATAGATTGTGTCCTATGCTGCAGACGGTGATATGCCCGACTCAAAGCGCTTTTATCCCCGGGCGTTTGAATGTCTCCACTCTATTCAACGCAGGAGGGATGGTCATGCTGGTTTTTGTGCTTACAAGCTTGACCTGGCGAAAGCTTATGATCGTGTTGACTGGCGCTCCTTGGAGCAAATCATGTTCAAGCTCGGTTTTCATGCAAAATGGATTAACTGGCTTATGGCTTGTGTATCATCTGTCAGATATTCTGTAAGATTGAATGGTGCTGTTCTGCCGGCTTTCTCACCGTCTAGAGGTCTGCGACAAGGTGATCCGCTGTCGCCGTATCTCTTCCTCTTCATTGCTGATGGATTATCTACTCTTCTAAAGGATTCAATTAACCGTGGCCTGTTGGCTGATCTGAAAATCTGCCGACGAGCTCCGGGCATATCCCATCTACTCTTTGCGGATGATAGTTTATTGTTTTTCAAAGCATCCACGGACCAAGCTGAGGTGGTAAAAAATATTTTGACATCTTTTGACCGAGGCACTGGTCAGCTCATCAGTCCAAATAAGTGTGCTCTATTCTGCGGTGCTGGCGTTTCAGAGGAGAATAAAGAAGGAGTGCATGCGGTGTTAGGAGTGGATGCTGTTCACTTTGATGACAGATATCTCGGACTACCGGTTCCGGAAGGGAGAATGAAGAAGGAGCGTTTCCAATCTATCAAGGACAAGTTCCACAAACGCCTTTCGGATTGGTCAGAGAAGTACCTGTCTATGGGGGCAAAGAAGTGCTAATCAAATCCGTCATGCAAGCGTTGCCAACGTACGCGATGGGAGTATTCAAGTTCTCAGCTGGGCTATGTGATGATCTAATGCAAATAATGAGGAATTTTTGGTGGGGTGACGAGTTGAATAAGAGGAGGGTTCATTGGACGTCATGGGAGAAAACTATTATGCCAAAAGCATATGGGGGAATTGGATTTCGTGATCTGCGGTAGTTTAATCAGGTGCTTCTAGCTAGGCAAGCGTGGCGGCTTATTCATTATCCAGACAGCTTGTGTGCCCGGTTGCTGAAGGCGCGCTATTTTCCTTGCGGCGACCTGATTGACACAGTATTCTCGTCTGGCTGTTCGCCTTCTTGGCGGGGGGTGATGCATGGTTTGGAGCTGCTAAAAAAAGGCCTGATCTGGCGCATTGGTGATGGCCAAAAGGTGCTCATTTGGCGTGATAACTGGTTGTCGAGGGAGGAAGGTCTCAAGATAACAGGCAAAGCCAGTCGCTCTCGTTTGAAATGGGTCTCGGAGCTGCTCATGCGAATGGTTCTGAATGGAATGAAAATGTGGTGTGCTCGGTCTTCTATCCTCATGATGCTGAGGTGGTTTTAAAGATCAAATTGCCGTCTTATGATGCGGAGGATTTCCTAGTATGGCACTTTGAAAAGGGAGGTGTGTTCTCTGTTCGGAGTGCTTATAAACTTGCTCTACGGGAGCGTCTTTTGCTGCCGGCTAACGGTGCATTGAGCAGGCATCCTGATGGGAGTCGAACGCTATGGTCGCGGATATGGAAAGCTGCTGTGCCGAATAAGGTGAAGATTTTTGCATGGAAACTTGCTCGGGAGGGCTTGGCGACTGAGGTGAACTATTTGCGTCATCATCTCAGTTCTTCGGGGCGCTGTTTGATTTGCGGTTCTGAGGAAGAAGATGGTTTTCATGCTGTTGTGAGCTGCACGAAAGCTCGGGCTCTCCGGTCTATGCTGAGGTCTTCCTGGGCACTCCCATGTGAAGATGTGTTTGTTTATACGGGTCCTGACCGGCTCCTGCTCCTGCTAGACCATAGTACCGACCGGCAACGGGATCTTCTTCTGATGCTTTTCTGGCGTGCTTGGTTTCTTCGGAATGATATTATCCATGGTAATGGTGTTGCATCGATGGAGGGCTCGGCTAGTTTCCTGGTGACCTATGTTGACATGCTGTTTAACTTGAAAAGCTCAGCAGGTGGCTTGTCAGGAAAAACTCCGCTGATGTCTCCGGCTGCTCCTGCTGATTCCTCAGTCGTTATTAGCCACTGGGAACCGCCGGCGGAGGGTTGGTTGAAGTTGAATACAGACACCTGTTTCTGGGAGGCGTCGGGGGCGGCGTTTGCAGGTGTTATTGCGAGGAACTGCCGGGGAGAATGCATTCTTGCCACTGGTATTAGTTTGCCGGTTTGTAACAGTGCAGAGGAAGCTGAGGTTTTGGCCGGTTTGGCGGGTGTTCGGCTTGTCAGAGAATACAAAAATCTGTCGGTAGCTTTTGAAGCTGATTGTTTGAATTTGGTTAAAGGGTTGGAATGCACTACGGAGGATCTATCGGCGCTGCATCATCTCTATAAGGAATTCCGAGCTGCCCTTCAGCTCCTGCCGGGTTATTCTGTTAATCATGTAAAGAGAGTATGTAATTCTGCTGCTCATGAGCTGGCTCAGATAGCGTCCCGGGTTCCTAGTTGCCCTGTGTGGGTGCTTGAGGATCCGCCGGGTCTAACTGAGATTTTAGCTAAAGATTGTACTCTGTTTTGATATGATTTAATATAAGCTCTCTCTTTACTCTAAAAAAGAAAAGAAAAAATAGGTGATTTGAGAGTAGGATTGCTGTTGAGACCATAACGCTTCTCTGAGATTGCACAGCATCGAAAGTCATTTCAGCAATTGAAGAATACAAGGATATTCCATATCAGAAATTTTCAAAGTTTTGTTGCTCAGAGAAAAAAACATGATGTTTGATTTAATCTGTATTATTGTTCCCTTAGTCACCACACAATTGCTTATATATAGACTAATTTGATAGGTTACTTTTTCTCCCAGCAGATTACTAGAGATACACAAAAGGTTAAAATGTTAGGATACGGCACACTTGCGGGTTTGACTTTCTTCCAGTAGGTGAACTAGCTTCTTCCATTGTCAACTTGAGCTCAATTTCGCAATTGGAGGTTTTCAAGGAACAGGAGCACCAACATAGTTTCTTCCAGTACCAGGATGTGAACAAGTTTAACATTATACCCTCCACCAAATTTAGTTCTGACAGTAAGGTCAATGCAGAAGTGAATGGGCAATCATAAACCAAATTTGACTTCAGTGATGCAGGGTCTTTTACATTTAAGGCCTAAGAAAACCCACACATAGCACGCATCAACTAGCAGGTGCATTTATATCTCTTCTGTATCAAATGTCAAAAGACATATAAATGATAATCCAACCATTCTCATTTACGCCCATGTTTCGCGCCACCATAGTGCTTATGCATCCCATGACCCATACATGAAAAGAGTGATGGTTTCTTTGGCTTTGTGCCAAATAGGAAAGTTCTGAGGGGAACCCCGGCTTTTGTTGATAGGGATCGGAAGTTCTGTTGAGCTCAGTTGCTTCTTGCTAAAGATAGCTCAAGATTCTCTTGGAGCTTCAAGAGCACCCTCCCAGCCTCCACTTGGAGAAACTCTTACGTGGTCCAACCTAGCTTCTAGCTCTTTAGCGAGTTTGTTATTCTCTTGTTTCATATTAAGCACCTTTCCTTGGAATTTTGTAGGTTCAAAACGGGTGAAGTGATATCCATCACCTTTATCCAGAGATGTGATCTTTGTTATATCCTCCTGTATGCTGCACAGCGAAGAGAACCTGTTCTCCAGCTTCCCTTTTAATAGCACATTTTTTTCCATCCAAGCTTGAAGATCTGTATTCAAATCCTGAAATTTCTTTTCTAGAACAGCTGACTCTAGCTTTGCTACCTGATGACTAGTAGGGATTCCGTCTGCTATCCCCTTTTCCTGTGCATCAGCCAATTTGACCGTCTCAGCTTTTAGCTTGTCACATGATGTTTGGAAATTTTGTATTTGATGATACGATGTGCTAAACCTCAACCAGAAGTCCAAGTTCTCCTCCAATACCTTGTCAATCTCCGCTCGAAATTTCTCCTCCCCAACTAAACAAGCAAGTGGTTCTTCAACTTGGCATTGCTTAATGTATTCCTCTATCTCAGTAATCTCTTTGTCTTCAGTGGTAGGAGTGGTGCTTATTTTGGACGTTTCTTCAGACCTCTCTACACACTCAGGAGAAGAAACATTCATCTTCCTTTGCAAAGAACTTAGCATGCGTAGAAGAGAGTGAATCTCCTCATCTTTCATTGTATTGGCACTTTTCAGTTTGTTCAGCTCTAACATTGCCTCAATATGATACCTTTGATTTTCCTTCTCAATTTCTGAAAGCTGTTACTCTGTATCTTGTAGCTCTGTAGGACAGATGCATAATCTTCTGATAAAATATTGTCCTCACCTTCAAATCCATTTGCAACTAGTTGTTTCCGCACCACAGGACCCTCCGAGCCCTTTTGGGATGAATCCACAGTGAAGATGGGCTCTTTATTTCCATTGAAACTCCATTTGTTTTTGTCAATGGACGTTTGTCGAACAGTGCAGTAATTAAGAGAACAAGTGGCAGAGGTAGAAAATCTACCCTACTAATATTTTTATCATGGCCAAAACTTTGGTATTTGTTTGGATGTTTGCCAAAATTTGGCATATCAATACCTTTAGCCCACTCTAGTTGATTTTTATTGCCAATGTTGGCCAAATCATGAGCAAACAAGACTTTAATCAAAATTTTAGTTAGTCAAATACTTAATAAGGTAGATTTAGACACAAACCAAACACACCCGTACTCTGTGCCATTGCCCGTTCGCGCATACCGTCGCGTACACGAACACGACGCGGCAAAACTGAATTTGCGAGAAAAAAAAGAAGAAAGCACAGAGCCGCGTCCATGGGCCAAATTTTCGAGCTGGCGCCCACGGAACGAAAATTTCAGACCCACCCCGCCAATCCACCAATTCGAGCCTCCCGCCACGTCACCGATCCACGGCATCTCTCCCCGGATCCCCATCTCAGCCGTCCATTCCCTCCGCATCGAACGGCAGGCACCGTCCTCCTCCCACCTCTCGTCCCTTCTTAAACCCCTCATCGCTTCCCCCAAATCCCGCACCAAGAACCAGCGCACCGCCGCATCTCCTCTAATTCCACTCGCTCCTCTCGTGTAGCTCGAAGCAAGGGGGATCGGCAGCCATGTCCGGGCGCGGTAAGGGCGGCAAAGGGCTCGGCAAGGGCGGCGCCAAGCGCCACAGGAAGGTGCTCCGTGACAACATCCAGGGCATCACCAAGCCGGCGATCCGGCGCCTTGCGAGGAGGGGCGGCGTGAAGCGCATCTCCGGGCTGATCTACGAGGAGACCCGCGGCGTGCTCAAGATCTTCCTCGAGAATGTCATCCGCGACGCCGTCACCTACACCGAGCACGCACGCCGCAAGACCGTCACCGCCATGGACGTCGTCTACGCGCTCAAGCGCCAGGGCCGCACCCTCTACGGCTTTGGCGGCTAAGCCGATCGGTCCCCTTCGTCCCCGCCTGCAGATCCCGTTGTGTGTCTGGCCGTGCTCACGAGTCTCTGCGGTCAGGAAAGTTAGATGGCAACCGCCTTGTTTAGTTCGCCATTTCCTTGGTAGGTTTAGCTGAACCGTGAAACGAAGTTGTTCGCACCTGGAGTTGGAATTCAAACTTGTTTCTGTGCACATACTGTGATTCTGTTGTGCGTGTGCTATTTCGCCTCTTGCATTCCTGCTGCGTATGGTTGTTTTTCCTTTATAATCTTTGTGCTGGTCTTTCTCGAAAAAGAATCCTTGTGCTGGGGATTATGTTGTGCAAAATTGACTGCGATTGAAGTGGGGCTGACTCTACGGTTGATCTGCCATCCTTGGCCAGGAGTTCCAGGCGAACAAATTTGCAGTAACTTGTGAAAGGATTGTACGATGGCCAAATCGTATGGTTAATCAGGAACATTCGCTCTGTATATGCTGATTTCTATTACTACATTTTTATTTCACGCAAACACCTGTTGCATTGGGAAGCGGGGAAACGAGAAGGCGAGGAGGATTGAGAGAGGTCGTGTCAGCATCTGCAATTCCAAACTCATGGCAGTGGTGAGAGGGTTGCCGAGGCGGGCAGAGCTCAGTTTGGGAAAATGGCCAGGAGGACGAAGTGTAAAGGCGGGAAGAGGAAGTACATGGACAGGAGAAAGAGAGGTGATGTATTTGTAAAATATAAGCTAGCTCATCATGTCATATGGGCGTCTTTTGTGACTTAGCCCCGTTTGGAGTACTAGTTTACCACTTAATGCTAAGTTTAGGGGTATTAATTTTATGTTTTTCAAGTCGTTGGACTAAACTGATCCCACCTGTCACAATTTACTCTTTGCAATACATGTTGCGTAGTACTAGCATGTTACTAGATTTTCAGTTGTTTTTTGTCAATGTATTTGTCTGAATAGTGAACGAGAAGAAACCTCTTGTAGAATAACAGGGAATTTTTGAACAGCGGTGTGATGCTTTTGGCAGCACGTAGCAGCTTCATCCTTCAGTTTTATTAACTAGGTTAGCCGTAGAATTGTTCAACTTCATTTTGCTAACCTCATAAAGCTCTGGATTAGAAGAGTTTATGGCCACGCGAACTGCATTGCTTACCACAGTGGGTTAGAATTAAGAGCCTGGAAGTCTGTATTATTAGGGGTCGTATTTCGCTGTATACAAATTATTTTCCATTCATGAGTTGTCAATGAAAACCTGCAGCCAGCAATGACTTGTGGATCACAGAATCAAGTAAAGAACAAACGAACTTCACTTGTCTGTTCTCTTCAGCGCTCCAGAATAGATCAAGTACTGAAATAAACGAATGATCCACCATGAAGAGACATGATACAATTTACAAACCATAACTCCACCAGAACAGCAATGAAGCAAGTATATCAAGTTAGATTGATATGCATAACAAATTAGCGATTGATTGGCTTATTGGCTGGCTTTGAAATATAAACAAAAAGTCTGCTCCTTACACAATAACTGAAGAGAACCTTCATCATTTTGACAGAAAAAAGTTCAATAGACAGATCGCAGTATTTCAATACATTCAATCCTTTGATACCTACAAATGTGGACTCCCTCACACCTGAACATCTTCAGACACGCTAATACATGAAACTCAACACTTGATAGAAAGAGATGACTCAATATCGCAAACACTCTGAAGGCAAGATATATAAAAGTACACAACAAAAAGGCCCTCTCATTTATTAATAAAATATTAATATTAACACAATCAAAATTTGGTACTCCTGTTAAAAATATACACGAACACCAGTGCAGAGAGGAAATGAAAATCACTATAAAGTATGGGCAGCAAGATGACTGGAACAGGATAGAGATGGCAAATTTCCCTCAAAAGGTCTGAGCAGTATCAAGCTCTTCTTGGTGCTTCATTAACAGTGTAGAGCAACCAGGTTTTGCAAGGTACACAATGCAACATTTCAGATTGCTGTCACAGGGTGAAGGGAACACCAGAGTCATCGGATGAGGGCTGTAGTGCATTAATCTTGATAACATATTTCTTTCGACTTGGCGTGCTGCTGCCTTCGGAGCTCATGTGTGTGTCATCTAAGCCATCATACAAGGTGGAACCCTCATCCTCATAAGCGTCACCGATATGACCACTGCACTTGCGGCAGAGCAATCTTGTCCTCTTTCTGAAGAAACCCCAGGAAAACCTTGAACGGAAGTATGGCATGCAGCTCACTTCATCGGTTTGTGTGAACCGGCTCTCATCAATTGCAAAGAATGAGATAACACCTTTCCTGATCTGCTTGCCGTACTTTGATCCAATGTTCGCTGTGTTCCGTGTTGAGGAGCTCAAGTTTAATGCGTAGCCACAGTATCCACAGCTGCCAGTAAGAAACAAACAATATATATCATCAACTGCACGGTAGGCATTTTCAAATCTGAAATTACTCCCTTCAATTTTTTTTAACTGAAATTACCATCCTACCAGTTCCACACAACATAAGCTTAAGGCCCTGTTTGTTTGGGCTTTTTTTGGCTTTTGGACTTTGGTTTCGAAGCCAAAAAAACACCTAAATAGGTGCTTTTTGCTTTTGGCTTTTGGCTTTTTGGATATGTGCTTTCGGCTTCCAAAAAGCCAAAAGCCAAAAGCACCTATTTAGGTGCTTTTCTGGCTTCGAAGCCAAAGCGCAGAAGCCAGAAAAAGCCCAAACAAACAGGGCCTAACTTATGTTCTACAGTATTTGTTTGAGCCCAATCAGGTATCAACGTGTAACTTCCAGCAGCCCACATTAGCTTACACTCAAAATCGCATCCAATTCCTCTTGTCGAGTCCTAACGTTTCTCACAGATCACGATCTCTGGCAAGAAACAAAGACCGATCATGATTCACTGCAGGTGATCGAACCGGTGCGCTCTCTGATCAATCTAGTTCGAATACTTAGCAAGGCCTCTACTCCCTAGCATTCAAAACTAACTAAAACCAACAGATTCAAGATTCAAGCCCTTAGCATCTGAACCCAGCAACCAAATTCTTAAATTAAATCCCCCAGAATGATCACCTCATACAAATCAGTTCTGGCAGACACTAACTAGACTTTTGGACAAAAAGAACACGGAAGAACACAGCAAGAGGGGTTCCTCCAAGTAAGTACTAAGCTACTAATCCAAGACAGAGATCAAATCAAAATCTTGCTTCCCCTGGCAACTACCCTAGGGTTCGGTTGTTGATCCAAGCAGCGGAAAAAGTGTTGCAGGAAGTTTGCGAACCTGTAGGTGACGTCTTTGGTGGAGGAGTAGCCGTCGAGGGTCCTCGCCATGCTTCCTCCGGCATCAACAAATCTTGATCGATTTGGGAGGAGGAGGGAGAGGAGGAAAAGGGAGTTTGATTTGGCTGAGTTGAGGCGAAGTGGGCAACAACGGTCAGGGCAGATTGGGCAGGCGACCGCGCCGCGCTGGCTCCTCGCCTTCTTTTTTCTTCTTTTTTGTTTACCTTTTGCGCAGGACAAAGACGGGTTGCGCCACCCAATCAGTCCGTCGGCTCACGTCGTGACGGACGGTGATGGGGCCGTTGCTTTCGTGTTGATCACCACCGTGGCCGTGCCGTGATTGCTGCTCCGTTCGTGATGTGACGTGGAGAACGGGAGATTAATTGATGATGCCCTAGTTCATTTGTACGTGTGTACTTGTGCAAATGTTGTGCTTGTCAATGCCGGAGAAAAACTGCAAATTAGGAGTAAGATTTAGGCTTCGAATTGTACAAAGCAGAAATTGGCCGAGCTTCGGCCAAAAAAAAATGTTCGGCATGGCAAATGCCAAGCGAATTATTACTATACATTATTCAAGGGAAACTAATTAGCACGTCATTGGGACGAAAAAACGATTTTAACCTTGGTTGAGTTCCAATTGTGATTTTAACCCTTTAAAAAATCAGAGCAAAAACGTATCCCTTGTAGCAGATGACAGGTGAATTCGTTTCTTGGAGCTCCGTCATTTGCTATGAACTCCATGATGCTGCCTAAAGGAGATGATGTTATGTTACTCAGGAACATGGGTTCAAGTGAGGAGAAGGATGGTGGCGCTACAAGGCTGGAGTCACCGTGAGGGACGACATATACTTAATAGATGGTGTTGCGTCACCTTTTTCTTGGGCCCAAGGGCCTTGTAAGCCATAGTGGGGCCCCATGCCAACCCCTTTAGGGTTTGGTACTGTTCACGTGTACTGTTTACGTGCGTGAACAGTACCCCTTTTCCTTTCTTCTCTCTTTAAGTAGTAGTTGCCACCCCTAGGGTTAAGAGGGGTTTCATTGAGTTGTTTAGCTACAGCTACAATATTGCATCTACAAGTCGTGTAGGACTACCGCCTTGTTTAGATCTCCAGTGGAATCTCACACTTTGTTCTTTTAGCTCTTGTGCCAATTTTATACTCGCAATTTCAGATCGCAATCTTAGTTCTTGCTGGTTCTTTGGTTGCTTGCAGGAACTCGAACTTCGTTGTTCAGGTTGATCGTGCCTACGGCAAGGTCAATAACCATCGGAGGTTGGTTTAGCGATTACTAAGGCGTATCGTCGCGTACGGTATAGTCGGATCGTCAAGGTCAAACTCCACCAAATCGATAGTTACCTTCGTCTCATCGAAAGATCGGGCCCTCGTCTCATCAAGTGGTATCAGAGCCAGGTTGATCGGTGAGATTTATCGTTTTCGTAGTTAGATCTGTTTATACCTATTGTCCAAAAAAAAGTAGATTAGGCTCATTTTTTTTTCTGTCCAAGCCAATCTGTGCCTTTGCATCTATCTTTCAGTGAATTTGCATTGTTGAATTTCTGTTGCATTGTCGTGTCACGTTGCTGGTCATAGTTTAGATCTTGGTGTCTTGCTTGTCGTGTCTTGCATCCTTGCTGCCATTACCATCCCACCATCTTTTGCTGAGTAGATTGATTTCGGGAAGAAGAAGAGTCCAGGGCAAACACAATTCGTACTAGTTTCAGTCTCCAAAAACTCAAGTGTTCGGATTGGGCTCAAACTCTGCCGTTTGGGAGATATATATGTGCTGATCTTGCCCCAAAAATTTCAGCCCTTTTCGTGCATCCAAACTCTCTGCAGAAGCCAACAAATTCCTGCCGCGGCAAGAAAAACAGCAAAATCCGCTGCCGCGGCAAGGGGAGTAGCTGAAGAGTCCAGCTCCAACTCTAGTTTGAGAGGTTTCAGAAAAACAGCCATAACTTTCTCATACGAAGTCCGTTTTGGGTCCACGACCACTCAAATCGAAGCTAACGACGAGGCGCATCTGATAAAAATACACGTGTATACACTTGTACCCGTCTTGACCCTCAAAATTCCGCTTCTAAGTGAGACTTTTTCGCTCTGGAAGTTTTTTCGTTACTTTTTCTCATTTTTCGGAGGGCATATCTCCTTCACCCGTACTCCGAATTGGGTGATTCTTGTTTCCCTGATTAGCTTGAGTCGAGGACTTGCTTTCCACCTTGCTCCCAACTTCTGCTGAGCAATTTCGTTCGGGAGCCATTTTCAAAATCTTCGATTTCGGGCCGGGATTTGCACTAGTCGTTTCGTCGACTTTCTCAGAATTGGCTCAAAATTTCTGGGGATATAGAGTTTGCCCTCCTGCTCACAGCCGTGAAAACTGTTCGACAATCGGAGCTGCCAAACTCCCTCCCCGACGCTGCCATTTTTCTGCCGCGGCAAGAAAAACGGCAGTTTTTGCTGCCACGGCAGCAGAGTATCAACATGTGCTTTGCTTCATCTCTGCCACGGCAAGGCTTGTGCTGAGTTTTGGCCGCCACATCTTAGACTACTGTTGTTTTCTCTGAGTTATTGAGTGGGTTCTGAGAAAAATAAAAAAAAGAAGAAAAAAGAAAAAAAGAAAAAAAAGGAAAAAAATTCTCAGATAACACTCATCCTTTGCAGTTTCAGTACCTTCTGGGGCATTGTTTACAGGACATCGATTAGCTTTTCATTGGTCTAGCTAGGTTTCAGCAACAGTGACTAGTACTTTGAACATTCATTCAACTTGCATTTGCTGCATTCATAATTGCTACTCCTTGCTACCATACGAAGCCAACCAAGCTCCACCTTCCTATATTGTACTGTGTTCGGTCACATTGGTAATTGCTATATTAACCTCTTGATCATCTTTGACACCGCCAAAAGCCGACAACCACTGCAGCACGGTAAGAACTGGTAAGAGTTTGGTATTTGCTACTGAATTGTTGAGATTCTTGCCACCCATCGCCCTCATATTCCAGTAGTACTAGGGATTTGTTTCCTTTTGCTAACCATGGCAGGTGGGGAAGAAGATGTCTTTAAGGGTCTCACGGATGATCTCCACAGGACCAATGAGCGAATGCAAATGCAGGAGAACCGCCTCAAAGCTATTGAGGATGGACAGGCGACTGCTAACGCTAACATTGCTGCCATATTGGCTCGCCTTGATAATCTTGCAGGTTCTTCGATACCTGCCCCTCGTCTTCCAGCCAACAATGGAGTCCCACGTGCCCAACGAGTTCCTTTGTCTGCGATCAACAATGCCTCGGTGATACGACCAGCAGCATCCGTGGGATCCGGAGCCAACGCACGACACAGACCAGCGGACGAGAACGACTACAGTGCTGATTCTGAAGATGAGGATGACGTCAACCACAACAACGACCGGGATCACCGTCGGCAACGCTACAACCGATATGGTATGCGACGTGCTCCACGGAGAGACCGTGAACGAGATGACGCTTTCTCTAAGGTAAAATTCACTATACCTCCTTACGAAGGTAAATATGATCCAGATGCATTGTCACGTCGTTATACCATGCTTTCACAACTTGACTTCAAAATTTTTGGTTTGGAGACCATCAAAGATCAATATGTGCATGATGCTGACTTCAAAGATGTATTGCAGAATTGTAGAGAAGGCCGCACATGGAACAAGTTCGTCATTAATGATGGATTTGTGTTCCGTGCTAATAAGCTATGCATCCCAGCTAGCTCTGTTTGTCTTTTGTTGTTACAGGAGGCGCATGGAGGAGGGTTGATGGGTCATTTTGGCGTTAAGAAGACGGAGGACGTGCTGGCTGGCCATTTCTTTTGGCCAAAAATGAGACGGGATGTGGAGAGATTCGTTGTTCGCTGCACTACATGTCAAAAAGCTAAGTCACGACTTAACCCTCATGGTTTATATATGCCTTTACCTGTTCCTAGTGTGCCTTGGGAAGATATATCTATGGATTTTGTTTTGGGGCTGCCTAGGACCAAATATGGGAGGGATAGTATATTTGTTGTGGTGGATCGATTTAGTAAGATGGCACACTTTATTCCTTGTCACAAATCTGATGATGCCACTGTTGTTGCTGATTTGTTCTTTTGTGAAATTATACGTTTGCATGGTGTGCCTAATACTATTGTGTCCGATCGTGATACTAAATTTCTTAGCCATTTTTGGAGAACTTTATGGGCTAAATTGGGGACTAAGTTTTTGTTTTCTACTACTTGTCATCCCCAAACTGATGGACAAACTGAGGTTGTGAATATAACATTGTCTACTATGCTTCGGGCTGTTTTGAAACAAAATTTGCGTCTGTGAATGTTTACCTCATATTGAGTTTGCTTATAATCGTTCGCTGCATTCTACCACTAAGATGTGTCCTTTTGAGATTGTTTATGGCCTTATACCTCGTGCACCTATTGATTTATTGCCTCTTCCATCTTCGGAGAAGGTTAATTTTGATGCTAAGCAACGTGCTGATTTGATATTGAAACTGCATGAGACAACTAAAGCAAACATTGAGCGCATGAATGCTAAATATAAACTTGCTGCTAGTCAGGGTCGACAACATATTGTGTTTGAACCAGGTGATTCAGTTTGGCTGCATTTGAGAAAAGATCGTTTCAATGATTTGCGCAAATCTAAGCTCATGCCTCGCGCTGATGGTCCTTTCAAAGTGCTTGACAAGATTAATGATAATGCTTATAAGCTTGATCTCCCTGCAGCCTTTGGGGTTAGTCTCACCTTTAACGTTGCAGATTTGAAGCCATATTTGGGTGAGGGTGACGAGTTGCCGTCGAGGACGACGTCATTTCAAGAAGGGGAGGATGATGAGGACATCCCTAACATCGATACAACCTTAGTAAAGGGTCCTGTAACATGAGCTCGAGCACGCCAACTTAATTGTCAGGTAAATTCGTTTCTTGGAGCTCCGTCATTTGCTATGAACTCCATGATGCTGCCTAAAGGAGATGATGTTATGTTACTCAGAAACATGGGTTCAAGTGAGGAGAAGGATGGTGGCGCTACAAGGCTGGAGTCACCGTGAGGGACGACATATACTTAATAGATGGTGCTGCGTCACCTTTTTCTTGGGCCCAAGGGCCTTGTAAGCCATAGTGGGGCCCCATGCCAACCCCTTTAGGGTTTGGTACTGCTCACGTGTACTGTTTACGTGCGTGAACAGTACCCCTTTTCCTTTCTTCTCTCTTTAAGTAGTAGTTGCCACCCCTAGGGTTAAGAGGAGTTTCATTGAGTTGTTTAGCTACTGCTACAATATTGCATCTACAAGTCGTGTAGGACTACCGCCTTGTTTAGATCTCCAGTGGAATCTCACACTTTGTTCTTTTAGCTCTTGTGCCAATTTTATACTCGCAATTTCAGATTGCAATCTTAGTTCTTGCCGGTTCTTCGGTTGCTTGCAGGAACTCGAACTTCATTGTTCAGGTTGATCGCGCCTACGGCAAGGTCAATAACCATCGGAGGCTGGTTTAGCGATTGCTAAGACGTATCGTCGCGTACGGTATAGTCGATCGTCAAGGTCAAACTCCACCAAATCGATAGTTACCTTCGTCTCATCGAAAGATCGGGCCCTCGTCTCATCAGGACAGCTTCTGGGAAAAGCCTCTGGAGAAGCTGAAAAGAACTGGGCCCTACTTGTAGTTAGGCAATAATGCAAATTAAGGCGTAAATTACGTGTTCATCATTTTTTTGATAGTACCGGACCAACTGTGCAAACTAATGTTTAAGGACACTTGGCTCCATCAGTCCATCACTAGAGCCCAGCTAGATATGTGCTGTTTTCCCCCATGTGTTGACTTGGTTACGTGTCTTTCTCCACGCAATAATATTCAAGGAGAAATAGACCACTTGACGTGATTGTTCCTCCCCATGTCATGAAGATAGTGTTAGGAGCGATATAGCCCTTTATCTAACTCCCCATGACATGAAGATAGTGTTAGGAGCCCTACAGCCCTTTATCTAAATAAAAAAGGAGCCTTTTATTAATTAAAAAACATGAAACTCTAGTTTAATCGATAATAATAAAGCGAAAAGAGAGAAAACAGATTAGGTGACATCGGTATTGAGGATTGCATCTTTGGAACAATAATATTTGCCCTAACCAGGAGCTTCTGAACTAGAGCTGCCTAATTGCAATAAAAGACGTAAAATATACCGTCAACTTGAACTCACTTTAGTAGTAGTTTTGAAAGCTAAATTTCTATTTGGAAATGAAATCTGTTTTCTAGAAATATTTTTTTGACCGGCTATGGATGAATTTGGTGCATAACTCACTCGTGTTTAGACATGTTTAGAACGTGATTTTTCTAACCAAATCCAACATAATTTTTACATGAAATTTCATACGTTCTGTTTTCGTGAATTGTTTTTTATTTTAAATAACCGGCAAGAGCACTACCATTCATTCAACAGAAGAGAAAAAGTTAGTTACAAAATAGCCCCCCCTAGTTAGGAGAAGGAGGGGGGGAGGTCTTTCCCTCGGTGATTACAAAACGGATTACTCATTACTGGAAGCGCTACTAGGTAAGATGGGGTTGATGGCCCATGAGTGACAAGCAATCTTCCCATGGGTGATCTGCGCAATGTGCTAAGAATTCTTTATTGAAAATTCGTCAGTTGCATTCCTTTCAAATATTCCACCAAACATAAAGAAGGAGGCTTCGTCGTCTTCAGAGCTCCTTTGAGGCGGATTTCAGGTGCTCTTCCCACCAATCATCTGGGGTTGCTAGAGCCGTCGGCGGTGACGTAGATTGGGCGTCATTCCAAGCACAAATCTTCTCCCAAACCCGCTTGGTGAAAGGGCAATCGACGCAAAGGTGTTTTGCAGTTTCAGGTTGTAGCCCACAAAGCTTACATAGCGGATCATGAGGCCATCTGCGCTTCGCCACAACATCAGCCATAAGAGTCTGCATTTGGGTTATGTGGCTACCTTCCATATCTTCGCTGGTTTGAAAGGTGGGTAGGAACCATGAAATTGGGCGATGTATGCAAACTTGGCCGTGTATACACCACTTTCATTCCAAAGCCAACAGATGGAGTCGGGGGTGTGATGATCAAGGTTATAATCTCGCAACAGAGCCCAAAGGTCAATTGATTCGTCCATCAAGGGGAGGGAATTTACACGTGCTACAAAAGGGATCCAATTGTTATTGTTGAGTTATGTTGCCACATTTCATCTTTTTCTTGTTGCAATTTCGAAGAGGCCTGGAGCCCTACTCTTGAGGGTGTAGTCTCCAATCCATCTATCATGCAAAAATGATTTTTTTGCCATCCCCGATAGTGAGTGCTATGGAGGCCCTGAATAGCTCCATGTCAGAAACGTCGCACAACAGCTCAGTTCCGACCCAAGGCTCCTGGGATCGGTTCAATGAAACCATTGCCAACGCACCCTGAGCACCCGACCAAACTTGTCGAGATTTGGCACTCTGAGGCCGCATAAATACTTAGGCCGGCATATCGTGGTCCAGTTGACGAGAGAGTGGCTGCCGCTAGCAAGTTGCCCATTGTTCCCCTTCTGAATGAAACCTCTGTTGATTCTATCAATTTTGGCTCTCACCCAATTTGGGACCGGCAACACCGTGAGGTGGTTGGTGGTGAGGACGGAGAGAACTGACTTTGCAAGGGTCACCTTACCCGCACACGATAAAAAAAATTTCCTTCCCATCCGGCCATCCTAGATCCGATCTTACTAATGAGGGGTTGAAAATTGACTTTCCGTAGCCGTCGTAAGTGGAGCGGGAGGCCTAGATATTTTTCGGGGAAACATGCAATACGCGTTGGGAAACTTTCCAAAGAGGTTGTGATGTCCACGCCATCACATCTAATTGGGAGGACTTAGGTTTTGTCCAGGTTTGTGATTACGCCAGTAGCTTCCCCAAAACAATAGAGTATCTAAAGAATTGCCCCAAGTTCATCCTTGTCAGGGTTAGCGAAAATTTTGGTATCATCCTCATACGGGGAAATCCTGAATTTTGAAGTCGTTGCTCTAATAGACTTGAGAATGGTTAAATCCATCGCAAGGTACAACAGGCGCTGAAGTAGATCTATTGCTAGAATAAATAGCATGTGCGACAGAAGATCTCCTTGACACAACCCTCTAGCATGAAAGAAAGATGGTCCTCGGGATCCATTAAGGAGCACTCTAGAGGACCTCCAGAGCACCCCCGGCAAAAAATATGCAAATCCAATCATGCCAACACTATCCAAATCCCAAGTTCTCGAGCACCTCTAGAAGATACGACCAACGTACTGAATCAAAGGCCCTTGAGATGTCTAGCTTGAGGAAAAAGGCTGGTGTTTTTGTTCTTAGAAGGTCTTTGATGAGATTTTGGACATGCAAAAAATTATCGTGGATATATCTCTTCTTTATAAAGGCGCTTTGCTTTATCGAAACCAGTTCATCGAGGCGAGGAGCGAGACAGATGGCCAAACATTTGGCAAAAATCTTCGTGATACTGTGAATTAGGCTAATGGGCCTATTATCGCAGATCCGAGTAGCATTAGCTTTCTTTGATAGGAGGAAAATGTTGGTAGAATTCATCAAAGATGCACACCCCCTTAGGCTCACAAGCTAAGCGATGGCAGCCACTATGTCAAGTTTGATGATATTCCATGTTGACCTAAAAAAGGCCCCAGTATAGCCGTCTAGTCCCGTAGCCTTTTCTGATGGCATATCAAAAATAGCATCTTTGATCTCTTCCAAGTATGGTTCTTCAAGTTCGAACAAGTCGTGTAGAGTGTAGCACAATTCAGCCTAGTCCAAGTGACGACTAATGTGGCCCGCCCGACCCAGCAACCCCTTGAAGTGATTGTGAAGGCCGACTGCTTTGTCTTCTTTTGTTATGGCGAGCCCTTCCTCAGCGTGAAGGAATTGGATAAAAAATTTCTCCTTCGTCCATTTGCTCAAATGTGAAAAAGTTTTGTGTTAGCGTCTCCCTCTCATATCCAAGCTAGAGCATTGTTTCAATTTTTGTTTTCTGGATTGCGATCAAACCAAGGAGGCTACTATTTAACTTACTCCGTTGTTGCTCATCTTGAGAGAGACTACGAATATCCATTTGGGTGTCCAAATGACCGATGATCTCCCTAGTGATGGTGATTTGCATCTTGATGTTTCCCACGGTCGCTCTTTGCCAAGTATTAAGCATCTTGGCAGTTCTTGAAAGTTTGGCATGCAGCTTTCTGATTGCATCAGAGCCATGCACGGGCTTGGACCATGCCTCCTGGACTACCTCCCTGAATCTGGGTAAGCGCAGCCAATAGGTCTCAAATCTAAAATTGTGGCTTGACCGGGTCTCCAATCCCCCAGGGAGAAGAAGCAGGCAATGATCTAAAACGTCCGTTGAGAGTGCATGCATTTGAGCAAGAGGGAATATCGCCTCCCAATTGTCTGAGACAAAAATTCTGTCAATCTGAGTGAGAGTTGGGTTGTCTTGCTCGTTGGACCATTTTCTCCCATTAAGGTGAAGCTCCTTAAGCTGAAGGAATCGATTGTGTGCCAAAATTTTCCCAATAGTCTTCTGTTGATTCTATTATTGTTTTTTATCTTCTATCTTGTATATGAGGTTGAATTCCCCTATCATGGCCCATCTGTCAAGGGTGAGCGGCTGTAACATTTTCACCTCTTCCATGAAGTCAATCTTCTCCTGCTCACCTTGAGGCTCGTAAACCGCGGTTAATGTCCAGGTGAGGCGGTCGTTGTTCATTACAACCTTTGCCGAGAGGTTGTAGGTGGTGCAATGCACGCTCTCAAGTGACAGATAGGCATCGGGGACAACCAAGATGATGCCTCCTCTTGTGTCCACGACTCTGAGATAAGCTTGATTTGTCACAGACTGTGGCCCAAGGGTCTCTACGATGATGTTGTCATTTGCAACTGCCAGCTTGCTTTCTTGGAGGCAAGCAATTGTGCACCAAGCTAAGTTGATGATCTCTCAAATTGCTGTGCGGCGTGCCCCCGAGTTCAACACTCTAACATTCCAACATACTTGGTTTATGTTTTGTTGAGCCATGTGGGGAGACGAACATTGGCTACTAAGTGAGAGCAGCAAGAGGACGTATCCTCGGTGACACGGCTGAGAAAAGGAAAGGTCGGGCTGGCCATGGTGGTAGTTTTGAGAGTTTTGGACATAAGCACACACATGAGCACACATGTAAAAGAGAAGATGCGTCCTTGGTGGCGTGGCAAAGAAAAAATAAAGGTTGGACTGGCCACGATGGTAGTTCTAGGAGTTCTGGACATAAGCACACACACGTAAAAGATACATGCATAGATGTACAAGGGACTTGTCCCTGGTGACGGCAAAGATCGCATAGGCGATCCTACAAGGAAAGAAAATCGACGTGTCGTTGGCGACGACGGGCCCCTACCGTGGCAGTGATAACACAGACTAACATTCGTAACGAAAAGCCTACTAACTATTGGTTGGACTAACGAGCTCACACAACGGCGAGCACCCTGGCCGTCTCTCCAATGGCACTCTTCCCCTTTCCGCCAATCTTCTTCTTCGTTTGCTTGATGTTCTTCACCAGCTCATAGATCGTCTTGATCATTGGTGAGGACAGGGAGGTCTTGAAACGAGTTGACGTAGCTCTCGTAGGCATTGTCGTCAAAGGGAGCATCCGGGGCCAAGATCCCAAGTGCGCGGGCAAGGAGCTCTATTGCCGCACGCTCCAGGCTGCCTCCCTGCTTGATCTTAGAATGCTTGATCACAAGGCGGAAGCTGCGTCTGGTCACTGTAGTGGCTACGAGGACCTGCACCCCGGTGCCCTGGTAGTAGGTGTGCCAATGACAGAGGGGTTGGCTGGCTTCGTGACCTTGGCGAGGAAATGTGGCGTATCCGGTTTTAAGGCCGGATAAACCCTTGTGTTTACTGTACCGGTCCCTGGATCAATAGCTGGTACACACAAGACAACTTGTATATCAAGGTCATACACGCACTTACTAGGATATGATATAAAACCGATCTTGGAGATCGAATAACTATACCTTTAGCCCAATGGCTAAAAATCTTGCAGCGGAAATCAAATGGCGAGGTGGCCCACCAGTATGCCATACCCGACAGGCAACTGACTGGGGTTACGCCCTAGTTCTCAAGGATACCAACGTTATCTTCAGTTATGATGCCTCCTTCGTCTGGCCAAATCAACAAGCCAGGTGAGTACATTAAATGTACTCGCAAGCTCTCCTCCAGGGAGTTTATCACAGATATAATGCATGCACTGGAATTATCAAGAAATTGGCTCTATCCTAGGTTTCATATTGTGCAGGAAAGTAAGTTTGCATTTGAAATATGTAAATAGATATTAAAAGCAGTTTTCGCAAATTGTCTCGACGCAGCGAGACAAGGTACCTGTTCTCATCATTCTTCCTGCTACAACGGGAAGATCATCTCTGTGCTTTCCGCTACAACGGAAAAGCCTGGAAATCACCCACTTCAGCGGGGAGACATAGCTCACCCGCTACGACGGGGATATCGACGGTTGCCCGCTCCAACGGGGAACCCTTTCCTTCACTCCACCCGCTATAACGGGGATCTTGCATGTCACCCGGCGAACTCGGCGGATCGCGTCCTTAAAACCATAACCATTTTTGTTTTTGATATTCCAGTCTACTTTAGTGTGGCTCAACCAAGTTTGTCCTTGACCGTGGACACGGCTATTCGAATAGTTTTAACCCTCTGCAGAGGTGATACGGCTTTACCCACACAATGTAGTTCACCCTGGGTATACTGCGCGTCGTATACTGACAGGGCTAGTACAACGAGACTCTTCACCGGAGTAAACCTAGCCATGAACCCGCCAGAAGGACATGTCCCAAACCTAGCTTGAGTCAGTATTATCGCTTGCAAGGAGGTTGGTGTTCCAACTTTGTGACGAACAAGCCATCGCTTTCCCCTGAAAACTTTTCTCTACAGAGGCTACAACCTCATCTGCACACTTCTCCCTGCCTACGGGTTCATGCTAGTCTCAGACCGGATACTAGATCAAGTCCTTCCCATAAAGGACATGTGGACGTACGGTAAGACTTGGCCAAACGGCACTTAAGCTCGGTCCTTAGGTGATCCAAGAGGGACTTCACACCTCACCCGTAAATGGGCTGCAAGAACCACGCTGGGCATTACCTCGCATTTTGACAAGCTTCCTGCTTTCGCCCTTCATTTCCAACTCGGATCAAAATCTTTCTCCATTTTTGTTTTGGTTTTTCAACAAAACCTCTTTTTGGTAAATATCACAACCTATGGATATACTACCTTCATACACCTTCGGACACGATGGTCCGTTTTCAACTTTCATCACATGAAATGTGGGGGTCTTCCTTTTCGAAAACCTAATTTTACTACGGCAGCGCTAAGCATACATACATACATTACCCTAGGTTTTTGGTAACTTTTTTGGAGTACGTAGTCCTTAGGGCGACAACGAATACAGGGTCGGACTAGGATTTACTAAGTATCGGTTAAAGCTATGCTACATAAAATAACGGTCGTAGAACATAGCATGCATGTTTCGTAAACAAAATAGCATTTCATGAACTTGGGATTCAACATGATCAAGGGTGGAGAGCTTGCCTAGCAAATGTTGGCCCTTGCTCGAGATTCACTCTCGGTACGGCATTGTGATGGTTTCCTTTGACGAGGTATCGCAGCGTCGCAACTACACATCGGAAAAACATCAAATAAATGACGGTACGAACGAAAACCCAATAAGATCCGAAGGCAGTAAGAGAGCAGTACAACTCACACCATCCTAACATATCATGCAACTGGTGTTCCTATGGGTCTAAAAGAAAGTTAACAGGGATATTTTAAGTTACTCTTGCATGAAGAACCGATTCATTAAGGTACTTTCCTTTTAAAGATTTGGAATTGTATAGGGTTTTTGAAATGGTGAGAACAAGCTAACATCACATGAAATTACGACTTGTTGTATTTGGAAAACAATGGTCACGAGGATTATTGTCATATTAGCTTTTATACGCTTTTGGGTTCTCACATATTGGTTAAGTCCAGTAGACATTATTATGCTAGAATGTTCTAGAAAAGCTAGATGAGGAACTGGTTGGGACAAGATTTAAATGGATATATGAGCATACATGACTCAAGGTTGCTTAGATATTTTTTTTGTACTTACAATCTCCTTACTGTTTTATTTACTTAATCAGCCGTGGGGGCCGGCTGTCAGTGGGACGCTGCTACTTAAAGCACTGTGCTCCATGGCAAAGGAAGAATCGGAGGAGAGGGAAATAGGCGGCGGCGGCTCTGGGGGGAGTTGGTCGCCGGTGAGGAGGAGCTGCCGCGGTAGGGAAGAGTTGTTGCGGTGGAGATAGGGTTGCCGAGGTGGAGAAGGGCTGCCGCAGTACTGCCGCGGTAGGGGAGAGGTTGCCGCGGCAAAGGCAAGGCAGCAACGACGGCTGTTGTGAGCTGCCGCGGCAGGGAGCTCGGCTTCAGCTGCAGCTTCGGGTAGGAAAAGTGGCGCGGTGAGGAGCTCGGGGAGGTCCTGGGTAGCTCAAGCTGTAGACCAGAGAAGAGGAGAGCTTGAGGAAGAAGCTAAGGGAGAAGAGGGGAGCTCGGGGCAGGGAAGGGAGCTCGGCCGTGTGCTTAGAGAAGAAGAAGAGTGAGGTATTGGGGAGCCGGTGCTGGTGCTTGGGGTCTACCGCGGTGGATGGAGGAGTGGTGCGGTACTGCCACGATGCTGCCGCAGCGGGGGAGAGTTGCCGCGGTGGGAGGGAGGTAGCAGCGGCAGTAGCGGAGAGCTATCACAACAGGAGCAAGGCAGCTGCGGCAGCTGCCGTGGGCTGCCGCGGCAGGAGCAGGGGCAGCGGCAGTGGCTTGCCGCGGCAGGAGTGGCTGCATCCGAGGTGGGGCTCCTGCAGCAGCTGAGGGAGGAGGGGTATCCCGGCTCACCTCGCCGGCGGCGAGCGGCACTCAAGTGAAGCCTGCAGAGCAAGAGAACATAGTTGGGGCACGAGACTGGGGCCTGGTCTAAAGCTAGCGAGGAAGGGGGCAGTTGGGGACAGTTCTGAGGAGAACGGTGGTGCCGACGTGTTGCCGTGGCAGTGCTCGCTGATGCTGGAGGCGGTCGGAGTCGCCGGAAGGTGGAAGGGAGAAGCGGCACTTGGGGCGGCGGAAATCTCACGGGCTGAGGCAGAGCGTAGAGGATGCTCGAGCTGGCGGCTGTGCAGCGACGAGCTAGTCCTCAAGGGAGCAGTCGGATGGGGTCTGGCGAGCGGCCGCATGGGGATTGGAGCAGCTAGCGGCGCTGCGTGGTTGGTGGCGCGCAGTAGCGGGCGACTGCCGCGGCAGCAACAAGGTGGCAGCGGCTGCTGCCGTGGGCTGCCGCGGCGGCGTTTTTGTTGAGTGCGGTGGCGGTGCTGGCCTCTGCTAGCGACGGTGGGTTGGCGGTGTTGCGCCAGGGCTTTGCTCAGGAGAAGCGGCAGCAGCGGAGGGGAGTGGAGCTCGAGCTCGGGCTCAGCCTTGCAGGTCAGGGAGCAGCTCGGGTAGCTCGCTTTTAGGAGGAGCGAGCTGAGTACTGGAGCTTGTCAGGGAGCAATGGGGAAGGGATAGAAAGCTTGGGAGTGCTGGTGGAGAGGAGAGCTCGGTTTGAGGAAATTAGTAGAGAGGAGAGAGAGAGCTTGGGCAGGGATGAAGGTGGGGTGCGGCTCTAGGGAGAGAGTCTAGGCGCAGCTCGGTTGACTTGAGCGAGCAGCTCGATTGCTGGAAAAAGCAGCTGGCCATTTACTGCTACTACTGTGGAACCACATGGGAGCTGGCCAAGTAGCACTGATATATCAGGGGGAGAGAAGGAGTGCCAGGTTTGGCTTTAGGAAGAGTAGAGGAAAAAGAAAAGGGCACATGGGCAGCACACACATGGCAGGAAAGAAAAGAGCTGCTGCACTTGGTGGCTTGGAGTGTGGCAGTGAGGAACATGAGATAGCGTGCTGTAGAAATAGCAGGGGGGCCAGCAGGGAAGGGGATTGAGTGTTAGTTTGGTTTTAGGAGGAGTAGAGAAAAAGAGCACAGGGGCTGCTCGGGCATTTGGGGAGATGGGAGAAAACGAATTGAAATGAGGGACAAGAACAGCAGTAGCTACTGCTCTTGGAGGAGGAGTGTATGTCCTTATTGTATGCACAATCTTTCTTTTAAATACGCAAAGGAAACCCTTCAAAGAATTATTTTTGGAAGGGCTGTAGTTCGGTCCTAGTTTTGACCTAATTTCATTTGACATTTTCGAGTTACACCTCAGAATATCTTGGTGGGAAAGAGTTGAGGAATGCCTCAAGACATTTTCTAGGATTTTTGGGGAGTGTTTGGAGGAGTGCGTAAACATGGTGAAGAAGATACTTAGGGCTTTACCATGCAAAAAGATAAAAGGTGACATAGTAAGAATAAGGGATAAGGGTATATCTATATATATTGTTAAAGACGAATAGTAGAATGGCTGAAGATATTTTCTTGGCACGTGGTAAAAAGGAGAAGCACTATGGTGGATAGGGTTTTACCGAGAAGAGTAAACCAGGGTTGGGAGTGTATGTGCCCACATATACTTGAAGATTTTAGCATATATGTGGTTTGCATGTGGATGGAACGGACATGCAAGGTTATGGTGAGATGGAGTTTGAATGCTGCCACTGATATACCCATATATACATGCATGTAGTTGTGGCAGAGTCGAACGACAAATTAGGGTTTTGCTCCGTATCTCGGGAAGAAGGGGTTAGGGTTTGGCGTATGTGCGTATATAAAAGTAGTATATTTTTGCACATACTCGCGATAGAACATGGCGGAGTAGATGGCAGAAGATCACGTCATTCGGAAAAGATTCGTGACATATATATGCTCCAGTTTCACAAAAGTGCCGTGTGGGTACTTAGCTGCAGATGTTGATTCTAGTTACACTGACTAGGAGAAAGGGGAAGGGATGCCGAAGGTGTGTTCGTGGCAGGAATGCAAAGGTGGTTAGCCACGTAGGGAGACAAGGTGTAACGCAAGTTCAAATACCCTGCCGGGCAGAGCTTCGACAAAGCAGAGATTAAGGAAATAGGAAAAGAGGTAGAAGATTTTGGTTGACTCACCTTAGGATTTTGCAGTAACATGATTTAAATAAAACTTTTAATTTGATGTATTTTAATCAGCATTATTAGCAAAAAGTTTTTGTTGGCCCTAATTTTTGGGTTTCGAAAAATTGAGGTGTTACAGGAAATCAGCGAGGGTGCACGAGTCGGAGATGTCAGAATCCTGAGTCGTGGGCTTAGGCGCGTGCTCCTCTCACATCACCTCCACCCTCGACATCAACTCGTCTGTTGTTGCCTTCACCATGGGCATCACAAACAGCGAAGTCTCCACTCCAGTGGCCTCAACAACTGCAGACTACCGCTATAACTCAGCCACTATCACAGCAAGGGGCTGCAGCCTTGCCAAGAGTGGCCCCTCCGTCGTGGTACTCGGAGATGGCCCGTCTTCATGCAAGATCATCGACGACGAAGGCACGACACTCTCCCATTCGCTGGGTAGAGGCGGCATCACCGCTCTTGCCATCACGCCACCCCCACTGCAGTAGCTGAGCTGCCTCTGCAATGTCCATAGGTCTGGCCGTAGAGCGCGGGACAACAGCCGATGTTGGAGGAATCTGCTGTACCTCGCCGGGTAGACAGGGTGCAGCCAGGGATATATGGACGCGTGTTACTTTGCCAAGTCCATCATCATTCACCGCAAAGAGGAAACCATCCAGCAACTCGACTTCGCCTACCTTCAAAGACACTCATGCTTCAAGCGAGTTATCGAGAATTGTGATGCTCATAGCTTGATTCTTATCTTGAGCCTTTGCTAGGATTGGAACGAAGAGTTGGTGATGCAGTTCTACGCCATCGTCGAGCAGAAGGGCTGGGTGATGCATTGGATAACTCACGGCAAGCACTATCAATGCTTATATGATGACTTTGCCAAGTCCCTTAGATTAGAAGGATCTGAGCCAGAGAAGCAGGCAATCCACGACAATGACAAGTGCCTCTTCGTCAGTCAACTTGAGCCCTTGTATGAGCCTGGAAAACAAGATCTTTAGGCAGACGATAGCGCCAAAGATGGGCGACGCCACCTTCATCCACAGCGTCGAGCGTGATCTCTTAATTGTGAGAGGGGAAGATTTTCTCCTTTTGAATTATATGTTCCAGGTGATGAGGATGGCGAGTGTGGATGACACGATGTCTCTCCCCTATGCTCCCTATATCTAGACACTGATCAATCACATGGTGGAAAAGATCTTCATGTGTGAGGTTCCACATTTACCCTATAAGCTAGGATTGAAGATGGTTGAGCTTGCACCTTAGGAAAAGGGAAAGGAAGCTATCCAAGAGATTATTTCCTCTCAGAAGAGGAGTAGAGTCGTTGAGGAAGGAGAAGCAAGCGATGACACAATGCTAGGGCTTTCAAGCGCCAAAAGGCTGGTGATGATACTAAGCTTGAGGACATGATTGCCGAAGAGCCTCAAACTCTAAACTGCTTGAATTCGCTCAAGCAGGAAATGGCCTTCGCCATCGACATGCTCCATCAATAGAATAGCGTTATTGCCGACCTCAAGACACGGTTGAAGACCGTAACACAATGTCAGAAAATGATTCTCCGCAATAAACGTCAAATGCGGTTGAGGATCTTTGATGATCAGCAGCTCTCCGAGAAAAGGTCAGAGTTCGCTCTAGAAGTCTCGACATTGATTTCTTCTCTAATTCCTTATGGATATCCTAGTGGTGAGCATTTACCTCTTTGTGACTCAACTACCTTGTCAATTGCCCTAGCTTCCACACATGCTCCTACTTTGTCGACCGCTGCTCTGACCATTGCTCCTGCTGCACCTTCGTCACCGTCCATGCAAGCTCCTGTTGCTTAGATCTTAATCTTCTACATCATTTCTCTTTTGGTGTCTTGATGCCGAAAGGGGAGTGATGTACAAGTTCTCTTTTGGAGTTAGTGTGTGGGTATCTAGAGAGTTACAAGACTTGGTTCTTCTTGTAATATTTTATTGCGTCTTGTGAACTCTTTTGTGTGAGTCTTGATTTCTTCACTTTTGCTATGGACATGATATGCTTTAAACATTATGATGGATTTTATGTCTTATGCTATGCCATGTTAAGTCTAATATCTTGCTCACATTGTCATTCAATACTGTATGCCATAACCTAGGATCCTAAGATTTAGGTGGAGCTCTACTCATTTTAAACCAAAGACGTGTGCATTTGCATTCAACACAAACTCATAATAATGCACATCTTTAGGGGGAATTCACTCTAAATCATAGAATCCAAAACATCTCTTTATTATCCAAAATCGAAGCCCTAATTGGGTTGTCATCAATCATCAAAAAGAGAGAAATTGAAAGTGCATCTAGGTCCCCTAAATGAGTTTTGGTGATTAATGATAAAACAATTAAGAAATTAATGTGTGTCTCAAGTGTAATTAGATTTTTACTTCCATGAAGGAGTTCTTTAGTCAACTTTGGTGACCCCCTTAAAAAATATGATGCAGTGAAATTTGCTCCATACCTCAGCATTGAATGGCCACACGACCTAGGGCTGTTGTTGATCCTTATACGGAGGCTTGGATCTGCTTGAGGTACGAGTTCTCCCTCCTCCAACAATGGTATCTCAAGCACCTCCTCGTCTTCATCTTCATCGGGGCTCTATGCTATCTTTTCGGGTGACCTGCATAGAGGGGACTGAAATCTAGGTAGCAGGGGTTTTTTGGTGGTTGGGATTTGAGGTTGGGTTTGGGAGGGGGGTGTGGATCTAGGAGGGGAGCCGACGGGTTCCACAGTTGCTATCGCGAGGTCTAGAGCAGAAGATAGCATAGTAGATACCCAAGAGCCAATCTTCTCCCGTGTACTCAATCTCTCCAATAAATTGTTATTTCGATGATCTTAGATGTGATTATTTATCGATGGTTAATTGAGTAGTTACATATTTTATAAATTATGTCTAATTTTAGTTTTTAAGATGTACAACTGAGAAGTTATGTATTTGGATATTTAAATTGCACAAATTTTTCTCGACTTGAAATAGAAAATTCGGAAAAAAAAACAGTGCCCGGTACGGGGTTTATCTTTGTAAACACCAGCCAACTCGGCTGTCACAAATTTCACCGTTCCGCACAGGGAAAAGCCTCCTCCAGTCCCCCTTCCAAAGGAAGACCGACTGGGCTGTTAACAAAATTTCACCACCCTTTGATTGCTTCCTCCATATCGCTCCTCCCAGCTAGTCAGGCGACCGCGAAGATGGCGGCGGCGGATGTCTACTCGCCGGCGGTGGCGGTGGAGGCGCCGGTGCAGCGTCGGGGGCAGGCGGCGTGGCGGGTGGTGGTGGGGTGGCTCGGGTTCCTCCTCCAGATCCTGCTCCAAGCCATCCGCGACACGCCCTCCTCCTGGGCCCAGCTCCTCTCGTTCCTCGGCCTCCGCCACCCCCTCCTTCCCGTCGCCCCGGCGGTGGCATTCGTGCAGCTCCCGTCCGACTCCGAGGCACCCGCCGACTCGTCGCATCCGCCGCCGACCCCATCCCCGCCGCTCGGGCGGCTCACGGTACGGACGAGATATGTTATTGCTTTGCATGCTGCAGCGACCCATATGTGTTGGTGCGCAAAGGATTAGTGCCTTTGGGAGTTTGCGTAGGGTTGGAATCACCTGGGTGGCTGGGTTTTATGGGTTTAGTAGTTAACTGCAGCTTAATTAGGTGTGGTTCTAGAACTGGATTGCTGTGCGCAGGCAGGTTAGTGTTGAGTTGAATGGGAAAAAAAAGAGAAGTTATCTGTGATAAATTCTCATAACTAGAGCAAGGTTCTTTATTTAATTATCTATAAAAAAGGAGGAGCAAGGTTTATTTTGAGACGAATTTGTGGTATGATTTTTTAGGCATGAGTAACATATTAATTCTATATCCATCTTAAACAGAATGGTGGGCTATAATTGTCTATATTCATTTGTTGTCCTAGGTATGAAGTCTTCTTCAATGATCTTCCTTTCTACCCGCATAATCTATAAGGTATTTTGGGGGTGTATCTTCAGTTAGTGCTGGACTTGGATGAAACATTAGCCTGTGCATATGAGTCATCGAGCCTTCCTGCTACTGTGCGCACCCAGGCTGTTGAAGCAGGATTGCATTGCTTTGACATGGAGTGCATATCATCTGATAAGGCAAGTAGGCGGCCATCTTCTTTTGCTATCATATCGCTGTTTCAGTTTACTTTTCACTTTCTCAGAAAGGTACTTATGGAAACTTGTATGTCTTGGTGTAAAGGAGGCTGAAGGCAGACAGAGGGTGAAGCATGTAACTGTCTTTGAGCGTCCTGGTTTGCATGAGTTTTTGCAGCAAACTAGTGAATTTGCCGATCTTGTTCTCTTCACCGCTGGTTTGGAAGGTTTGTTCTCCCGAAATATTTATATAGCTCTACATCAAGAGCCCATATGATTTCACTGCATCTATCTGATCTGTGCATCCACCAGGATATGCAAAACCTTTGGTTGACCGGATAGATGCTCACAACAGGTTCTGCCACCGTCTTTATAGGCCATCAACTGTTACTACGTAAGTTGTCATTAAAATTTCTATAAGCTGTAAATAATGGATTGTTTTGTTCCTGACTTAGAATTATAGCGAATAATTATCTTGCTCACTGAAATAGTGAAATGTGATCTTGACTGATTTTAGTGGGCATTTGTTTTTTGGTGCCAACTTCTACTTCCTATCCATCTTTTTTATTATTATTATGGTGTGCACATTTGAGGTACAACACCAATATGTGCACATAAAAAAGTGTGAACATAACTATGGGGGCACATTTGCACTGGGACCGTTTGCCAACATAAGCATTCATGATATTAAATTTTGTTTTCTGTTATCTATTTATCTTTGCCTGCTGCTCCCTTGTTTATGCCCACTTTATGTGAAGCTGCTTCTTGTACTGATGTTCCTGTCAACTCATATATCATGTTGATCGTAGCGTCTGTTCATGTGCTCCTGGTTTTTGTTCCAGCCTGATGCACAAAGTATTTGTTCATTGCGAAATTAAGCTTTCTGCTGCGTCAGTTGAGCTGGTTCAGTTTTCTAATGCTGTCATGTTCTCAATTCCAGGGAATACAGAGAGCATGTAAAGGATCTTTCTTGTTTGTCCAAAGATTTGCATAGAATTGTCATTGTTGATAACAATCCATATAGTTTCCTACTGCAGCCATTGAATGGGATACCTTGTCTTACATTTTCAGCTGGACAACCCGTGGATAATCAGGTAAAGTAGCACTCTAGATAAATCATCCATTGGTTCTAAACTTACAATTTCCAGTGTTATTGATCCAGTGATGTTTCTAACGTTTAGCTTATGGGAGTGATATTTCCACTTCTCAAGCACCTTTCTCTGCAAAATGATGTTAGACTGGCATTGTATGAAACGTTTCACATGCCAGAGTGGTTCCGAAGACACGGGATCCCACAAATTGATCAGGCAGTGTAAGTTTTGCAGCGACCACATTGGATTATTAGGTGAAGGCTCAAAATCGAGCTACTCTCATGGGGAGTACACTTGTACACTATGTATTCATTTAGGTCTTTTGATACGACGGGACCATTGTTCAACAACATGGAATAACCATGCCCAAATAGAAGAAAAAAGAATGTAATTCAGATTTGACAGATCAGTATTTATGCTGTGAACCTTAATTTGTCGATGTTATACACTTTTTTTGTTTGTCGTTGACAGCTCAGATAATCTAACTGGCGGTTTTACGGGCGTATGAGAAAGTAAAGGTCTGCAAAGTTTGATCAAGGTTCTATATTAATGATTTACCTAGCACCTTCATACACATTTTGTGACCTAGAATGACCTTTTTTTCTGCAAGAGTGCAAGGTAGACGCATACAATTTACACACCACTCGCACCACCATATGCACATACACGCTAGAAAAAAACTAGAGACTTTACCCGCCTCACTTAAGCTTGCAAATGTTCATGTTGTCCCACTAAACTAGCACGTGTGTATGTACTTCAAATAAATATGGCACATCGTGTCAATCTTAAGGATTGAACCCGGATGAGTGAGGATGGATAACCTCGTTCCAACCACTAGACCAAGGCCGGCCATGACCTAGAATGGCTTGTTGAAGTTACAATGTGTTTTGTTCCGCTTTTACATGGTTCGTCATTTTGCCTGGGAGTAATGTTTACGTCAGACCTCGCATGTCTATAAGCTTGATTTCAGTTTCTTGGATCCGGCTTTTTTCCAATCTTTCAGGAGCTTAGCCGCACCACAACAAAGAACCATTGACATGTCAAACTAAACACGTGTCTGTTGAAACTTGAACTCAACAGTTGGGTTTACATCTTGACGAATTAGGTGAAGTGAGTCAAGAGTACTGAAACACGACTTGATTTGATATATGATGAATTAGAAGTATATCAGAGTAAATGTCAGCTGTACAGATACACAGTAAGGAAATTTCTCATATTTACATGCATGAACAGGTATGTATTCACCTCGCAAAACAGGCCCGGGATTGCCTGAAAAAGTAAAACCACAAGGCCAAAATCCAGCTGCAAAAGGGAAAATATGTTGTTTCATGAGCTGAGGAGCTCCGAAAATGCTCCCCTCCATGTGAAGAACGATCTTGATTGGCAGCTCAATGATATGCGTGTGAAAGCCATTGATGCCGCAATGCTTCGCTGGCTGTCGGTCTCTTTCTGGGGTTGATTTGCAGCAGGCAAGATAGAAAATTAACAAACTTGGAGTCGGGGCATCGCAAGTGGCGCCGCAAGGAGGATTTCTCTGGGATCAAATACTCCAACTGATCCGTCTCCTAAAATGGGAGCATAAATGGAATAAAAAAATAAATGACATGCCCTAAATGACAATTGTGCAGTGATATCACAATGAAAGTGCCAGCGAAAAACTGAAATTCTTGTGCCAAAGATCTTTATAGTGATAACAAACAAGTTATTGAGTGTCAAGTCACAAAAAGTGTGGTATTGAAGCCTTTTGCATCCCAGGATTATGTGCAAGGATTGTGTTCACCTAACTGCGATACTCAGTACACGGATACACCATGGGAACCATATTCCAAATAAGTAAAGAAGAACTTGGGTATCACGTGAAACCACAGAATTGATTACAACTGTAAACCAGATCCTTTACATAGAGCACCTTGGGCGTGCCTGACAGAGTTAAGTAGGGTGTAGGGATGTGGAGCCTCCAATTTTTCCTAGCGTGCGTAGGATACACACGCGCGTGTGTGCGCGTGTGGTGGCGCGAGTGGTGTGTGCCTCCCCCTTGTACTAAAAAAACACCATCAACACAACTCCTCGAGGAACAGAAGGCTCTCATGGAACATTTCTTCCAACCAGTATCTTGTTGCTATTGGTAATGTTAAGAAAGCATTTCAATTGTCGGCTTTCATTTCTCACAACTCGAGATGTTGCATATGGCATAACAAAAGGCAGTAAAATCTTCAATAATCTTCTATAACAATGTGTCGGCAGTACTGTTAGTGGCATTTACCATGCCAAGCATGTGGGACATAAAGATTAAAGAGGTCCCTCAAACAAAAGGAAGACTAGTTCTTTTTTCACATGAAAATGCAAAACTCAAAACTGAGAACTGTACATGATTTTGCTTCGAACTATAGTGTGCATGCAGACTAAATTAGCTTGATACACATCTTGCACAATATCCCCTAATTATTGGTTCGAGCAAAGATTTGAATAAGGCAGTAACAAATAATATTGGTTTTCTTGAATACACACTTAAAAGTGTTCCTGGTGGAACTTATGAATTTTGACAACAGATCCAGCACATTGAAAGAAGTAAAGAAATAGCCTGTACCTCGTTCTTGTGGAAAAGGTCATACTCTTCTGTAAAATACTTCTGAGTCTCCTCTCCCAATGCAAGCATTTGCATGTCAATTGGACCAATTGTTCCAATCATCCGAGCAAGAATCATTGGTATGGATTCATTAGGAAAGAGCACCTGTGACATGTAACAAGGGGCCTCAATCACAAGGAGGAGTTTTACTTCGTTCAGAAACAGGAGATCATGGCTATTTGATACAGACGGGTGCAACACTCTTAGTCGTGGGGAACAGATGGATGCAATACTACAAATAGTACCAGATATCACATTAGCCCGTCAACTGTTACTCTGGAAGGCGCACTATGCTTTATATTATTATGTTTTAAGTATTTTGAACAAAAGTTCTGGACACATTTTTTTTGACGGAAAACTGTAGGGGAGGCCCCGACAGTATATATTTTATTAACATAGGGTATGATATTCACAAGAGAGAGGGGTAAGGGGAATGTACAAGGGACTATACAATTGCTAACTTGACTATACAACAGCTAACTAGCCACACAGGGACGTTAAGAGATAGAATCAGCCCAGCTAGGAAGAGAGAGGCCCTAAGCTCCTCTTTGACACCATAAAGGAGGTCCTGCGCAACATGTCAAGGGCTTGCAGTGTTCAACTTAGGGATGAAGTGAGTGGTTAAACAAGTTAAAACATTAGCCCCAATCAGAACCTTGACTACCAGCAATCGCAGGATAAGTTTGAAGCCAGACAAGGATTCATTTAACCGTACATATACCCTGGTTTGTCTTTGGCTTTGATTGGCTTAAAATGTGTGCAGCAGCGGAGCTTCAACGAAATATGAGGAGGGGCCAAACGAAAATGCAAGATAGAATTTGATGAGGATAAAGGCAAGGATCCCAAAATTAAGTGAAAGTGGGCCAAATTGATAGGTTTTTGAAATCATAGATGTGATTATCTACATAACTACGTAGTCTATGGGCTTACATACCCTACATATACATGGTTACTCAAAAAAAGAAATTTGAGCTGGGGGGCCAGGGCCCACCCTGGCCCCGGCATAGTTCCGCTTCTAACTGTGTGTGCTGTAGATAAAATGTCAATGTGTCTTGAGAATGTAATGTAATACCAAACAATGGAGATTAGTATGTCAAGATGCAAACCTACTTCACCAGTGTACAGTTCAGCCAAGATGCAGCCAAGAGACCAAATGTCAATCTTCTGATCATATGGAAGACCCAGAATGACCTCAGGAGCTCGGTAAGAACGTGACTGGACATATACGTTTAAGTTGTCTGTCAAGAAGCAACTGCTTCCAAGATCAATAACCTTAATTTCACATCTGCTGTAGCTCTTCATAAGGATATTCTCTGGTTTCAGGTCACAGTGAACTATATTTAAATGATGCAAATACACCAAAGCTTCTAAGCATTGTCGAGCTATAGCCTGAAATAAACAGGAAATATTCCATATTTATTAGTTTTTCTTTTACGTTTTCAATTAATAAATTTAATCATGCTAAAAACCTTTCTAAAAAAATCAATCAGAGAGAAATATGGTCAAGGACCAAAACATAAAAAGAAAACTTATTTCTTTTACAGCAACAGCATACATGGTCAGCTGTAAATGCTTTTCAATGGTGCCATGAAATTTTAAGTAATCAGAGAATACATGAAGGTCACAGAGAGTGCTTTGGTAATAGAGCAGTCCGAGAGGAGATAATCTCAGGATAAAGGAAATAACTGTCAGATATACCTGTATTCTTGGCAATGAAAAATACACCTCATCACCAGACTCCTGGTTATATTTCTGAAATTCATATAGATTTGCTCGTAGTAATTCAGTGACAATGAAAAGATGTTCCTGTTGGTTTTTTCAGCTGTCAGCATCATGCAATGTAAAAAAAATGGAAAATTCACTCGTATTAATACTAAATATGGCAATAACTGAAGCATAAAGCTTGAATAAAGAAACAGCTGATATATTAAATTAACCATCGGGACATGGAATGAATATGAACTTTTTTCTTTTTCTTTTAAAAGAAATCTTGACTGTTCATTCTATGGTATGGTGTAAAAGCGAACCAAAAGTTAACTCTATCTCTATATGACAAATTCACATACCTGATAGTAGAAAAAATCATACAGGCGCAATATATGATGCTCATCTGCCGGGTCGTACTTATTTACAATCTTAAGGAGCTTTATCTCATCCATGCTCTGATCAAAGAAATCCTTGTCGTTTTTTATTATTTTAAGGCAGACATCCATTCCCGTGCAAAGATCGTGTGCCCGTACAACCCTGCTGAATGCAGCTGAGCCAAGATACTCAGTGACACGATATCTTCCAGCTATAACTGAATTCATGACAATAGGAAATTCTTTGTTTTCCTCAAAGCCAGTCCTGCAGTGAAAATCTGTCACATGAGTGTACAACTACATTCACATAATTATTTGATAGAAATAAATAGAATAAGCATCTGATGGTAAACCTGTTCTTCCGGTGGAAAACCCTCAGTTCAAATATCTCATATTCTTGATGAAAATTAGAGAGTGCAAGATCAATATACGTCTTTCGATCTTCCTCAATTTTATGAGTAATAAAACTTTGCACATCTGTATCTGCTGGCCCAAAGTCCTCTATCTCATAAACATCTTCGGGATCACCAATCTCAGGAAAAGGATGTATGCTGTAACTACTTTTTAGAAATTCCTTGTCATCAGCTGTTTTCTCATCTGTTACAATGTTAATATCTAGTGCATCGTTCCCTTTGATGTCATGTTCAAGCCCATGGTCTGAAAGAGAAAGGTATAGTAAGAACAGAACCAACTAGTAAACAAGTAAAAAGAAACTTTGGGCTTGGTAAGCGAACAAAAAGACATTCAAATCTGAATACTCAACTCAACAAAGCAATTTGTCCCAAACAAGTTGGGGTAGGCTACATTCAAATCTGAATCAACCAGCAAAATTACATCATAATTCAACTGGAATTAGGTTCAATCTTATTGATGCCTACATATAAATTTTGCTCCAAAGTGTAGATTCAATTCACCAACATCAACCCAAAACTAGATGACAAATGGAGTACAGTGGATTTAATGCTTTGTTTTCTTAAAAGATTCTAATAAAATGCATCTGACTGAGGCCAAGCCTCGTAGCTAGCCTATAATAGAGTTCTAGAATTGCAGCCAGCCAGGCAGCACTAGTACAAAATCTAGTCTCTTCAGAAAATAATTCAATTACAACGTCATCAAGTGAATTCCCTTTGATCTTTCTAAAGGAATTTGAGAAATGCGAGAAATGAGCCTGAGCAAAATCAAAGAGGTCAGAACTACTTACTGTCAAGAGTGTCTGCTTTTTCAACCAAGTATGGACTGAGCATCTGAAGCTCCTTCTCCAACGCACTCAGATCAAATCCCTCATCATCTCCTCTCTTGGAATCCACCAATGGGTCACCCTTGAGCACGGCATCATCATCTGCATTCCACTTGAACCGGAAATCGTCTGCACCACACTCATCCAGCACCTCTGTCTGATCATCCATGATCTGATACCTCCCATACACGGCAGAGCTAGAATCCCTCACAAACTCCTGATCATTCTTCCTTCCCCTGTAGCAGCAACTGCAGGGCTGTAATGAGCAGGCATGCACCTCTGCGCACCCCTCAGAGTCGGCATTGCCATTGCTATGCACGTGCCGGCAGCCGCTGCCGTCGCCAAGCTCGCACGTTTCACTCTGCCGCGAGCTGACGTCGGGGCCAACGATAAACTTGTCCTCCTCATCGCCGCCGTTGCTCTTATCATTCTCAGGCTTGCCGTGGAACAGGTGGTCGTCATAGAGCCAATTCTCGCCGAAGAAGAGGTCGGTGGTATCGTACTCGCGTGCGGTGCCGAACTCCATCTCCGACGACGACGCCTCCGACGGCGCGCGTCGCGGCGACCACAAACCGTACGGATTCAGCAGCCCTGATCTCCGAGCAAAACAGCCGAACCAACCAAAATTTGGATCAGAATTCTAGCAAAGAAACAAACACAAATTTGAAGCACGCGTCTCACAAGGCCCAATCATGAGTGGAGATCGAGATTTGTAGTGCCAATCACACGCATCCACTCTCGGGGAGCCGCACCGCGGAGGGTTGTTTACATTGGGGAAAAAAATTCTCTCTCGCACAAGCAGGCGGTACCTGAAGGCGTAGAGCTCATGCTGAGGAAGGCGTCGGAGGAGGAGGAGGAGGAGCTGGAGCCACCAGGGCTCGCGAGCGCGCGCCCGAAGTCGGCGTAGGAGGCGCCCAGCCGCAGCGGCGGGAGCCGCGGATCATCGGAGGCGGCGGAATCTTCACCATCCCAGGCGGCAGCAGAGCGCGCCGCGAGGACGCCGTCCCGGAGCGCGAAGCCGTGCTCGGCGTCGGCCCGGAACCCCACGGCGACGACCCCCTCCGCGCCAGGCGCCGACATGGCCGGGGCTCGCTCGCTCGCTCACGCGCGTGCCACGTGCGTAGTCCGCGTCCGCCGCTCACCCTGCGCCGCCGCCACCACCACCATTTGAAGCGAAGTGAGCGTGGGACGCGGCAGCGAGTAGAGCACGAGAGAACTAGAGAAGAGCCGAGAGCACTGCAGAAGCGAAGCGAAGGAAGCGGCCGCACGGGATCCAACCAGCAGCAGGCGCCAGGGACCGCACCCGCACCAGCACACAACAACTTCTGCTCGGCTCGGTGGCGCATCCCCCCCGACAGCCGGGGCCCACCGGCCAGCGTGTCGATGTCGGCGTCGGCCCGGAGGTCGCTGTCGTTGGGCGACGCGGGGGTTGGTCGGGTCCTCGGGCTCGGGGGAGAGTGGCGATCCGACGTGGAGAGCCGTCATTATTGTCAGTCGCTGTTGCGCTGGACGGCTCCGCTCCCCCACCCCACCTGGGCAGACGCTGCTCCGCTGGGGATTCTCTGTGCTCGTCACGGACAACGGCGTACGTTCGTTCGTTGGCGTCGGATCCCAGCGCGCGGCGACGCCAGATCTGCCGAGGCAGGTTGCCCTCGCACTTTTCCTACGTGGGGCATGGCTTAATAAGAGAAAAGAAAAGGTTAGGACCGTGGCTGCAAAACGGGTCACTGAGTGAACGTCTGAAAGACAACGAGGGATTACCATCTGAAGAAACATCGCAGTTGCTTACTTGTTTTTTTAGGGGAAAAAATTCTCGCCTTGTTAGGCGTACCATCCTGAAAAAACGACGTCGCACTGGAGATTTCGTTGTCATGGTCGTTGGGCACTACGGGGTAAAGTGCTCAAAGTTGCAAGAAGGAAGAGATTATGTTCGTTTCTATTTGCACTGGGTGTTCACTTACTGCGAGAACGTTGCATCTTAATTGACGGTGGAATTTAGGGTTCTAAAGATAACTGTGCTGGAAAAGCGATTTGGAAACGAAGACTGTACCGCCGAGCAGTTCATCTTCGACCCCAGGTCTGGTGAAAAGATGAGTAATACTAGCCCGCCTTAATGTTTCTTTTTTAGTAAAAAGGGAGAAAGATTGGTACGTTTATCTGACTATCTATGCGCGACTTGAACATTCTGATCTCCACGCGACTAGTAAGTACTTCAGGAGATTATCTATACTCAAAACTCAATTTAGATAAAGTTTGGAGGAAGCGTGATTTTTAATCCAGTGCATTTTTAAGCTCATCCTTAGGATCTTGTAATGGAGATTACATTGGTAGGAATATAAGCAGAAACCTCTCCAGATTGAGTCTCAACTATTGGTAAAGCGGTCATATTTCCTTCCCGTAAAAGAGAATTGCATTTAGCGGCTCTGTTCTGCTGGATACTGGTAGGAATACATGTTTTCTTGATTCGTTGATTGCCTTCGGATACCAGTTTTAAAAAACATACTCATGGTAATTACGGTAGCAAATGGACAGAAGATGTACAGTGAGGCACGCAGCGGTACAGACAGGGGTAAAATGGAAAATTGGGGGGGGGGTGGATGCATTTCAGTTTGATTTCTGAGTTATGGAATTGGGCCTATGACATGGGGGATAGGCTGGATAAAAAGTAGTAGGCATCCAATATATGTAGATAGCAATGAATGAGGATAGGTTCAGGCGGGCTTTCGAGCGGTATTCCTCGCTTCTGGCATGTGTAACTCTTACCTTTTCTATCTTTCATGAAAGCCTATTTTATCAACCTATGAACTCTTTCCAATGACAGTGTCTTTAGAACAAATTGGTTCAGGATTCCAAGGTTAAAAAAGAGTTATCACTCAAGGGAGGAACATGATATGTGGAAGGCTACCCTAGTGGCTCAAGACTGACCTGTATACCTGAACCAGTCTATATTGAGCCATATCCATCAATTTGTCGGGAAATTTAGCCTCAAACAATGTATCTCTATTCCACAAGATGCTTAATCAAACCCTGGAACAGAAGAGAACTCTTCTTATCGAAGAGAATTGCGTATTAAGGAGACACGAGATTAGGGCAAGACGAGGCGCAATCAAAAGTCAAGAAAATTGAAAAGATCAAGGTTATCGACTAGGGGGGCGAATAGGCGATTAACAAAATTAAGACAAAATCAAACCATATGCATACTAGTAAGTAAGAAGTGCAGGAACATATAAGTATGTAAGAAAGGAGAATAGGACAAGCACAAGGAGACAAGTGATTTGTTGTCAAAATTCGAACCTTTGACGAGGCTATATGTCTCTATTAAGAAAGCTTGATCCAACGATCAAAATCGGCACCAAAACGTGCTATTCCCTCAAGAGCCTTGCCGATGTGAAGCCTCCCTTCTCTTGTGCAGCTCTTCACCTTGCAGTAGACGAGCTCCTAATCCTCGCAAACTTGAAGGGGCTCTTCACACTTCTTTTTAAGGCTCCCAACAACACCTAGACATATAAGAGATGTCAAATCTCTAAGAGTAAGAACATCTCCAACCGGTGCTCTATTTGCTTCCCTATCCCAAAATTTAGGTAAAACAGCCAAAATGAGCCCTCCAACCGAGTCTCTATCTCCTTCCCTATCCCAAATGAATCCCTATCCGCACCCTCTCGTTTCCCATTTCTGAGGACTCTCTTCATTCCGCATCGCTCAACTGTTGGTGTCCTCCCGATCCGTCCCGCCTCCCACGTCCCCTCGGGCTTCGTCGCGCCGCTCGGATTTTGCCGCTGCTAACCGGTTCTGCTGTCGTGCCGCCTCCTCTTGTCACGCCGACCCAGGAGTAGCAGTGAGTGTGCGACCATGGAATTAAAAAAGAATATGATAAGTACATATGCAAAACAGAGGATCCAAAACACAACACAGAAAAACTATGACATTAATAGTTTGAACCATAGGAATCGTAAAAACACAGGAATCCAACTAATGATGTGACCCATTTGTGATATATATAGTTGGCTTTGGCTCGACCCTACACGTAGGAATAAAACAAAGGTCTTGATGGATGTTAGATTTCTTACTTTTTTCTTTGGAATAGCATGCAAAGGAAAATTACTTACGTTTTTCCTCTGCTTCATTCATACGAATCAAAGAATGCTGGCTTAAGCACAAGTTAAGGGTGGAAACGAGCCGAGCCGAGCCAGCTCACGGCTTGGCTCACGATGGCTCGCGAAAATACAAGTCGAACCAGGCTCGGCTCGCCACTCTGCACGACCCAAAAAATAGGCTCCGCTCGGGCTCACCTAAGGCTCGAGCCGGCTCGTCGTGGCTCGCGAGCCAGGCTAGCCTCACCAAAGCGGCAAAGCCCACGTTTGCACGCACGTCGCCAGGTCCGGCACCCCCCAATGCCGACCCCGTCGTCCACGACCGCTGCGCCCTTCGCTTGCACTGCTCGCCGGCACGACCCTGTTCCTCCACGTCTGTGCGCGCGCAGCCAGGTCTGATGTCCCCCACCAACAACTCGTCATCCATGAGCTCCGCGCCCTATGCGCTGCCCCCGGCACGTCCCCGTTCCTCCACACCTGGGCACACGCCACCGATCCGACGCCCCCGTGGTTGACGATTGTCGCGCCCTGCGCCTGTGTCCGATGCCAAGTTGTAGTTGTTCTCACTGCAGCCGTTCGATTTCGCTGGTTCAAGGTTAGTCTCCTTGTCTCTCATTCCCCGATTCACTCTATTTTCCCCCAGTTATTTCCGTCGCTTATTTCGTACTGTGTTGCTGATTTGTTCCAAATTCTGCAAAATACGAGCTCAGTTCAATCGCGGTTGGGGATTCCCCATTTTGGTTTTCTCGGAACCAGGTTCCCAGCAGATTCATTGAGCAAGCTGCATACGTCTAGTTTCCGAATCAGGAAGCAATCTTGGAGAGAGGTAGCTAAATTTCCACTTGTTGATTTGATTTCGTAGGTGGGTTCTTCAATTCTTGTGTAAATATCACTCGAGGAGAGTTTTTGGCATCGATGAGTGAAGCTGCTATTATGATTTGTTCTTTGTGTAGCTGTTTGATTGGGCTATGGGGATTGCTTCAGGAGGCTGCATTTCTGGTGATTGGATCGGAGGTGGTGGCAAAGATGCAGCCTCGTCAGACATTTATTGACATGTGGATCCCTAAAAAGACAAATTCCCTGCAGCACTTTGAGCATGTGTTCTTTGAGCATGTGTTCTGTTTGAATCGGGGTAAAATCTTTGTAGCCCTCTGTTCTGATCACTTATGCAGTGACTTAGGTGGTTGAGAAAATTAGACTACCATGTATACCCTACTTGTGAGCAGATCCATCGAGAGGCAGATACTTGAAGATGAGAAGAAATGTGTGTTACACATATGCTACTGAAAGAAGAGCTATAAAAATATGAGGTGTGAAAATAGTATTAAGATTTTCTAAGCTGCTTCTGAGTATTCAGTCAAGCATGATTGAGAAAATACTGACACTGACAACGACTGCATGTCTATTGCTGGAACAGCAAGCCAACAGTATGAAACATCTAGATAAGCTTTCTTCAAGTACTGTTTCATTTCTGGCTTCTATTTGTATGGATGATTTGATCATCAGATAGGCAGAAGAACATTCTGATGACTATGGACTGTTTATAGTAGATGGTGCTTAACCAAGACACCATTCAGACCTGAAAATCATATCACAGAGATTTCATCAATATAAATATGCTTCATTTATCACCAAACAAAGTTCTGGTTGTAGTTTTATCAAGAATCTGCAATGGGGTGTGCCAACCGGAACTACATCTGTAGCCAATAGTCCATATTGTGGTGAGCTTTGCCTGTTAATGAGATCTCGCATTGTGTGGAGCATTCAAAGGTGAAATTATACTCTGCTTACTTCTATTTCTATTTTGCAACCTGATATAAAGCACATTGTTGATACATTTTGGCTTGTAATTTTTAGTATGCCCCCAAGCAGGATAGAATTGCTATATGCTCATATGCCAAATTCACACCTAAGAAACTTAGCTTGTAGGGAAAATGCATTTCAAGCAACTCTATTCAGTACCCAATTTTCCATATTATGTCCAATTCAGTACCCAAAATTTTCTTATGCAACGAGCCTAAACGAGCCTACGAGCGGCTCATGAGCTTTTGGCTCGGCTCAGCGAGCTTTATGAGCCAAGGAGGAGGCTCGGGCTCGGCTCATTGCACCTCCGAGCCGAGCCAAGCTTGAGCCGAACTGCAAGCCTCGAGCTTTCTGTCCAGCCTTAGGTGTAACCACGTCCATTGGAATTCGGATGCTATATTTTTCCTTTGTTTCACAGTATTTAAAAAACAAAGAAATAGACAAAAAAAAACACGATTGCAAGGTTATACCCTCTTAAATTTTACAGAATTGAAAAACACAAGAACTTACACCAAAGGGTGTTTGATTGCACCGTATAAAAAGTATAATGATTCTTCCAAGAGGTTTTGTGTGGATGAGAATTTTCCTATGAAATAGAGTGCAAAGGAGTCTTTAGGAAAAATATTAAGGATTCAGTCATACGAGTCAAATATATTTACCTTGAGAAAGACAAGAGAAGAAAATACAATTGCATCGAACATAACACCTGTTACAACTGCCCGGATCCGCTTGAAGCAGAACTAACCGCCTGCATGGAAGGCCTTGCGCTGGCTTTGGAGTGGAGCTCCTTACCGGTGATTGTGGAGACCGACTGTGCGGAGGTCGTGACGCTGGTGAAGACCCCTGGCCTCGGACCGCTCGCGCTATGCCAGCCTCATTATCGAGATGAAGCGTATGCTTTCGGAAGGGAGATATGTTTGCATTCAAAATGGCGTTAGTCGTAGCTTAGCTAGTGTCGGCCGAACAGACTGTCGTACGGCTGTGTTGCTGGGATCGGGCCTTGATCATACTATGGACCTGGTTACAGCAGATTGTAGCTTGTCTCATTCTGAGTAATATATTCTCCTTTTCCCCGCAAAAAGAAAAAAACACCTGTTACATCTCCAGCCCGTTCTTGATCTTCTCTTATCTTTATTAATTTTGGAATAATAAAACCAAAAGTAAAGCTAAAAAGCCACGTTCTCTTGTGATTTTTTTTTGCTTGAAAACAATGGTAGCTAAAGCTTAACTGTAAAGTGCTAGCACATGATTAGTCAGAGAAATGGGGCAAATTGCACATAATTTCCCATGATTTCCGAATCAATGGCCCGAAGAGCAGTGAGGTTTAACCCACAAACACTGAATTGCAACAAGTAAATGATAAGAGGCAAACTCCTCTGAATTTCACTGTGACAAACTGCAGGGAATCCTCAATCCTGATCCCGTTTTGGCATGTGGTTGGAAACCGGCAACGTCAGTATCAGACTAGTGGAACACAACAGCGACCCTCAGGCAAATAGAATGGCATCCATAATGTAGCACTGTACACAAGTTGTAGCTACATGACGCCTTTTGTTCTTTTCTTCTGACAATACGCTGTTTCGGTATAGTTGAAGGCAAAGCTGCACTACCAGTCACTGCATACTACTAGGCATGTCTAGTTCTTAACAAAATGAATCCACCAAGCCAACGAAGTGCATTTGACGGAAACAACAAAATATTGTACAACACTTAGCATCGGGTACAGTGAAGGAGATATCAAACGGGGGGCAAGCAAGCAGGCGCACAGCTATTGGTGCATCATTCAGTGCGTGCTCCTCAGAGATACTGGGAAAGCTACTTACACGAGTAAGCTCAGGGGGGCTCCGTCTATCTAAATTTCTGCCAAAATAATCATTAGAAAAGGGAAGAGTGTCTCTGCTTAGTGGGCCCGAGGGTTGGACTTACATGAGTGGAGTAAGAGCACCAGCTGCAAGTCCGCAACTTCACTCGTTACCCAGTTTTACAGATCCATCCTTGATAAGCCTTATGCTGAGGCTATTGAAACGACCTCTCGAATAATGTCGCGACGCTTTTCTCCAGTCTGTGCCGGTCTTCATCATTGCTATGAATTCTTCAAAGCTAATTTTGCCATCCTGCAGAAACAATCAATGTAGATGGTTACTAAGGAAATGGATAAGGTCCGAAGGTTGTACCTTCATTTTGGTAGCAGTATAAATGAACCTCCACCTTGTCGGTGTCAACTTCTTGCAATATGTCCTTCACCACTTCCATGATATCAGCTGCCCCATCCTCCACCAGGGCCTCCTGAAGCTCCTCGGGCTCAATAAAACCATTGCCATCCTTGTCGAAAAATAGGAAGGCCCGCCGAAGGTGCTCATCATTTGCCATCCTTTGTAAGTGAAGTGAGACGGCCAAAAATTCACCATAATCTAGTGCTCCTCTACCATTCGTATCCACCTAATTTCCAACCACAAAAGATCAGATATGCAAATCTTCAATGTTTTGTTCTCACTAATACTAGAGGACACTACACATGTCAAAGCCATTTGGACCACCAAATTCTCAAGTTGACTCACATCACATGCAATAGTGTTATACTCTCATTATGGACCTAAGCAGCCCAAAAATACGAAGGCTAATGATAAATAATTAGCAAGTTCACACTGATCTATATATGCTCAACATGTACAAGTAAAAAGTTCGGAGAAATGTTAGCCATGAGGTCCTATATCTAATTTATCATTAAAAAACATATGAAATGAGTAGAATAGACAGGTCCTTAGTGGAAATGGAAGTAAAAGTTTGATTATGTCCTCTGTCGCTTATTGCTACTTTCCAAGGTCCCAAGAACCAACTAATGCAAAAGAATGGACCAAAGATTTACACCACCTCCACCATCGGGTACAAAAAATGACACATTTTAACTAACTTGCCGGTTCATAGAACAATAGAAAAACTATGTATCAGACATAAAATTTATCAGAAATCATGTGATTCAGTATGGACTGTGATCAAAGATAGTGTGAGTATTTAATCTGATTGAACATTTGAACAAGCAAGCAAAATCCTCTATATTACTTACAGCTTCAATTAACATTTGCACTTCAGATTCTGCAAGATGAGAACCAAATTTTGCAATCCCGCTCTTCAACTCTTCATAAGAGACTATACCATCATTATCAGTATCCATCACCTTGAACATGTCCTTTATGTCCTCAACCTCTTCAGCTGACAAGTGGTCAGCAATAACCTAGTCAAGCAATTTTTGTCAGTACAACATATTTTCATTGTAGACTTGAGAAAAATTATTAGCATGAAAGCACACTAAATCAGATTCATGAGAAAAAGATTCAAACCCTTAGAGCTCTTCTTTTGAATCGGTTCATCCTTGAAAATTGTTTCAACCTTGACTTTACAATGTCTCCAAGAGGAATATTTGGAGCTTTCTTAGCATTTTGAAGCCATGTATGCTCTGCGACAACAGAAATCAAGAAGAGTACCAATGAATATCAAACTGTCTGAACAAAGAATTATGAAAAAAGAAGAGATGCACAGTAACACATGGCCAATTAAATTTGTGCATTATCCGGCATGTGGACAGTATGTCAAATTTTGATAATTCAGTCCGACAGGCATCCCAAGATTGTAAGAAAGAATGCATTTAGCTTAAATACTTGAACATGAAGCAGCAAAATTAAGAAACTTCAAAATTAAGAAACTTGCTCTGTCTAATTTGCTAAAATATTTGGCCCATCTCGAGTACAGGATCAATATTAGTTACAAATTTAAAATAATATCAATGCCATCCATGTCTTGGATAATCAACAAGTTTCTTTTTACTTGCTTTTCATTTGAGAACTAACACACGCTCCATGTAATTGCCATCTGGTGCTTACTACTATGTACTGTTTCATGCCAGACCAACAATGTATCTTGAATTTACAGCAACAGTTAAAATCTACTTCCTCATTTTATTCTCAGCATTGATGGCCTTCGTTCATCAAGTTTCTACTTTTTCTCACTGTTGGCTTCCCAGTTACACAGTATATGCCGGACTCCAGCAGGTTTGCAGAAGTCAACAATATACTGCCAGAAAGTAGAGCTAGCCAACTACTAGAACAAGGATTCAAATTGGATCATACATAACTTTTACTACAAGTGGTGGGTAATTCAATTCATTTGAGTATTTGATCCAATGCAACAACAGACAAAAAGAACTACATAATGTGACTTCAGGACATGGTTGGAAGGTACTTATGTAAGTGGAGAACCATTCAAAACAAGGCAGACTGATCTGGTGATCCTCATGCTATCAGATTACACAATGCGAATTGGAAAAGAAAAAAGAGAGAGGGGACATGCTGAAGTCTAAATCAGCACTAGGAAGAACTACTAAGGTAAAGCGTGATGTTTCATGATCTTGAGAATATTGAAAGTAGCATAACACTGCCGACTTTAATAGTGCTATGTACATCTTACCAAGAACTTGCTTTGCTGTTAGCCTGATTTTTGGATCAGGCTGAAGCATCTGTCGAACCAGATCTTTAGCATTATCAGAAACATGGGGCCAGGGTTCTCGCTTAAAATCTATATTTCCACGAAGGATAGCTTGTGCCACTCCTTGTTCAGTCTCTGCAATATAGCCTGGTAAGAACGTTTGCACGAGAGCAAAGCTAAAGGATAAAAGGTTCTCATAAAGAAAAGGCAAAGTACCGGCCCAAAATGGAGGAACACCGCATAACAAGATATACAAGATAACACCAGCACTCCATATGTCTATTTCAGGTCCATAGTTTCTCTTCAGCACTTCAGGTGCCATGTAGTAAGGACTTCCCACAATTTCGGAAAACTTCTCGCCTAAAGAATCACATAGTGCCATCACATTATATATGATACATATATACATCATACAGACATTTCACAGGGAATAATTAAAGGTGTGGGACAGAAAGCAAAGTAGATCATCAAAACATCTAAGTTCCAAATGACTCAAATAATGCAATGTATCATAATGAAAAGTAATGTCTGTAGGAAATCCTGTCATATAGAGCCATTACAAATCCAACAGCGTCATATGAGAAAGAGGATGTTACATATTTGAGAAGGCTTATCTATTCCATGCTACCTACAGTTACACTGTCGCAAGCCACACATGTTTTCAATCCTATAAAGATGTCATCTTGTTTTATACCAATGGCCAAGTTTGGCTATAAAGATGTGTCACCAAAATAATTTGCGATGCCTATAATCAACAACAAACAAATCAACAAAATTCTGACGTTCACGTTTTTGTGAAACAAGTTAAATGTATCAAGGTACGGCAAGATGGTAAGTCTGCAATTTACAATTGTTTGGTTGCTCCACACATACATTAAAATTACTGGGAACCAATTCTCTGTGATGAAAAAACACTAATCTACCAAGTAAGCAAGACCAGTATGTCAAGGGAAACTAGGGCTTGTATTGATAGCATGAAAGCCACATGATACAAGAGCAAAGGTGACAATGTCATTAAGGTTCATGCTGCGCAGTGTGAAATGTTGCATAACAAGAAGTCAAGAAGAGAAATATGGCATAGAAGCGAACATAGATCCACTAGAAGTTTATGATCCAAGTAGTTAGAGACTTATTAAATTTCAACTACAGGACAAGAGGCATGGAATTGAAATGGATGAATTGTGCCTGTTGAGAAAAGCAACATAAAGGAGCACAACTATGTGAAACTGTTATAGAATTGCTTCACGTCTCATGTGGCATACTCGTCATGATTGGTATGACTTCTTATAAATAACCACAACTACTGTTGCCAAATGAGCTGCTTGTCCATAATTATAATTGGTAAGTCCATTACAGTTGCTTGAATGTTGAAACATATATCCAATCACTTGATCCCCAATAATTGTTGTGCTGAATCTTATTTCCCAAAATAACAGAGCTCAGGTTGAGCATGGGATAAGCATACAAGATAACAAGACTCGGTATAGTTTATATTTGGCAACAGCTATGTGACGTCTGCCCCCACTAATAATTTCCAAATCCAAAAAATAGCAGTCATCCATAACCCAACAAGTCAACCTAGCTCTCCTAAGATTCCAATATCTGGACTCGCAGGACAATCTGCAACAGAGCTTAACTATGAAGAGATTCAAGTCCCCGCAGAAGCAAAAGCACGAAACTAAATTGAACTACTAGTACTGTCATGTCTAATAATACCACCAATTTGTTTTAAAAAATACATCTGAAAAGTCCTACCAAAAGAGAACCACCAAATTCTCGTCAGATTACGCAAGCACGAAAATAGCACTCAGCTACAGCAACCGTCACTACCGAGAATTCCACCCAGAAATGGCCACCAACCCACGAATCACCCTCAAACCGAAAAAGTCCAAAAGTGCGGCAAGCAGTTCGTCCAAATCACAGGTGGATCTCGGTGCCTCACCGGGTTTGAAGAAGATGGAGAGACCGAAGTCGATGGCCTTGAGCGGGGAGTTCTCCTTCTTGTTGGCGAAGAGGAAATTCTCGGGCTTGAGGTCGCGGTGGATCACGCCGTGGTGGTGGCAGAGCTGCACGACCTCGACGATGGTGCGCGTGACCGCGGCCGCCGCGCGCTCCGTGTAGTGGCCCCGCGCGACGATGCGGTCGAACAGCTCCCCTCCCTCGCAGAGCTCCATGACGAGGTGCACGGCGCCGTCGTCCTCGCAGGCCTCCCGCAGCGTCACGATGCTGGCGCTCTTGGGCAGATGCCGCATGATGGCCACCTCCCGCCGCACGTCCTCCACGTCCACGGGCGTCCGCAGCTTCCTCTTCGAGATCGACTTGCACGCGAGCAGCTCCTTGGTCCCCCGATCCACGCACAGGTACGTCACCCCGAACTCGCCGCGCCCCAGCTCCCGGTCCAGCGCGTACTTCTCATCGATCCCGCCGCTCACGTCGCGCCCCTCCTCCCCGAGCACCGACAGCCGCTTCTTCTCCCCGCCGCCGCCGCCTCCCCCTCCCCCCCGCGCCGCCGCCGTTCCGCCCCTGGTGGGGCTTCTTCTTCCCGGCGGAGGCCGGGAAGTGCGACGACTTGACGTCCTCCCGCGCCGCCGCGGCCGGCGAGCGGCAGCAGTTCCCCATGGCCGCGCGAGATCAGGGGGTGGGGGGCACTAGGGTTTGTACGGCATTGGGCACTGCACGCGGTGGGGGAGGGGGAGGGGGAGGAGGAGGAGGAGGAGGAGAGAGGAGAGGGACTGACTACCTGAGGGAGAGAGAGATGGGGGCTAGAGAGAGAGAGAGTAGGGGCGAGACCTGTGTCGGGTATAACGGTATGGAAGAGCCGTGGGGGATGGGTTTTGGGGGACGCGTAGCGACGAGGTGTGGGGGCGCTGTGTGTGGAGCCCGATGGGTCACTGCAACGTGGGCCCGGAGAGCGGAGTTTTAGGTTTTTGCGGGGTGTTCGGTGCGGTGGGTCCCATGGTCGTCGGCGAGTTTGACCGGATTCGGCGACGGCCGCGGGCGTGGAGCGGACAGAGGAATCGGATAATCTGGTGAGACATAAAACCAGGCGCATGAGTGATTGTTTAATGTTTAATACGAAAGATTCTGTCAGAAATTTACGATTTTATGAGGACTCAGGATATGATCTACTGGCATATGATTATAGAGCGAGGTGCTTGCTCACGGTTCGTCGAGCTTTGCGACCTGACGCGGGTGCTCATTCGATAAGCGGGTATAGACGCGTGCATGTTCATTGGCCACGTGAGGCCGAGACTGACATTCTAGCTTGAGTCTCATGTAATCATGTACTAAGTGATATGTACGTGTATCTGTGTATCTGTTGTACCTCTTAGGAAATTATCATTATCAATTAGGATTCAAAGCGCTGCTGTTAGCCGGGAGAATCCATTGGATGGCTCCTCCGCGTTTAATTTTCGTTATTTGTGAAATATGTTGGCCTTTCAGCCTAAAAAGGTGAGAAATGTCATGTTGCTCTGAAGTGGTAATCTATATTTGTAGATACACACTTTCTCCTCGTCACATGCTTCAAACTGCACGCTTCACATCTTGATTTTCAAGTTTCCACTGCCTATTAGCTGCCATGTTTTATCAAATCATAAAATCAGACTTTGTTTCCTTGGTTCCGCCTAACCACGAAAGAGGCACTTATTCCCTTTTTGAAATATCGGACCTGTGCATTTCTGTTTCGTTTATTTATTGTGCTTATTTGTCATTTCAAAGGGGTTGGTGAGACTAGTACTCCTAAGACCGAAGAATTTCTTCGCATATTCTTGTCTATTTTTTCCTGCTTCGGAACTACGCATCTTTAATGTGAAAAATATGCACAACTTTGTTGTCGTTTACGCTTCCATAATCACTGTCAGTTCTGCCGTACAGATATGTCATATTACCTACTACAAGTCTCATTAGACGTAGAATAACGATGAGTCTTTTGGTCTTTGGGAGATTAACGATGAGTTGGGATCACAGAACACAATCACGCCCTCCTAAAATGCCAAGACCAACGCCAAAATTTACACTGTAGTGTGGCCACAGCTGGTTCTGGCTGCACACCTACAACCCCTTATAAAACGAACGGTCCTATGCTGGCGCGCTGGACCTAAATGTCCAGATGTTCAGACGGATCTTCAAGCCTATTTAACAATCAGGTTCTTTACATCTACTCCGAGAACCAATCAACCAAGAATAACGAAACGCTATTGCATTTCTGACGAAACCGTGGCAAGATTACATGTTCGAGAAAAGATTACCTAACATGTCCCTCTCGGTTAAGGACGCCATTATGCGAACTAGCTTGCGATGGAATTCTCCGGCTCTCGGTGATCCTGCCCCCCGCCGGCCCAGCGTTAACTCCCTAAGACGCTAACAGCGGGGCCTCACTCGTCAATCGTCATGGATGGGCTCGCGCAAAGGGGGCAGGGTGTCTTTGTTCATACGCCTGACATCTTTTAGTGCAAGCAACCACTGGTTAATTACTACGGTCCCAACTTCTCGGACCAGATAAGTTGACACGAATTCAAGAGGAGTGCATAGCGCAGAAGAACATATCTAATAATACCGGTCTTTAAATGATATCATAATATCAATGTACGGTATCACTTTCGAAAGTCACAATTTTTTATTTTCTTTTACAATATTGACATAACATATATTTATCATGTCACAAACTACAAAACCAAATTTGTCCTAGAGCTCAAGTAATAGAAAAGATAAATCTTGCTGTAAATAGTACTAGTGGGATACTATTCACTGGTAGATTTTTTTCGTTTCTTGAGCTACGGGTCAAATTTAGATTTAAAATTTCGTGATATGGTAGACACATATGATGTCAGTGTTATCAAATTTCTTTAAAAATTAGAATTTTTTAGAGATGATACCATATGGCGGTATTATAGTATAACCTATGAAGCGATATCAGTAGGTACTCCGTCCATAGTGTAGGAGGTGTAGCGCAGGGCATGACCGAGTAAATGAGCTCGGGTGCATGATATCGAACTTTGTTGTACTCCCTTCGTTTCAGAATGTAAGGCGTATTTTATTTGGTTAAGGCAAGACTTTGACTAACAATTAATTAATTAGTATGTGGTTTATGCGACATAAAATTGATATCATTAGATTCATATTCAAAAGTACTTACCTATATTGTGAATCTATATCACATAAACTATATATTAATAAAATAATTATTAGTCAATGTCTTGTCTTAACTAAATAAAATATGCTTTACATCTTAGAATGGAGGGAGGACATGTTTTGCTTCACCCCAACCTGATATTTACTGGACAGAATAGGCGGACGTCTTCTCGGGAATCGCAGGACGATAGATGTATATACTCCGTATCTCTAAATCGCCGGTTTTCCTATCAATTTCCGTATCTCCATACAGCTCAGTGGATCTTGGCTCTCTGGATCCATTTCTCGAGCTCTGGCCAAACTGTTCGTGTGTGAACCGTGAAGGGCTCTTACGTATGTACTTTGGACAACTTTGGACTTTAGAGTATAATCTAGTCGAAAATAAAATCGCAAAGAAAGCTCGGTTTCTAAGGGTGTCCTGATTCTGTAGTTTGATAGGCCGTAAGACCTGGCGAGGCCTGAGTAGAATATGCGCTCTTGCCGGTAAGACCTGGCGAGTCCAAAGGTTAGCCAGACTCTTCCGGCCAAAGCTTCCAAAGGTGGCTTAGCAAACCGATTTGGACCGAACTTTACTGACTCCCAGAGGGCTCAGTCTGTCTATTTGATCACCGTGGAACATTTCTCTTACCTGCAACTGCAAGCAGCAATCTCTCCTCTCTCTCTCTCTCTCTCTCTCTCTCTCCCCCTCTCTTTCCGAGAGAACTGCATGTAGCTATCGAGGGACCGCTATCTTCTTTTTTGAGAACCGAGGGACCGCTATCGAGTATTCAGATTTCAGAGTTTTTTTTTAGGGTAGATTTCAGAGTTTTATTTAGATTTCCTCTTCAGAGTTTAACGTGGTTGATGGTCCAATTGCAGCATGTTTTCTGTACAAAATCATAAATGGGCCCTCCTGGGCTTTTAAACCATCATAAGACCGACCACTCTTGCAAGAAGGCACGGCCCGTCCGTCCGTATGTACGACACAATCCAATCACAGCGAGCGGCCTTCGCCATCCGAGCCCGACCCCGACCCCGCAGTCTCCACCACCCAAGATTCCAGGCCCTTTTCCGCACCATGTAATAAACCCCACTGACAACCGGGGCCCACCTGGCAGTTTGACGAAGGAAGCTTCCTCGCCTTCCGCACCCGCTGCGCCCCTCGCTCCTCCCTCCGCTTCCTTCCGCGTCCCAGAGAACGGAGAGGAGAGTGGAGACCGGAGACGCGAAGAGCCATGGACCGCGTGCAGCTCCTCCTCCTCGGCCTCCCTGCCCTCCTCTTCTTCTACGACCTCTCCCACATCTTCGCGCCGCCACCGCCCCACCTCCGCCACCCCCATCACCATCCCCCTCACCACCCGCCCCATCACCCTCACCCGCCGCATCACCTTCACCCGCCACACCACCATCACCCGCACCCGCCGCACCACCATCACTCGGACCCCGCCGCCGCTGCCATACAGGTGGATTGTGAAACCCTTTCCCGGAATTATGTTGCTCCGATCTGAACGGCGAACTGATGTGTTTTTTTTCTTCTTCTTCTTCTTTTGGGTGAATTGCAGCAGCCCCTTGTCGATGGAGCTGGATTCGACACAACCGTCGAGCTACAATTCTGTGCCTCCTGCTCGTACAAGTGAGTCCGTGCGCCCATTCTATTACTCTATTTTATGTTTCTGCGGGGTAGTGGTTATTTGCTCTCAGTTGGTTGTGATTTGTGTTGTGTGCGGATCAAGCGAACGTACGTGTAGCTTGGTGTATACTGAGCGTTTGGAATAGTTGTGTGCTTACCTTAGTTGACCTGCATAATGATTTAGGAGGTGGATTATTTGGTACTCCACGTCACTAGTGCCACTCATGATTGATAAATACAATACCGTTGTGCCTTCATATGTATGCTTGCTAACACCGCATGCTCAATGGTTGGTAAATTTCTCCAAGTTGATTGAGCTTACAATAATGTTAAACTAGTAGTGGGGAACTGGGGCAGTTATTATTCATGACATTGTGAATGATCTGTTAAACAATAAAAGTCACACGGTCTCATATTTTTCTATAGAAAAAAGGCTTTTTGCCGGCTTGATTATAAAGCCAAAATCATACAAGGAAAGGGGAGGTGTGCTGGGATTACCAGATCCCCATTACAGCAAATGCTAAACACCCCATAACTGACCACCACCAAAACTGGCCAACAACAGAACAGACACGGCCACAAAGTTTTGAAAGAAAAAAAGGACATAATCAACTTCGGTACCAAAGAAACCCACATAGAACGAACACCCGGTAAACCAGCTAAGCACAGCTGCAGAGCAAGACCATCTGTTGACAAATCTTATCATCCGTTCCAACTGCTTCTCCTTCTCCTGGTCCTTGAGCAATGGCCTCCATTGCTGCACAAAAAATAGAATTTTGTAAAACACATCTTCTGGTTGCTTTGACATCTTCGCCTCCATCGCCATCCCCCAGATAACTGCTGAAAAACAGAAGATCATCACCTCTCTATTTGACCTGTTACAACCTGAAACCCAGTTGCAAAAGTAGTCTTCAATGTTGTTTGGAACCCTGTCCCAGGACAGAGCCACTTTGATGCTGATCCGCTTATAAAATATATAATGTATAGGTCAATACACAGTTAAAAGGTATGCAGATCACATCTAGTTGATAGGAAGATTGGGCCCCATGCTGCTGCAAAGTTTGAGAATTAGATTAATACCACTCTAAAATTTTACTCTAGGTTCTTGCTATGACAAAGTAGTAAGACATTTTTGCCATTGTTACTTTGGTTATTTTCTTGGCACATGTGCCCTATGTTTACAGAAAACATAACAAAGTAGTAAGTATGAGCATTGAGAAAAAGACTAAGAAAGGGGTTTTACCAACTTTAAGGAAGCAATGCCATGATGACTGCTCTACCATCCCCTCCCCCCACCCCCTCCGGGCTGTCTCCCTTTGTTTGTTTTCATTTCTGTATTTCTCTTTTGCTTCCCTTCTTGCAATCAGAACAACCCACCCTTCCCATGCTCTAGCTGCCATCACCTTTTCCCTCATGTAGTTACAATGGTTTACTTTGACTCCTTTGGCCGCCCACACCAGTGCCAACTGTGTGAGGCCGTAGCCAGAACAACAAGGAGACACATATTGTAGCCTGCTGCAACCATGGTAAGTGGTCACTCCCTTGTACCTGCCAATGACGTGTGGTCACTGGAAGAAGCCCGCAACACCTAGAGGTTTTGTGGAGGGTGTGAGATGACCTTGTTGGTGAATTCCCTGGCCGCACCAGAAAGTATGGTATGTGTGACCTTTCCATCAGAGAAGACGCCTATTTAGGTATCAGTGAATACTGGATATCAGGTATAGTGACTTCACTCACATTCGAAGTAAGGTGTCTACCACGACTAGCTCTAACATACGATGTGGATACTAATGTCTCCCTTGAATTCTGCCACAACTGAGCAAAGCACTGCACTAGCACACCTGTTAGTCAGTGTGTCAGAGGCTCAGAGCATCGTTGATGCCTTCACTATATAACACACAGTCATGGGCACCTTTACAATGTGAGGAGTACAAAATGGGAAAGAAGTTTCTTTTTCTTTTCTTATGGAGGGCAGAAAAGGCCCCAAGAGGCAGTAAAGGAACTCTTAGCTATTCCTGTTAACCACAGAATAGCATTTTATGCATGAGTCATTATATGGAAGTTTAAAGTTAAATATTGAAGTTTTCTCCCAAAAAAGGATGAAATATTGAAGTGACTTCTTTTTCTCTTTTTACGGAGGGCAGAAAAGACCCCAAGAGGCAGTAAAGGAACTCTTAGCTATTCCTGTTAACCAGATAATAGCATTTTATGCAAGCGTCATTATATGGAAGGTTAAAGTGAAATATTGAAGTTTTCTCCAAAAAAAGGGTGAAATATTGATGTGACTACCTCTAATTCCTAAATCGTGGTATGGATCTAGGAGACTTAACAGAAAGCATCAGTAATTACTAAAATTAGTTAACTATTTAATTATTGATTGCATTGAACAGAAATAAGTAGTGGGAGCTATACTTTTTAAATATTTTCTCAATATGTGGGCTTTGCTCGGACTTGTTTTCTTACCTTGAGTTTCCTATATTACTAGAAAAGGACATTGAAAGATATAGGGTTAAGTGCTAATACCGTAGTAGCATCTTTGATCCATTCATAAGGATATTCTATAAATTATATGCTTTGCTTTGCATATACAGGTTAGACTGAAAATTTTGAGTTCCATTTTGTAGGGGAAACGCAATGACCATGAAACGCATGCTGGAAACATCATTTCCTGGCATTCATGTTATGTTGCATAATTATCCTCCACCCTTCCCCAAACGGGCACTGAGCAAAGTTGTGCCAATTCTTCAAGTTGGAGCCATTGCAACAATAATGGCTGGTGACCATATTTTCCCCAGACTTGGAATTGCTCCACCACCATGGTTTTACTCGTTGCGTGCCAACAGATTTGGAACCATGGCGACAATTTGGCTATTTGGCAATTTTGCTCAGTCTTTCCTACAAAGTTCAGGTGCCTTTGAAGTTTACTGCAATGGAGATTTGGTATGTTCCCTATATCATATCAGATACAACCCTTTGTTTTTCTTCTGTTGCGTCATATATCAGGATTCAGGAGTACACTCTTTTTTCGATTATGAGTTAGTTATATTCTAGGATTGCTTCTATAAAAAAGAAAATCACCTTTTTGCCTTGTTGGGCGATTACTGAGATGGAGGATGGTAAGTTCCGTCATATCTTTTTTTTTATTGTTTATATATCCTTTCCTAGAAAAAAAAACTGCTAGATGGAGAAGGCTTGATTTACCAACATGACTTGAGCAGTAGTACACATCATCGTTTCTTCTTTACTGAAAATTAATTCCACCTTTCCAGGTTTTCTCAAAATTAGCTGAACAGAGGTTCCCTAGTGAGTTTGAGCTGCGGGATCTCATCGGCAGCAGACTGCCAGGTTCTCCATTTGGAAAAAATATGGGAAACGCCTTGTCTTAGACGATGATCTCAGAATATCATGTTCCACACCGATGTATTGCTATTAAGGTATTTTATGGTTAGCTCTCTGGTGATGAGCCGTTTGGAAACTTCACAGCTTCCCTCTAAACACTACCATTCCGAATATGTGTGGCTTGTAAATTCCTGAAGGATAGCTTGGCACCAGACAGTGACAGCGTGACACTGTTGTATGAACATCTGACACTAGATAATCGTGATTGCCTGATACTGCTAAGCGACTGGCAAAAGTTTGAAGAACTTCACAATGAAGTGTGATTCATGCATGTTGCGTGCATTGTGTGTTTGTGTCTGATTCTTTGTCGTCAACACAACTGAGCTTTAGGCGATTGAGTGTATACAGCCGATGGGCTACTTTGAGCTCGCTGGCGGTCCAGATCTAGAACAATTTGGAAGGAAATTAGATAGGAAGAACTAGGCATTGGTAGTCAAAACGATAACAATTCGTATGCACATGACAATTGTACTACCGTAACATTAATTTCTGAGGTGTTTTTACGTAACAAATTTTATGCGATGGAAATAATTTTCCGTGTGATAAAAATATTTTTATATATAATAAAAATACGTCCTATCAAAAGTAAAAATTAGACTACCTATATATAGCATTTCCAAGCTAGACTCCCTTCCCAGCGTGCTTTCTCGTACCTAAAACAGGAGTTCACGAAGCAGTGGTCTTCAAAGTTCGAACTTACCATCGAAATTCGAAACTGACATGTTGCGTCCACAAAACGCACCCGGACAACGCTCGATGGGACGAATCCATGGCACCCTTCCTTCTGCCAGAAGCTGTCAGACCTGCATGAACCGAGCCCATGTGTACCAAAACCCTTCTTTTCCTCGATCATCCCACCACGGCACCACAGATCGCTCACGGACAAAAGCACAAAACCCTCCTCGCGATTGCAGATTTGATTCCCGGACACTTCTGGTATAGGACTTTGACAGCATCCCATGTCTTTTTTACCGATTTCTTTCCAGCGAGCTGCTGCATGATGTGATCTGGTACCATCTGATAAATCGTCGTCAGAACTTGATGGACCTTGCGGTACTCAACGCCGCATATAGGTTTGATGGTAGAAAGAACATGCTTGGACTTAGGATGGTGTGCCGACGCAAGAGGGTACAGGCCACCTTCACAGCTACCGCGAAGAAGAGTTCTCATTGCCTAATCGTTGACTAAGAAATTTTTTTGGATGTAATACAAGAAAGACATTATTGTTAGAAGCAAGCCGGTTAACAGATACAAGATTATGTGCGGCTTTCGGAACATGAAAAATATTGTTTAGATACAAATCACGATTGGAGGTAGGAATAATGGATTGATCAACATGACTAATGAACATATCTAAACTGTTTATAGTCTATACTTATCGTGTCTTGGTACATCTGTGGACTGTCAGCTTGTCGAGTTCTGACGTGATATTGTCAGTGGCACTCGAGTCAGTGTACCAGTTGGTGTCGATGTTTGCAGCATCCTTATCTTTAGGCTAGTATGAGTGGTCAAAGTGATTGTAGCACTTAAACGCGACATGCTCCACCTTTCATAGATCTGGCGGACAGAACGATTACCTCCTCCAGATGGTTTGGGAGTTGTTCTGCTTCTTCTTGTTGCTGTTGTTGTTATAGCTGTTGCAGCCACCGGCAGATTCCCGAAAACCTGGAGTGACCGGAGAATTAGTAAGTGGCATTCTGCATCTCGAGTCTCATCTCAAAACTCAAAAGATGCGTGTAGAGGTTGCTCAGACTGACTGACCGGTTCAACCCTAATCGTCATGGATGTGACGAACGGGTTATATTCCGGAGTCTGGCGAGGATGTAGTAGACGACGTCCTCCTGGGGCAGCGAGTTCCTTGCAGATGCCATTGTGTCGGTAAGGGACTTCACCTTGGCAACGTATTTGGCGGTGAAACTTTGTTCTTGCGCGTGCTTGCCAGTTGCATGCGAATTTGCATAATTCGAGCCTTCGATTGGGACGAGTACATGCGCTCTAGGGTGCTCTATACTTCTCCCGCAGAGGTCAGGGACGACACCTGTCCCAAGATTTCTGGAGACAAAGGAACAAAGCAGCATACTCAGGACTTGTTGATCCTGTCGAAGCTACTGTTGGTATGCAGGATTGATGACCTGCACAACGCCTGCATCGGTTGATGACGGGATCATCTTTGCCGGTGCAGGATTCGAACAGTCGACGTAGCCGAGAAGCGATTGTCCACGGAGACGATGCATGAGCAACGCCTTCCACTCTGTAGAATGCTAAGCGTGCTACCTGAACTTGTTCTTCAATTGTACAGTTTGTGGTAGCAACTTGTAGTGCTGCTAAAAATTATAGGTTGATCTTTTAGCATGGACCTCTCATCCAAGCGTATTATTGTTTCCTGAAATAGCAGACATGATTAAGTGAAAAACTACAGATTGGGCAATACATCGTTTATTAGAGCCTGAAGATGCCCAGCCTTGTCATCATAATGTCCAGTTGACCATTGTCTTTTCCTTTACCTGAAATATTATCACCAGCTGATCAAGCGTGAAATTGAAGCTTGCTATCTCGTAACAAGTGATAATGCATGGTGTAATTTTCTGCTGTTATCCAGACATGGTGTAATTTTGAAAGGGGCATATATGGATTATATTAGTGTACTCAGTTTTTTTGTCATATTTCCATATCAATCATCCTCTTTATATGTTTATTCAACTCGCTAATATTTATCAGTTCTCTTTTCAGGTTTATTAAAACTAACAATCAAGTAGGAAGCTGATGGTGGCAGTTGTCGGATTCTCGTTTTGGGGAAAATCTTGAGAAGTTTGGGTTTGTTGGAGTTTGCTGATGAACTCTCTCTTTTTGGGGGAAATTTGGGAGTTGTTTTCACACTTTCAGTTCACACTAGAACATTCCAGTAGGCTTACTCAGTTAAATCAGCATGTGACGATCATCACAGAACAACGCTCATGCTATGTTTACTTCTTCTTTTTTGCGAGGACATGCTATGTTTACTTGCAAGACGATACACTCATCTTTTCGTAGGAAAAGGTCGACGCATCCACACTGTTAATTCTTTTATGAGAAATCTTATTTAGGGATCTGTGTTTAATTACGAGAAATCTGATGTAGGGATCTCTTTGTGAATTTGTGATTGTTTCAACGTATCAGTATTTGTTGTCTGATGATAAAAGAAGAAGAACAATCGACAGGCTTTTACGTGCCAATCGAAAGAAGAACAATCGACAGGCTTTTACGTGCCAATCGATCTAGTGCTATTGTTAAGTAACAAGGTATGAAAAATTAATCTGCTATTTGTGACTAGAAGATGACTCTGATCGAACTCTTTTTGAATAGTCACAATGAAATTAACTTCTGTACATATGATGCACATCTTCGACTGAACTGAATATCTAATCTACTCTAGTAATCCTGTATAAATGGACCACCTAAAACACGCGACACTAGCTATACTTATATGCACTGAACCACCTTCATATTGCGCCAGTGGAATGCTCGGACCATCTAATTGTTAGTGAACTGCCCAATATGCGTCTTGATGATCTGATCGGCGAGAGCCTTGTAGGTGGCCTGCGTCGGGTGAACCGAGTCGAAGAACATGTACTGCGACGGCGACTTGCACTGCGGCAGCAAGTCGGTGCACAGAGCTCCCATCTCCATCAAGCCGGTACCGCAGCAGCCGAGGCCTGTCTGGGTGAAACCTGCAAGATATACACGAAACAGTGTTCAGTAGATGCTTCATGCTTCCATGATAGTATGCGCATAGATGTATAGTTTGTGCGGCTGCTGTTTCTCACCGTATTTCTTCGGCTGCTTGACCATGTCCATCAGCGGGGTGTAGACGTCGAAGTAGGCGATGCCGGCGCCGGGGGAGGCGGCCTCCAGCTTGGTCAGCATCTTCTGGAGCTTGGCGTTGTACCTCTCCGTCTCCTCGTTCTGCAGCGCGACGCAGCCTCCCGACCCCAGCGGCGGCTGCATCCCCCTGAGGCTCTTCTGTACCGGCAGGCAGCCCACCGGCGGCATGCCGGCCACGATGAATCTCCGAGCGCCCAAGTTGTACAGGCTCTGCGCATTGGTCACATAAGAAATCATGTGCAGAGTTAATGGGTTTACACTAAGAGCTTAGCTGAAACTTTACCACAAGGAGAAGAAGAGAGTTATGATCTCGATCTCTGACCTTTATGTAAGACTGGAAGTAGCTAATGAGGTAGTCATGGTACTGATCGATCGTGGGGAAGTTCAGGACGCGGAACGGCATGAGGTAGTAGTTTGTGGTGACGTCGTTGGTGCCCGCGGAGAGCACGAACAGCGACTTCTTCGCGATCTCGTCGGCCTTGGGCGCGCCGATCCGGGAGAGGAGCTGCTTGAAGTCGTCGATCTGCGAGGAGAACGTCGATACCAAGGCGTTGTGAGCGGTCAGATCGTCGAGGCCGGAGCCCCCCGACGCGAAGCTGACGCCGGTGGTGGCGTTGTCGTGGGTAAGCCCGTCGGCGTGGTACGCCGGGAGGAGGTCCTTGATGCCGAGCGCGGCGACGATGTAGTCGGTGATGAGCTTGCCGTCCGAGAACCGGCCCGTCTGCGCGCCCCCGGGGAAGTCGCGGCCGTAAGGCGCGTGGTCGGCGCGCACCGGCGTGAGGAAGCGGTTGTTGTTGCCCGGGTCCAATGTGGAGTCGCCGAACGCGAACACGGCCGGGATGTCGTGCCTGGCTCTCCCTTCCGACGCCGCCGGGATGTCGTGCTTGGCGGTCGACTTCGCCGCCACCGCAGGGGAGGAGACGAGGAGGCCGGCGAGGAAGAGCGCGACGGTGGCTAAGGCTGGCGCCATTGCTACGTGAGGGCTAAGCTCTACGTAAGTACGTCGATTGTATCCGTGGTATGTTGGTGCATAGGGTTCAGGTATGACCGTATGAGGAGCCTTATATAGTGGAGGGCTGGAGGATCTATGGGAGATTAGACATGCGTACGAGATTTGGACGATGGCGGTGTCGTTCTGCGTTACGGCGTCGAACTGTTCGTGTCCACCATGTTCGTGACCAGCGCGCGCACGCCCGCCCGCCCGTAATTTCTTCTACTATCCCTCTAATCAAACTCTGCGTTTCAAGTGTAAGTTGTATTTTCGTGTTTCCTTTAGTGATACCGTTGGAATTACTGGAAAGAGGAATATTTAGCTCTATCTGTAACAGTTCTGGACTCATGGAACCGATCGATCTCCGTGTGTTCTACGTCCAAGTAAGATTGGTAGCGTTGCTTAAACAGCTCCAAGAGATAAGTCCTGCCAAGTCCAAAGTCCAAACCTGTCCAATGAGCCAAAGGAACAGGAAACATTGTAGAGTTCGCTATCATGTGCCCCGTGAGTTTACGACGATTATTGATCCACACGCTTACCAAGACCAAACCGGGCTGGTTTAGACAAAACCATGCTTTATCTGCAATTCTACTTGCTTTCGTATACTTTTGTAAGAAAAATCCACAATACACACGAATACATAATTACATGGTCCAGAAAGAATCTGCTTTACACACCACGCAGGATACTAATGTCGGGGTTAGGTAGCAACAATGCAAATATGCACAATCCCTCGTCTTATAGATAACTTTGCTGATAACTTCAACCAACAAGTAAACCGTGGAAACAATCTTTATCTTTATCTTTATTTTTATCTTTACTCTTTATTTATTTACCTTTATTTATTTATTTACCTTTACCTAATATTAAAGGACGGAGCGTTTCTTCGTCTGTCGCTCCCGTTTCACCGATTCCATCGCGCGTCGCCCGCTTGGGCCAGTTTCACCGATACAGCCCGTTCTATTGGCCAACGAAACCAGCCCACCTAAAAATTACCCCGTCCGTGCCCGCACCCCTCTCTGAAGCGCCTCCCCACGACAACAGCGACGCGCTGCCCCTCCTCCCACCCCAACTCTGGCAGCGCTCTTCCCACCCCGACCTTCGGCAGTGTTGCGAAAATGGAGGCCAAGCTGCTGCTGCTCTCCTTCCCCTCCCCGCGGTCTCCTCCGCCTCTGCTGCTAAACACCCCCAACCTCCTCCGCCCACTGCACGCCAGCCCCCTCTCCTTCCCCTCCCCGCAGCCTCCTCCGCCCCCGTCCTCCTCCACCTCTGCTACTCAGCCACCCCCAGCCTCCTCCGCCCCCGTCCTCCTCCAGGACCTCGCAGCAGAAGCCCGCCTCGCTGGCTTCCGTCGTCGACTCGGATCAGTGTTGTGTCCTGCATGAGCACGCCATCAACGGGTGCCGGACACGGACTCCACATGAACCGCCCTCCTTTGCCACATAAAAGGCCTCGAGCCCTCTACGGAAGCATCCAATGTCGCCGTCGTACAATCTCGCGGTTCTACCAACTTTGCCTGAACGCCGACCGCCAGTACTCCATACGCCGTCGTACAATCTCGCCGGAACGCCGACCGCCGGTGCTTCACCTGAGGTACGCCGGATCACATGCGAAGCTAAATGTGGTTCTGTCGTTTTGAAAAAGACATGATTTTTAGCTTCCATCGTGCCATATACGGACAGTCTGCAGAGTTTACAAATAAAAGAGTGAAACCTATAATGATGAGTGATCACTATGGTATTATCAGATTACGGGATCAATAAATTAGCTACCTAAGGTTATAAATAATGGAGCAGTTTTTTTTTGTTATTGCTATTGATTTTATTCAGCGGTGACAATTCAGAGCAAGAAAGCTATCTAATTACCAGAATTAAATCTTGATGACTGCAAAAGTTAGGCGTGTAGTATGCAAGTTTAGAGAGGGACATATCAAGTTTACTATGAACTAAAACAGGACAGGTTTGACAAATAACACACTTCAGGCTCACACACTACAGGCTCTTTAATTGATTATTATTAGGGAGCAAAGATGCACACCTGCCATTTCTTGCGCTATGCTGAGAGTATAGAATTTCATTCTGATAATTCATCAATCAGGATATGATTAAAACTGTTCTACAGGAAATTAGTAATTGTTTATACTACAGTTCAAAGTAAGAATAAAGAGACCTGAACTGTTTCAACACCTGATGAGTGATTGAACTCCATGCTGATTGCACCCTCGCACAATCTGAATTATTATTGTTTGAACAATCTGAGTATGGGATGTTTAACTTCTATTTTTTGTTGTGATTGCAGAAAATGGATCACAACGTTGAATCAACCACTATTGAGGATTTTGATAACCGACCTTTAAAAAAAGTAAAATGTTCTGAATCGAGTGTTTGGGAATCAGATAAACTATGTTCTGAATCGAGTGTTTGGGAATCAGATAAACTGATAGATGGTGATCCATTTCCATCACCAACCATCTCAACATCATCTCCGGTTTCTGAATGTTTCCAATCGAGTGGTTCGAAACCAGATAGACAGATAAATGGTGATCCATTGTCATCACCTCCGTCACCAACCATCTCGACGTTATCTCCGGTTTCTGAATTGATGAATGAAGAAAAAGTTTCATTAGATGATGATAAGCAACCAGATGAATCTAAACAGATCAAAGTTGATGATGAAACATATGACTATCTCCCACAAGGTAATTGTTTGATTTATAATGTGTACTTTTGTATCTACCATCTTCAATGCCCTTTTGTTATTGAATAATTATTATTTGTATATGTGCACGGTTAATCCATATTTGCAGTACCTGTCACCGCAACATATTATGCAGATTATTTGACTTTTTACAGATTATGCATTGACTGACCGTGATGTATGTGCTCATATAGCAATTGAAACATCTTTGAAAAAAGAATTACTGGTGAAGATAGATGAAATATCTGTCAAATAACATCAACTGTTGTGCCTGCTAGATGATAGAAAGTGGCTAAACGATGATGTAAGTACCCTTACTTACAAGGAAAAAGCTTCTGATTATTAATAAAGCTTAGTAATGTATTTTTTATCTTTATAGGTAATCAGCGCATATATATGTTGTATAAAGGACCAAGTACATGTCCAAAATGATGGTAAAGTATATTATGAGAATCCCTTTGTTACCTCACTGTTAAAACGGGATGGCAACCTTGAAATACATGAAGATGGTACGTTTATGACAGAGATTGTCAGAAACTATGTGAAGCATGAGATGGTAACATCCATATTCATAATTTCATGTCCTAGGTTTAATACATTTTTATTCGTAAGTTTACTAATTATCTTGATTATAGATTGAACTTCCAATAAATATGAACAACACACATTGGTATTTAGCTATCGTCAATGCAAAAAAGTGTGAGATACAAGTACTCGACTCATTGTGTTGCGAGTTTGACCGAGATGACCTCACTATTACGGTTAGTTACTACATCATTTATAATCTTTATTATGTGAAATGTCATAAGTTGATCCTTCGCTTATGTGTATTGTTTGTGATCACTAATAATTTTACAGCTACAAGGACTACAATATTATTTGGACATTCTTAAAAGTGAAAACTTGATTAGCCATAATTGAAAAGACCTCGATGTTACTAAATGGAAGATTACAGAACAACTACGACACCCAATTCAGAAAGACAGGTATAAAGCGGCACATATGTTCTATAACAATATAAGAAATATTGTGATCCATCTGGAGTACTCAATTCTGTTTTAATTATACAGTTCATCATGTGGTCTATTTATGCTTAAATTCATGGAATATTTTACCGGAGATATACTATCCCATCCGATTACACAGGTATATATTTCTTTTGTTTATATAGTTGATGACATTTTGAATTTTGATATATACTAATATTTGTTGGTGTTGTGCAGGAAATTATTACTCCTTTTAGGTATAAGTTAGCTAGCATACTATTATGTTGGAAAACAAACACGGCGGCAATGACTACAATGTTTGAACAAAGTGATGGCACTGAGGGAGATCCTAATGATGTTGTAATGTTGGAAAGTCGAGATGATCAAAATAAATCAAAAGCGTTAAACTCATTATCTGTCGAAAATAAATACCAATCACTAATATCTGTTATTTCTAACATGGGCCTACATGAGTTAGTAGGTGGCCCTTGTGACTACATCAAATCAATCAATTCTGCAAAGACCTTGGAGTAAGCCATTTCAAATTACTACTGCATATAATTATTTTTTAGTAATTAAATACAATTGACAACATACGCTATTTTTTACTTTTTCCTTAATGATAATGATTGACAGGAAAGTCTGGGTGCAAAGCTCTAAGCCATATTCCATTAGATTGACTCTCAAGAAACTGCAAGGAATTCTAAATGAAGATTTGCCCATGGACCGTGATTGTTTTAATTTGGTCATACGGAAAATTATGTTTGACGACATCCAAATGGTGAAAAAAGAGAGGAAAAATATCAAAGCATTATCTAGACATGCAATTCTGGGTATGTTCTTACATTTACTATATATATGTGTGTGTGTACTTATTCTTGTTCATGATCTTTCTAAACACTTATCTTATATCCTAGATGATTACTGATTTGGACGACACCCAAACTTCTGAAAAAAATTAGATGTGGAACAACTAGCATATTCCGTTCGTAGCTGGCCTGGTATTAACTATAGTGTTTCAACATGCAAATCGGTAAGAGCACTTCCCACTTGTCTGCTTTTTTTGTTATTACATCTTCTAATATCTAGCCTATTTCAGATTCATATTCCAGTACAATCCAACGGTAATTTCATTGTATTCATATTGGACAAAGATACCAAAACTGTCTACATTTTGGACCCTACTCCTCTTGATCCTATTTACCAATACAACCTACACGCAAAATATATGCACAAACTTTTATGGATTGCTGAATACTTACCAAAAACCATGTCAAAGGCATGCCCTGGGTCTAGATGGAACGAGAATGTTTTTCTATGGCATCAAAAAATCCTACATGATATTCCGGTTCACAACAGGTAACATTTCTTTAGAACAGATAAAGACTATACTAAGTATTTGAATGCTATTATTTAACAATATTTTTTGCGTTATTTAGAATCATTTTTGGAATACTATTTTTGGCATTGATTATTAATTTATATTTTATATCAGGGAACTGTCTGGTTATCTTGTTTCCCTCTTCATGTCCACATGGGAAGACGAAAAACCGCATTTGCCATTTTTAAAGGTCAATATCATAATCGTTTAAATCATTAATATTATTTTACACATGGGATACTAATCTTATTCGTTTACAAAAAATATGAATGTACAGGATGGATATGAACTCAGAAAACAAATTTTGGGACAACTACTAACATTCAAGGACAATGAATTAATGTGAAGACAACATGCCTGCCGATGTACTGGAATTCATCAGTTGTATCAAGAAAACCCAACATAGCTAAGGAAAGCGCGCCTCATGATTCATTGGATGTAAACCAGTAGGGTCAATTATTTGCTGTAAATGACTTGAGTTTTTAGCTTTCATAAAATTTAGACATGTACTCTTTAAGAAAATATTACACATCTACTATCTCTTCTCAGCCTTATCCGTCTTGGTATCAAAACAACACCACATGGAAGCTGAAAAGTACACACGTTTATTACAAAGAGTCCGAATCCTACTTAGCTAGGTACAAGAGTCTGAATCCTACTTAGAGATAGGTACAGTTGGTGCTATAAATACACCCTTAACCTCCACGTGATTCTTATACACAATCTCAAGTCTTTGGTTCAATTAAGCTGCTTAGCAAGTCAATTTTGTACGTCGCCTTGTGCTAGCTAGCTTTGGTTCAATTAAGCTGCTTAGCAAGTCAGCTTTGCATCAGGTATTTTTATCTGTTTCCATACGACATCCTTCAACATCTTACGAACACTGTGGTACCTGCCATGTATAAATTAAATTTATCATCAGCAATTCAGAATTTCACGAATGAATAGAACAAATAAATGGTGTCTTCACTCAAGTTATTCTAATAAGTTTCTTACCGTTTCCAAAACTCTCATGCACGCAAGCCATTTGGGTCACAATCTCCGGTCATGGATGCCAAGGAACAAAGAAGGAAAAGAGATAGACAGCGGTATGCACAGATGACCGATGAAAAAAAGCAGGAAAAACTAAAAAAACGCCGTGAAGTCTATCAGCAAAAGAAAACAAAGATATGCGCACAAAGTAGGCAGAAATATGCAAATATGTAGCCAGAACAAAAGAAAGCTAGAATAGAACAAATCGCAGCTATCCATGAATTGAAGCGCAGCACAGCAAGCAAAGACTCAACTGCGATGGAGAACCCTGCAAATATCACAACAGAACATGAAGTAAGTACATCTATCTTTAATGTAAAACGCAGGAAGCATGTGACGCCGGGAGAAAGACAAACGTTGCTAAATCGTCGTAACGAAGAATTCACGGCAAAACGGATGAAAACTGTTCTGGTATCATCACAAGAGGACACATCCATGATGAAAACCAGCAACGATGACATAGAACCTCTAGAGCAGCCAGAAGTCATGATTAACGGTAATACTCTATACAATACTCTCGCATTCCAAATATATACATATGTCTGTACAACTAACCATCTTTTGTGGACAGACATCCCCTCTTCAATGTTTCCAAACATCAAAGAAGTAGATGTGCCAACACAATCATTCTACAATGATGATCACAGTAAGGTGGCTTTGTGGCCAGACATCCACTCTTCAATGTTTCCAACAATCAAAGAAGTAGATGCACCAACACAATCATTCTACAATGATGATCACGGTACGATTATCAATTATATATATATATTCTTATGCAATACAAAGAAATATATATACAATCAAAATTTACTACACAGGTAATGATGAAGTCATATTTGAAGAAGACACCAACGAGGATGAATACATGTTCTCTGGTCAAGGTATGCTCAATACAATTTAAATATATTTGCATCATTATATTACTCCTTTACTAAATTTTTGATGCTACAACTCAAACTAGAATGGGACAGAGAAGTGGAAATTGAAATCAGAGAAGACGAGGAATTTCACAACCCTGATCCGTATGATTTCGTCTACAGCAACATACCAAACAACACACACATGCTGAAAACGGTACAAAATTGCAGATTCTGCAATGCAAAAAAAATTCCAGTATGAATCTAAGGGGTTATGCTGCAGAAAAGGACAGATAATACTAGCCAATCCAGATACACCACCTGAGCTCATGAGACTTTGGACAAGCAACGACTCTGATGCAAGACATTTTTGGAACAATATAAGATTTTTCAATGGACACTCCTCATTTACTTCTCTATACTGCCACCTTGACAGAGACCCAACTGACATGCAAACAACTGGTATTTACACCTTTCGAGCTCATGGTCAAATCTATCACAATATACACTCATTTGCTAATAGTCGCTCAGATCCAAAGCATCTGGAGCTATTCTTCTATGACGATGATCCAAGCTTAGAGCATTGGTACCGCCGTTGCCGCGAGGAAATGTACGAGCAAGACAAGCACGTAGTTGGCATAATAACCGACATTCTACGCGACAACCCATACTCTAAACAGTTTAGGAGTTTGGGACAAGCCCAAAACCTTGAGGACTACAGACTCATCTTGAACCTTGACCAAATATTGGACCAGAGAACATACAACGCACCAATCACTTCAAAGGTAGCTGCAGTGTGGGTCGAAGGAAATGAAAGAGGAAATACTTATGACAAGAATGTAATACTACATGGGAACAACAACAAAATACAGGGCATTCGATCATATTACGGGTGCTATGATCCGTTGTCATATCCTCTATTCTTTCCAAGAGCTGAACTGGGTTGGCATTCAAAAATCTCAAAGGCCGATACACAAGAGGAAGATGTGACAAAGGCTGGTGCTGATAATAACAATAATGACGATGACCCAGGTAAATATTTCATATATTATTGTCTTCAAAATTCAATTTTGATATATGGTACGCTCCTACATACGCAACTAACTTTTTATGTTGCAATATTCACACAGATTCAATCAATGGGCTGTGGGTAACCATGAGAGAATACTACTGTTATAAATTCCATACACGACCAAACATATTCAACCCAATATCGCACGGCGGACGGCTTTTCCAGCAGTTTGTTGTAGATACATACATCAAGATTGAATGCTCCAGATTGGATTACATGTGGCATCATCAAAAAGAAATAAGGGCAGATCTATACCAAGGCCTTCTGGACAGCATTCAAGCTGGAGAACAAAAGGGAAATGCAGTCGGAAAACGGACAGTTCTTGCCTCATCATTTATTGGAGGGCCACGAGATAAACTTCGCCGGTATCTAGATGCTATGGCTTTAGTTAGAAAATATGGAAAGCCAGACATTTTCCTCACAATGACTTGCAACCCCAACTGGGAAGAGATCAAACGTGAACTAGAGTTTGGACAAACACCACAAGATCGCCCAGATATCGTCGTTCATGTTTTCAGGGCGAAGCTAGAAGAAATGAAGAAGCAACTATTTGAGAAGAACATTCTTGGAAAGGTTAAGGCATATACCTATGTTGTAGAGTTCCAAAAGAGGGGACTACCCCATGCTCACTTTTTGCTGATCATGATTGGAAAATACAAGTACACATGTCCAGAACAATATGACAGAATCATCTCCGCCGAGCTCCCTAACAAGCACAAGTACCCAGAGCTATACAAAATGGTAATCAAACATATGGTGCATGGTCCTTGTGGTGCATTGAATAAATATTGTCCATGCACAAAGAATCGTCCGTCATGCAAGAACAATTATCCAAGGCCATTTAACGAAACTACAATTCAAGGCAAGGACTCCTACCCACTATATAGGAGACGCAATGAGGGCCGGACTGAAACAGTCCGAAATTGCAAACTAGATAACAGGTGGGTGGTTCCTTACAACCCCTATATGTTGAGAATGTTCAACTGCCACATAAATGTTGAGATATGCTCAAGCATTAAAGCCGTTAAGTACTTGTTCAAGTACATCTACAAGGGACATGACCGAGCATCTACATCTGTAACTGACAAAGTAAATGAAGTCGAAATCGACGAGATTCGACAGTACAGAGACGCACGGTGGGTGACACCTCCAGAAGCACTGTGGAGAATATATGACTTCGAACTAAGCAAAATACACCTAGCAGTCTTGCAACTGCAGCTACATATCCCAAATATGCATATGATTTCATATAATGGCAAAGAAAAAAATCAAGAATGTTATCCGCCGTGGTGGCACAGAAAGGTCAATGTTGACAGCATACTTTGAAGCAAACAGCTTACATGAGAAAGCACGAGGCATACTATACAGGGACTTTCCAGAATATTATACTTGGCAAAGACGAGGGAAGTTTTGGCAACAGAGGAAACGAGCCGCTACGTTCCAGGTTGGTAGGATCGTCTCAGCACACCCGGCTGAAGGAGAACGATACTATCTTCGAGTTCTCCTAAACCACGTGACAGGCGCCACCAGCTATGAAGACCTACGAACAGTCGATGGACAAGTAATGCCAACCTTCCGTGAAGCTGCAGAAAAAAGGGGGCTCATTGAGGCAGACAACACACTAGATGACTGCATGACAGAAGCAGAGTTGTTTCTAATGCCATCATCGCTACGAAGGCTATTCGCGACAATCCTGGTGTTTTGTGAGCCCAGCGACGTCCATAGCCTCTGGAACAATCACCTCGAGGCAATGTCAGAAGACTATAGCAGAAACTGCAAATGCAAGCACATGGTCCAACAAATGGTACTGAAAAATATCAGGGACATGTTGCACTCAATGGGAAAAGACATACAGTCATTTCCTCTGCCAGAGATCGACAAACAGCATGACACGATAGATGACGTACCTAGGGAGATCATCGAGGAGACCTCGATTGAGGTGGACCCCGAGGACGCATCTTTGCATAAGAACCTAAACAACGAGCAGAGGAAGGCCTACGAGGAAATCCTAGCCACGATTGACCGCCAAAGAGGAGGTATATTCTTTGTCGATGGACCGGGAGGCACGGGAAAACATTTTTTTACAGGACGCTCTTGGCCACAATACGCGGACAATGCAAGATTGCTGTGGCGACGGCCTCTTCTGGTGTTGCTGCTTCCATAATGCCCAGAGGGAGGACCGCGCACTCGAGGTTCAAGATTCCACTAAGAATAGACGATGGAGCTATTTGTGGATTCACAAAACAAAGTGGGACAGCCAAACTACTCCAAGCAGCATCACTAATAATCTGGGACGAAGCATCTATGACTAAGAGGCAGGCAGTTGAGGCGCTAGACAAAAGCATGCGAGACATAATGGACAGGCCAGATCTTCCATTCGGTGGAAAAACGGTCGTATTTGGAGGAGATTTTAGGCAAGTGCTCCCTGTTGTCCGAAAGGGTACAAGAGCCCAGATAGTAGATGCGTCACTACGCAGGTCCGAGCTCTGGAATTGCATGCGTCAATTGAAGCTTGTGCGCAACATGAGGGCTCAAAACGACCCGTGGTTCGCAGAATACCTACTACGCATTGGAAACGGAACAGAGGAGACAAATGATAACGGCGAAATACTTCTACCTACAAGTATATGTGTGCCAAATAAGACAGATGATAATGGCCTGGATAGACTCATCGACAATATCTACCAAACGGACAACGCTTCCCTAAAAGATCCAAAATACATCACGTCAAGAGAAATTTTATCCACAAGGAACGACTGCGTAGACAGAATCAACCTAAAAATGATCGATCGCTTCCAAGGGGAGGAGATGGTGTACCACAGCTTCGATTCTGTAGAAGACGACCCACATAACTACTATCCACCAGAATTCCTAAACACCCTTACCCCAAACGGACTGCCTCCAAATATGCTAAAGCTCAAAATTAATTGTCCAATCATACTACTCAGGAACATCGACCCCGCTAATGGCCTCTGCAATGGCACAAGGTTGGTCGTACGTGGATTTCAGAAAAATGCAATTAATGCAGAGATTATGGTAGGATAGCACTCTGGAATGTGAGTTTTCTTGCCTCGAATACCATTATGCCCCTCTGACGACGACATGTTCCTGTTCAGTTTCAAGAGGAAACAATTTCCAGTCAGGCTCAGCTTCACGATGACAATAAACAAATCACAAGGTCAGACAATACCAAATGTCGGCGTCTACCTGCCTGAACCGGTTTTCTCACATGGTCAACTATATGTCGCGCTTTCTAGAGCGACCGCAACATCGAACATAAAGGTACTAATAGGTACACATGATGAGGAGAAGAAGAAGAAGAATAAAAAGATTAGTACAAGCGAGACATACACAAAGAATATTGTCTACACAGAAGTCCTCACCAAATAGGTGATGCAACCTTTGAATTTTTTGTGACATAATGCAACTATGTTTCCACACCCTTTTCTGAATATCTCAATGCTAAACCATGTACGTTTTGTGCAATATTGGAACATGTATGTCATTCTTTTTAATGCTCTTGGTCAGTGCATGGTACCACCAACTGCCAACTGTATCTTGTGCGGATTGTGGGATTGAATAAATGCTGATGTTTCACTGACCAGCATCCTTCAGAGTTTCAGTTTCTACTTGGTAGGTTCATTTACGACCAACTTAAACATTTATATTTCATCTTGCATTGCTCATTTTCTGACCTTACATTCATTACTTGGATTCTACAGAACCATTACAGCCAACTGTCAACTTCGCAGTTGGAATTCAGAACTTGGTTGTCCTGAAGGAGCATGTCTTGATGTCCTGAACCACTAACTCATTCATGGTTATTCCTTTATTATGTGTCCACTAACTCATTCATGGTTATTTAAAACTTTGATTACTCTGATGATCCCCATTATGTTTGTACTAGCTGTACCAATAATTCTATATGTATATGCAATCCTGAAAAAATCTTGACTAAAAATTTAGCTTAGCAGCAAAATGTGTTTGACAAATGGTAGAAAAATAAAGTTAATTACATCAAGGGGTTTAAGTGGAAGTAAATTTTACTCACGGAGCACGAGATAGCTGAGGGGAAATAGAGACTTACCAGTCAAAAAGTGTAGCTGAGGCCGTACTGCTAATGTAGGCGAAGCCGAGACCACCAGATGGGCATTCAACCTCGCGAGTGAGGGAGGCCACGACCAACGTCTTAGCAGCCACCAACGCCCAAGACGACGATCATGGGGTCCGACCCGAGCCGGCAGCCACGGAGGAAATGACTACGGCTTTGTCAACTCTATACTCCATGATTCGGACACCAACAATCCTTTTTATTGAAATGCAAACACCAACAATCCTACCATTATCGGCGACGATGGCGAACAGGAAAAGTGACAACACGAATGGGTCACTAGGGGCGTGCGAGAATTTGTTTCTCCCGGTACAACGCACGGGCACATTTACTAGTAAAAATAAAATGCACAAATTGACACGACAATTAACGTGAAAAAATCTCCTTAAAATAAGGAGTAAAAAACCACAAGACCAACTAATCCACTTTAATCTTCCACTATTGACAAAATAGGTATAATAGAGTCTTCTATAGATCTCTAGAGGACTACAACAATAATAACACAATCATCAAATTACATACTTGGCAACACCACCAACAACAGCCACACTTGATAGAAGGTAACAAGAGGGAGTTGAATCAGCTACAAAGAGAAAAACAGTTTCTATCCCCTTCGGTTTTCAACCGATTGCTCTCAAATCACTGCCCCCAAATGGTGAAACTTAGCAGATATGTAGTACAATGAATCCTCAATGTGAAGCCAAAAATTTAGCTCAATCTGACACCATTTGACCCCACTGACTAACAATATGCCGGAATTGCACACCTCCAAGTACGCTACAGACAAATCTGACTAAACCACTATCAAACTTGGTGCTCCAATCAACCAATTCCTCAAGTCAACCGACTAAATCAAAGTACTGTAAATGCAGAATGAACTCACCAAGTTTGAAGTCAACCCAACCACGTCTGAGCCTTTGACCACAAGCTTGAAGAAGACCAAGCAGGGAGCCACCAATTCGACATAACTTCACTCCTCCTCCTCTCTTCTCTTCTCTCCTTTAGTTGTGTGTGTGTGTCTTGCTACTCTCTCTTGCTCTCTCACAACAACGCCAAGCAATTGAAACAACAGACAAGAAGTTAGGGTTTTTTTCTCTCTCATTTTTCAAAGAGGAATCTCAATTATTCATGTAGTTGAGATCAACGGTCCACAAGTGAGTTCGGCTCTTTAATCACCTCTATGTAGAAGGGCTTAGCCCAACAACTAATTCTAAATTCTTATACGAGATTTGGGGCTTTTTTTTCCTCTTCTTTGTCCAACTCGACATTTTGAAAGGAAAGAAAGAGAAGGCCCAATTAGCAGTCCAAAATCCAATGCGACAATCGTGGCCTTCACGGAGCCCAAAAACATAGAAGTTGAGCCCACGGACTCACCTAAACAGCAAAAAAATGTCACGACGGCCGACGCGCCAAGCGAATATCCCCGTCTCGCGTCTCGGCTCCGCGAAGCTGGGCGGCCGCGCGCGAGGGGGCACACGCCCGAGGGTTGGTACCGTATCGCCCGAGAGCATATCCCCCTCCCGTTTCGCTCTCACCGTCGTCCTGTTATCCCCGCTCGCTCTCGCCTCTCCGCACCACCACCACCACCACTCTCCGCTCTCCACTCCAGCCATGGCATCTCGACCGGCGCCTCCTCCCCACCTCCGCCTCCTCTCGCCGCGCCTCCCGCCTCTCCGCCCCCCTCGATGCCGCCGCCGCGGCCGGAGCCGCCTCCTCTCCGCGCTCCCTTCCCCGTCTCCGGCCCCCTCCCCGCCCTCGCGCTCGCAACAGCGCGTCTCCTCAGCGTCACTCGAGCACGGCCCCGGCACCGGGACAGCACCATCCCCCGAGCAGCCGCGCCGCGACCTGGCTCTCGCCGGAGGTCGCGCGCCTGTCCACCGCACGCGCGCGCCTCCGCGCGGCGCGCTCCCTCGACGACAAGCTCCGCACGCTCGACGCCGAGCCCCGCGTCGGGGCATTCTTCGGAGAGGCGTCGAGCGGTGGGGTTTTGGGTGCTCTCGAGCCCCGAGAGGTGTACCTGCTCAAATGCCTCGTCGCGGCCGGCCAGGATCACGTGCTCGGCGCGGAGCTCGACTGGGCCGGCGGCAGCCACGAGCGCCACCGCAATGGGGACAATGGTGGGAGCGCTCTGCGGGAGGCGCTCTATAGCTTGGCCGGTTTGGTCGGGAAGTGGAGCTCGGAGGGTGTGGTGGAGGACGACGCGGGGACCGGGGAGCTGGAGCTACTCCGGCGGCTGCTCAAGTTTCTCGGGGACATCGAGGAATTCTACGACTGCATTGGAGGCATCATCGGTTGAGCATTGCTTGTTTGTCTGTATTCCTGGGGTTGTAGACTTAGTACACGGAGAAGTAGCAAAAGTTGCCAAATATGGTCCTTGCTTAAATTTGAAATTCGTAGCTGGCAACTTGGCAACTAGTTCCAACAATTATCACGTCAGGACCATATTGTATGGTACATCAGCCATACGAGGAAACATAGCTGATTCCTTATTGTGATAACTTGTTTGTACTACTCTGGTGTAGTAGTAGTCTCTAAACTTCTGTTCGAACCATTTTGTTTAGCTTGATCCTGAAATTTGAAATATTATTGATATTGCTTTACTTCAGCTACCAAATTATGGCATTGGAGCTTCTTTTAGTCTCGAAGGACCGCAAGCACCGCCATAGCAATGACAAGTTTGTCAACTTCCATGTTCCCAGTGGACTTAATCTATTGGAAGATACAGAATATGCATCTTAAGCTTCTCTATGGGGAATTGAGGTTATTCCGTTGCTACGTTAACTAAGACGGAGGACAAAGAGATCAATGGCATTGTTTGCGTGATTTGTGATGCGCTTTTTAGTGCAAGTTGCTTTGCAAAATGATACTCATTTTGTCAAAGACATTATCTGCTCTTGGGTACAGACTGAAATATGATCATTTCTAGGGTTTGCCAGAACTGGGTGAAATTTATCTGATTGGTGGTGCCGGTGATCGTCTTGGTTTAGTGGACTCAGATACCGGTGAATCCCTTCCAGCCGCATTGCTTCCTTACTGTGGGAGATCTCTATTGGAAGGCCTGATACGGGATCTGCTGGTACTTTTGCTTCGTATATGAAACTTATCTTTGTAAACAATATTTTACTGAATAAATTGCTTAAAGCAAAATGGCAGGTTTATGGTACAAGCGTAACCATATGCCTCTTCTATTGTTTCTCCATTCATAGAAACCTATTTCATGGATTTTGATCTTGTTCTTTTTAATAAGAGGAACAATGTGCTGACCATTTCTTCAATTGCTGTACCGTTCATGAAAGTACCATGCTGATATTGGGTCAAATATGGGGCATGCAAATCACTGTTATTCAGAATTGACTTAAGAAACATAGAAACCACCTGATTTGATACTTCTGCCGTTCTGTGGCCTTCCATCCTACAATGTATCTACTTATGTGAAAGTAACTTTGATATATACCATAACCTATAAAATCACATCTTGTAGCATTCTGTTTGCAAGGATTCAAAAAAAGAAAGATAAGAAGATATAAAGTATATATATCCAATTATATATTTATGTGAAGCATTGTTTGACAGGCTAGAGAGTTCCTCCATTTCAAGATCTTTAGGAAACAATGTGTAACCCCTGTTGCAATCATGGCAAGCTCTGTGAAGAATAACCATGAACATATTATTGCGATCTGTGAAAGACTTGAATGGTTTGGTAGAGGCCGTGAGAATTTCCGCTTGTTTGAACAGGTATGTGATCGGAGACTTCTGGAGTTCTGGTAATATTTATCCATTAGATTGTGCCTTTCTAGTCTGTAGTCTGTACAATAAGTGTTTAATCACTCTGCCCAGAACTTTCATAGAGTTATAACTAAATTTCATCATGAATTTTCTAGCCTTTGGTACCTGTAGTAAATGCTGAGGATGGTAAATGGTTAATCAGCAAATCACTCTTCCCTGTGGGTAAACCTGGTGGCCACGGTGCTATTTGGAAACTTGCTTGCGATAGAGGTATATTCCAATGGCTTTATCGTCATGGCAGAAAAGGTGCAACTGTACGTCAAGTCAGGTTATATTAACTGCAGAACAATTTTTCTCTATTGTCAAAACAAATTATTTGGAAAGGGAGATAACTGTGGATCTCTTCTGTGATTTTTAGTAATGTTGTCGCTGCAACTGATTTGACACTGATGGCATTGGCAGGAATAGGCCTGCGTCACAATAAGGTAAGAAATTGAACAGACAATGTAAAACTATTTTCTTTTTGAGTAATGGTCCACATTATTTACTAATACCTGATATCTATTTTGCACCTTTGGGTTTTTTTTATTGTGGATTCTTTAATCTTTACATACTCTGACATATCATACTTCAGAAATTAGGTTTTGCATCTTGCGAACGAAGACCAGGTGCTACTGGAGGGGTGAATGTTCTTCTTGAAAAAGAAAACATGGATGGACTACGGGAATATGGTATCACTTGCATTGAGTACACTGAATTTGAAAAATACGGCATCTCAGAACCTATAGCAATTAATGGCAGGTAATGCACAGAATATTTCTTTCGGTCATCCCCAGTTGCATACATTTTCTTTAGACAAATAGAGCACCAGAATGCCCAATTGTATTCCTTTATTCTGCACTTTATGCTTTACCCCTTCCCTCTTGTTATTATTTATCAATATGTAATATGTTGATGTTATTGGGATATTCATCTGATTAAAAGGAACTTCATGGCATTTTTTTGTAAGTGTAAACTACACTCTTTGCTTCTTAGCATCCAAAGGCTTACCAGTATCTTATGAAGCTGTCTATAAGCTTGGCACTTTAGGTTGGTAAAGTGCAAAATATGTTGAGTGGGTTGTGTTACCTACTTACCTTGACTTTTGAGAAGTATAAATGCAAGTTTTTTTCTTGCTATTATATAAGTTTACATCTAGTTGCAAAGGGTGAATGACTTGGTAGCATTATGGTAGTTTTGATCCCCCCAACGGGGTGGAAAAATAGTAATATATTATTCATACTCCTTTTGTCCCATTTTGGATAGTGGGGAGTTATCTGGATATTCAAATGTTGATCTATTTGCATTGTTGTAGTTTGAAACTTTTGCTTCCACACCTTCATTTTTTGGTGAACACTATCTGCCTCAGTTCAATTGGTTTGGTTGAATGGAATGCTGGGATGTGTTTAGATTAAGATTATGTGCTTTTGTGTGTATCAATATTTTACCAGTTGTCTAATCATGTATGCTTTTGTTAATTTAGTTTGCAGGCTAACTATCCAGCAAACACAAACATTCTATACATTGATCTGCAAGCAGCAGAGGAAGTTGGATCGCGCAAAAATTCTAGTTGCTTACCAGGAATGGTATTAAATTTGAAAAAGGCAGTATCATATGTGGATCATCTGGGCTTTGAGTGTAGGTACTTGCTTTCCAGTTATTCACTTTAGACTTCTGGTATTTCTATATTTGCAGTGTTGAGTTTTCTACACTTTTACACTTTTCACCCTGACTTATGATTCATACTTAAGTACAATTTCCAAACGTATTTTAATCGCACAAGGATTTCAGTCATCAGCATGGCTACTTCTTAATATGTTTGCTAATTGCCATGTTGTTTATGTAATGAAGGCTAATCTGGTTATGTTGGCAATAAACTCATCTCATACTGTTTGGTATTTGATGTAAAAAGAGCAAGACTAATTTTATGACTGAAACTAAGCTAGCTATGGTTAATTTCTGGTTAAATTAGTCCCTACATATACAGGAAAGTTCAATTGGGTTCTGTGCTTCCATGCTAAAAGAGAACTGCGGAGGTCTTATACTCTAATCATCTTAAATCACCCTTGGTTACTAATTGTTTGGTGCAGAAATGCAGATCAGCCACTTTACTCCTCTTTTGCTTTGGAATATGTGCACCTTAATTTTATAGGAGCCTATAAGCATTTTCCTGAACTTTGAAATTATTGAATCTGAGTGAGGCCACAAAATTTCTTATTTTTGTCAAGATCATTTTTTCCTGTTAGTTCGGGAGAATGGTCTTCTTGCACAGCGTCCTGAAATATGTTATCTTAGCAAGTAAACATCAGTATCCTGTCATGGCATGTAAAACTACTGCTAGTATGAGCAGATGCAACGACTCATCTATTATATACTAAAAGTACAATATAGTAGAAAAAAGAGAGATAGGCTAGAAATTCCCACAAAAATACAAAAGATCCGGCCATTAATTTGGTTGATCATCTTATTATTAGTGGATCACGATCTTCATAACTATACCTAAATAGATCACAACCGATAAATCATCATAACTGTACCTAAATAGATCACATAACTGTACCTAAACAGATAACATCGGATAGATTTTCATAACCGTACCTAAACAGGTTACAGTCGATAAATCTTCATAACCGTACCTAAACAGATCGCAGCCGATAAATCTTTATAATCGTACCTAAACAGATCACAATCAATAAATTTTCATAACCATACTTGAACGTCATTTAACCATTGATCCGATGGACCCTTCTTATTAATAGATCAGAATCAATAGATCGTCATAATTGTACCTCTGTCATCGATCTGGTGTACGTTAATTATTGGTAGCCCACAACCGATAGATATCCAAATACTGATCTAATATCACATACTAATTATCAACTAATCACGATCCACTCTCTCGACAGACTGAAGACCCAGACTTGTTTTGTGTACTGATTGTGAAAGTAAAATTTGACTGTTGTCATGTTAGTGTTGCTCAACTTTGTGTTTGGTAGGTTAGCATTTTGCAATGTGTAATTGCATGCAAGCAGTGTGATCTGCTGATGTTAACACGATTGAATTGACTGGCCTCGACTCTTGTCTGGCCTTGTTCTTATTGGAAGAATAATCTAATATGTACCCAATAGTTGGTTGGGCCCATTTTCTTATTCACAAAAGACATAAAAATGCTGACTCACCCAATGTCCTCTGGATTGTGTCCATAATAACATGAAAAGAGTGTTGCTGAACTTTGTGTTTGGTAGGTTAGCATTTTGCAATGTGTAGTTGCATGCAAGCAGTGTGATCTGCTGATGTTAACATGATTGAATTGACTGACCTGGACTCTTATGTCTGGCCTTGTTCTTATTGAAAGAATAATCTAATATGTACCCAATAATTGGTTGGGCCCACTTTCTTATTCACAAAAAGACATAAAACTGCTGACTCATCCCATATCTTCTAGATTGTGTCCATAATAACATGAAAAGTAAACATTAATGTAAGCCACTTCTGGCATTGGTACATTTTTATGTCGTTGGTTCTAAAGTTTGTGCAGTAACTTCAACAGTTGAGAAGTTTCTTGACTTGTGTTTCACAAATATACACTTTGCTTGTTCTGCAGACTCCAGAGGGTTCACTCCTCGACATTATGCGTAATGCTCATGATCTCCTTTCTAGCTGCAGCATAGAGGTTCCCAAGGTAAATGTACTTATGTGCTTTGTTTTGTGGTCTTACTTTCACATGTAAAGTAAAAAAGCTGGTATTCCATGTGGGTTTTTTTAGACCACATTGCATATGGTATTAGCTCACTTTAGTAGCGCAGGACTTGTTCATATCGGCTGTGGTTGGTTAGTGCTGGTTATGCTTCCACCTGGAAGTTGTATTTTGGCTGATATTTTGAAACTGTTGGTTCCTGGGTTCATCTCTGAGAAAATATCATCCAATAAACCTGAAGATTTTGAATATTTTAATGTGCCTATTCATATCCATACTCAGTAATATTATATTCAGGAGAACAATCCCAAATTTCTGTATCCATACTCAGTAATATTATATTCAGGAGAACAATCCCAAATTTCTGTATTTACATATGGTTATCTGATTTGCTTCTGCTGCAAGATAGACATGAAAGGATAAAAGAAAATGCCCAATCAGATTTGAATACCTGAATTCCCGGATCATTCCTCATCTTTAGGTGATGTTATTTTGATGGTGTTAATATACAACAATGCAAGTTAGTGCCCCTGCCCTCTGGAAGTAAAAGGGCCGATAGTTTGAGTTTTTTAGGCAATCCAAAATGAAAACTTAAGAGTATGGGCATACATTTTTTATACACCGTTTGAAATGTATTGTTTTGAATGTCTCTGTTACCAGCATATAGTTAGAATACTTTAGATCTCATGAGGTGCATTGCTAAAACTAAATTCGTGCAATATATACTGCATGCTGATTACTGTCTAACTTCCTATGTATTTTAAGATGCAAAAATTTAGTGAATTCGTTTTTCAGTTATCTGGTCAAAGATAATAGTGACTTAGTGAGTTCTTGCTTCTCGATTACCTTTTCTCATGACTTAAAATATATTTTTCACTTGTCAGGTCAAAGACAATAGTGAGTACTTGCGTTCTGGACTACCGTTTCTCATATTTCTTCATCCTGCTTTAGGTCCATTTTGGGATATCATAAAACAAAAGGTATGTTACTGTAAAAGCAAATGGGTAAAACATGATATCTGTGGTTTTCTTCTCTTCAACAATAGATTAGTTTTTCCACATGATATGTCTTGAGCTGCAAGTGGCAAAGCACAGTTGAAAAAGGCATAGTTATTTCACTATTTTCCCTGGTCTCCTTGACGCCCCATTTTGACTGTATGTGGAGATATAGTTTTGAGCGGTTAGATTGACAAGCTATTTGCTTATGATATTTTCCATGAATATTGAACAGAACGATATTCGTAAAAGAGTTAGTCGTTTTGGCCTGAAAACATAATTAGCACAGTATCAATATCTAATGCCCATGATGTGAGAAATATTATGCTGCTGTTCAGTGCTGTAACATGTTCCTTTTTATCGGATACAGATAGAAATAAACAAACTTGAGCATGCTAAAGATGGATTTGATTGGATTGTTCATAGAAGAAGTGGTCAATTGACTTAGTGAAATTCAGAAAAGAAATGGGAAATGCAGTGTACTTACTCTTACAAATGTTCTGTGAGATGGGCAAGACGGCCCTTGTGGAACATTCTTCTATATTACTATCATGTTTAGTTGCTAGTTCTTAGTCTGAAGCAAACTCTGCTCCATCTACTCCATCTATATCATTTTTCTAGTTCTCTTTTCACCTTGTGGTCAATGAATCACCTAAATTTCCGAATGCAGTTCACAGGTGGCTCAGTCTCTAAAGGTTCAGAATTGCAAATAGAGGTTGCAGAATTTCCATGGAAAGATGTTGAGGTAACAATCAAAACAGATGGTTTTGCATGTATTTTCCTCTTATATGCCTAGCTAAGTTTGACTGTAAGTTTTAGCTGGATGGAAGCCTTATTATTCGAGCTGATAACATTATGGGTTCAACCAAGATGAACACTAATGGTGAACAAATACTACACTATGGTGCCAGGTATCATCTACTCGAAGGACATGTTTTCTGTAAACATTAACATTTATGCTACAGAGATGAAACTCTAAATTTCATGCTTATTGAATGGTTTGGGAGATGCAAACTGCAAAGTGTTAAAATTGTGAACGAAGGGATCAACTGGGGTTCTCCCAGTAATGTCTATTGGAAGCATGATGTTGAAAGATCAGAATCTTTAAGGATTATTCTTCATGGAAATGCAGAATTTGAGGCAAAAGATGTTGTCTTAAAGGTGCAATTATTAACAAACAGTGCAAAGTTTTATGCCCTCCTTTTACTTATGTCTTATTATCTGATTCCCTTGTTCTATCAGGGTAACCACATGTTTGAAGTTCCCGATGGTCATAGAATGTCAATCATTCAGGACAAAGCAGGTCTGTTAGTTACCTGTGCCCTACTTTCCAGTGTGTGTGATTCCATTATGTGATGGGGAGATTACCTCAATATAATTTTTTCGTTGAGATTAATTGAATTGAGAAACGATCCATGTGCATAAGTGTTTGGTTTTTTCTTTCATGAGGTTCATAATGCAATAAACTAGTCCTGATGAAAGCCTTATATTGTTATCTTTTGGTCTCATTATAACTTAAGTCATGCATCTGATGTTTCTCGATGAATTGCTCTTTGTCCATCAGGTTTTGTTGCTAAGTTAGATCCTATAAGCAAGGAAATGATGGACAGCGGGACCTGGTACTGGAAGTATACAGTAGATGGTGCCCATGTGAAGTTGAATATGGTAGACGTATAAGGAGACAGTATCAACTATGGATTCTTGATTCATTGATTTCCGGCTAGCTAAATTATATCGAGTGCACGCTTGACTAATAGATTTGGCTGACTGAAGTCCAGCTTGTAGGTGCTGTTGTAAAAGATAGAAGGGCCTACGTAGGTTGTTGTATAGTGTACCTGCAGATTATGGCCTGCTATTCGGCCTATTCTCTTCACTATTTCAGAAGTGATGTACATATGAAGATATTTCTCAATGTTGAGGAGAATACCTGTTCTCCGAAAATTCTCAGAACTTTGTTTCTGTTTGGCCCACATCATTGTTGCAAGTTTATGGATGCCACGCAGTTACAGTTTCTTCAAGCAGATTTCAGGTATGTCTGAATTACCTTCTTTAGTAAAATGACATTCTGTACAATACCTTTTGGAAGTATGCTCTACAGTTGTTCCTTGGGGTTTTGCGGGAAGTCTTTTATTTTGATACCAGCTTTGTGAATGATCTGGAGCACTGGTGATCAAAACTGGAACTGGTTTCTGCAGAAGCTATGGTAAGCTAAGTCTGAGGTACTGCTGCCTATTTATCAAATAAATTTTGAAAATTCAACACGGAGCTGAATAGAACAACCGTTGGAGTTAATCGAAATTTATTTTCTTATTCCCTTTGGATCCCCGTGCAAAATGACACTGCTGCAAATTTGACAAGAAAATGTGCCAAAACGAGTATGCTTTGAATGAAGTGGAGTTGTATGTTGTGAAGGCTTTTTAGTTGATAAGTAGTTTACAGTTACCTTCAACATAAATAACCAAGTTTTGCGTGCTGTTTTGGGTTTGCTAAGATGGTGTGTAAAATACCTAAAAGAAAAAAGTTCCACGTGATCTATCGGACGAGTCTCAACCACACGAAAGATGTAAGCATTGGAGGACCATTTGCATCTTGAACTTTAACCTGCAAAATAATATAGTACTCATCTCTACCTGATACCTTGCGTTCTTTCTGAGCTTTTATTTATATCTGGCGATATATATTCATTATCTACCACATTTTCGGTTGTATTAAAGAAAGCTGGAACACGGCATTAGGATGGTTCCTCTTGCTGCAGTATTTGTAAGTAGTTTAAAAGAGGTCTAAAGGAGACATCTAGTCATTATGAGAAAGTCCTGATTGACCGATCTTTAAATGTAACCTTGTTCTCACGCTCAGTTTTCGTTTCCTCCGGAGGGTGATTTGATGCAAATTTAATAGCACCTGTTTCCCGGAACCAAGGTAAAGTACTGATGTGGTCAGTTAGATTCACTCTGGCAGGCTCCAATACATGGTTTACGGAGGGTGCATCTAGTTTACCTTTCTCTCTAAGCCTTATCCTCTCCACCTCCCCCCACTATTTCCCCTTCTCAAACCTTTGACTTTGCCCAGATCTAGACCTCCTTCCCTGTTGGCGTGCTCTCCGGTGGTGTGAGGGGAGGGGGCCCAACCCCCTGTAGATATATACTACTTAGCTTAGCCACTCTTTGCCTTCCTTTTTTCTCTTTGGTGCCTGATGCTCAGGGTAGATCGCCAGTGGCCTAGCCACCCGTTGCCGATCTCCCGTGCCACTTTCTTTTACCTTGATCGGCTGCACAAAGACCGAATTATAATTTACCTTTTGTTTTCAGGATTTTTGTGTAATTCTGAAAAACCTTTTCATCTTTTGTAACTTCGTGGTGTATCAATCTGTTATCAATGCAGTCCTGAAGTTTTTAGGGCCTGAGGGCCCCTGCCTTCCAAAAAATAAATAAAAGAAAATTCACTCTGGCAGATCCAGGAGGCTAGCTTCTTGTCCATCTTCCTTGGACACCGGGACAAAAGGTTTTCCGTTTATGTCTAAATTACTAACGGACGACTGAGACTGATTCCTTTGTTGTGGTATCAGCAAAAGTTTGTTTCAGGCTGCAGGACGGTGGGCATGTTTCCTAGCATTTTCTCAGTTTGCTCGGTAAGTGTTCTGGAGTAGCTGGTCGTTTCCTGTGCCACTTTGTTGCGATCTGCAATTACATTTGGATAAGAATCCTTATTTTGAAACTATTGGCTCTGGTCTTCCGAATCTTTACCGTAACATGCATTTATTTTTTTAATAATGAAAAATATCATTACTTTCGATCTCTACGTTTAAACATACACATAACCTATAGTCGATTATTACAATGTTTGGCTAGTATGACCAATAAAAATTTAACAAACCATCATACAACCAAATTCAAAACATCCAAAAACAAAGAAACAACGACTAAGGTGTGCTTTCGTCATCAAACTATGACCATTGCCTCCACGCACTAGACAAAAAGAGCCGGAGCACCACTGATCTCAAAGCATTGCCCCCATCCACCATAGATTGCTTGTGCTCCTCCTGCTACAATGATGCTCAAGTATGAAGAAAGAATCCACACAAGAACACCACCTGGTTTAGATGATAAAAGAATTTATAGTAAAAAATTACATCATTACGGCTAGCCAAATAGTTGTACATATCGCAGCAATGCCAATTAGCACCCTATCCTGCAAATGCGCAGCTATGTTGGTGCTCCAAAGTCCCACCATATGAGTAACATTGCGGGGCGGAGCAAGATTAAAAGCTATGTGAATCACTCTTCAACAAAACTGAGCAACATAACAATCGAAAAAGAGATGCTAGATTGTCTCATGAGCATTACAAAAACAGCATGTGAGGTTACCATTCCAGTTCCCTTTTTTAGATTGTCTTTCGTGAAAACTACCCTTCGTCCTAAGTAACAAAGTAAAATTCTAGTCTTGAGAGGTATTCAGAGTTTCCAATACTGTTTATGCCTGAATGGGATAGGGGAGTTCATAAGGACACGATGCATTGATCTAACAGTAAATTGTCCTTTTCTGTGTACAACCCATTGAACTCTATCTTCATTATCAGAGAGAGATACGCATGCAATATCCTGCATCAATGCATTCCACTCAATTAACTTTGTATCCACAATTGCGCGCCTAAAAGCATGGGACAGAGATGAACTAGAAAGCACATTCGCCACCGTAGCATGTGGATGCCGAGAAACACTGTAGTGGTTAGGATATTTATACTTAAGAGGAACGTAGCCGAGCAAAATGTACTTACGAAACCTGGTTTGTGCCCTGTTACCAACTTGAAAGCGGCATAGTTGAAAGAAAACATCTTTGACTGCCATGAACCTAGCCCAAAAGTGTGAATCACCGGGTCTAAAGACAACTTGAGAAAAGAGTCTTAGCTTGCAAATATTTATTCCTGAGGACTCATTGCCACATGCCGTCCTCATTTAAAAGATGAAACAACCATTTACTAAGTAAGGCAATATTTTTTTGTCACATATGTTGGATCCCTAAACCCCCTTGTTCTTTTGGTCGGCAACAAATACTCTATTTGGTTAGCCGATATTTTCGTTTCTGTTCGTTGCTCTGCCAATAGAACCTAGAGCGAAAAAAATCCAAACGCTTTCAAACCCCAACTTGGACGTGAAAAAAGAGAGCACGAACATTGGAAGACTAGTGGATACATGATTTATCAAAACAAGTCGGCCTCCCATGTATAAGAGTTTCCCCTTCCACGAACATATACAAGAATCTATCCTATCCTCCAGATGCTTCCAATTTGAATTTTGGAGTCTACGATAATGCATTGGGATGTCTAAATAACGGAATGGGAAGCCCCTGGTCCACAACCAAATAACTGCATGTTTTGAGATTCAAAATCCTTGGCTGCCCCAAAGCAAAAAATCTCACTTTTGTGAAAATTAATTTTTAAGTCTGATAAAAGCTTGAATAGGCAGAGAATAACCTTAAGATTTTTCGCTTTTTCCAGGTCATGATCTAAAAAGATAATCGTGTCGTCTGCAAAATGGAAAGCCCATTCTCAACTAGATGTGGAACAAGACTAGCTATGTGCCCAGCATATTTTGCTCGTTGCAAAAGGATAGCGAGCATATCTACCACTAAGTTAAATTGTTGGATCGACGGCTTCCGACAGAGGGGGGGGTGAATGTCGGACTCAAAACTATTGATTAGTTATTGTGATCGAATCAAGGAATGCAGCGGAAAAACAATCGACAAATGGATTGAAAAGGTTACAAAAAAAACAGCCAGACCGGATGTTCTGGTGTATATATCGGAAGTTCCGATGTGGCCGGAACTTCCGGTGTTACCCCGATTTCGAACGTTCTGGAAAAACCGGACCTTCCGACTCCTGGATCGGAACTTCCGATGTGGCCGGAGGTTCCGGTGTTACCCTGATTTTAAATGCTCGGGAAAAACCGGAACATCCGACTGCTGGATCGGAACTTCCGATGTGACCGGAACTTCCGGTGTGAAAATCGGAACTTCCGGTTTTTGCGAAACAGCAGATCGTCGCTCGGTAAAACGTTCGCAGATTTTGATCCACCCAACGGAATTGGATGAAATTTTGCACAGAGATAGACAAACGACTTACGGAGCTGTTCCAATTGGAATCACCTCAAAAGCTCATCTGTGCTGAGAGAAAACCCCAATCTACTAACAGCTGTTCCAAAAGCAAACAAGAGGAAAAACTTGCACGAGATCAAATCAATTGATTCTTAGAACTTGGGAGGGATTTTGATACTCAATCAACATAGAAACATCTCCCACGTTCTAACAATCTATTCCACCAAACAAACCTCAAGAAACAAATCAATCCATGAGGGAAAGAGAAGAACGAAAATCCAAAGAGCAAAAGAGAAAAACTTACAATCACACGGGGAGACTCATGGCTTTCATTGGGAATCTTTTTGTATTGATTTTCGTGGATTTTCTAGTGTTTGTACATGCCTCTCATCTTAGGCAAAGCACTCTCTAAGTGCAGCTCTCATAATCTCATCAAAAAGGTCAAAGGGTTAAGAAACCCTAATCACCTATTTATAGTGGGGAGGGACAACCCCCTCTTCCACTCTTGGGCCTCATGCCCTAATGGCCCTAGTTACTTAGCACGCATCTCAAAGCGTCTAAATAGCTTAGCCACCTCTCGATTTTCCTACCACCCTAAGCTACCAACCCTAAACCACTTCCGGCCGCCGCCGCAGTTTCTTGGTTGAGCTTCGGTGGTTTCTGCGTTTTTACCAAAACGCCCTCGCACTGACTTAGTCCTCACGTCTCGTCTCCACCCGCTTTCTTGTCGTTCGCGTACATGCTTTTAAGCCGCACGATGTCGTCGCCACCTCCTTGACCGCATCTCAGCCCTCCAAGCTATCATGCCAGTCCATATGGCCGAACCATCGCCGCACCCAACTCACACCTGCACACAATAGACCAAGCAAAGCGTCGCGAGCACAAGTTTTCCACTTGACCCAAGTCAGTCGAGAAAAACCCTTTATCCACTCAATTTTTCCTTGAGACAAATTGAGAAACTCAAGCAATCAACCATAAATTCAAAACCGAATTCATGCAACCTCAAATTCAACGCAACACAAAGTGGCAAGATATTCATCACACAGATGTAAACGTCATCACATGACTCACAATCTCCCCCTTGATGAATATATTGCCAACATCTCTCAATCAATCAAAGTTGAGTTGGTTTAAAGAATTAAAAGCAATCAAGTTGCAAGAATTCAAACTTGGCCAAAAGAAAGAGAAAGCAAGTACCGGGCCAAGTGAATGTCAACAAGAGTAAGATCAAAAATGTGAGCGAAGGCAAGACATAAACCCTGAGACTCCCCCTCACTCCTATAACTCATATGTCTATGATCTACTCCAGAACAAGGCAATTTTTCAGAACTTTTTCAGAAAGTACACACACATGCCTATCTCGTCAAAGAATGCCAAGGTATGATTGATATTACTATTTCTCCCCCTTTGGCACTATAGTCATCAAGGGAAATCACGCCTCCCCCGTAGACTAGACAATGATGGAGTACCAAAGATAAGCATGTATGCATGGAATTTTTTATTTTTCAGTTTAGGCGAGCTTTGAAGATTATCCAGGATGAGACACAAAAAGTGCTAAGATGCCACATAGGTGCTCACCAAACCATAAGAAGACATGTAGATCAAGAAGAGCAGCTAGCATATCAAGTTCTTAGCATATTAAAGAGTTCACTAGTAATGAGCGCCAGACTAGGTAGTCACAATTGCAATGACTCTAAACATGAGTGAAGTATGACAACCTAGTGCTAAGCCATGACTAGGAGGACAACCGATCAAGATTAGGACCAAAATACTCTACCACATGCTGAATTAAGCAATCACATGATTAAAGGGATTAGGCACAACCAAAATACAACCCCCTGCACGAGGAAGTATCTTGAGTGATTCATCCTGACTTTTTCACATTCAGTCCACATGATTATTTGGACTAGCCACAACCAAAGTACTACCTCCTGCACGAGCAAGTACCTTGAGTGATTCATCCCTATTTGAGCATTTTTCACATTAGCATATGATAGATTTCAAACATGTAGAGCAAAAACTAGTGACTTTTGATGACACTAAGCATTCTCCGACCCGAGCCACAAAAGCCTAGGCATGTTAAGTCACCAGCAGTCCTAATCAAGATTACCATGAAGTCCTATCTTTGACCAGTCATACACAAAGATCATAGTTGCAATACTAGAGTCATGAGCAGATTCAAAAGCAAAAGATTCCCTAGCAGGCAACTCATCAGTAGATCAAAGAGTTAAATTAAGCTAGCATCACTGATTCTTGAGAACACATATCAAGATATGGTAAAATCAGCTAGACACTCAGAATATGGCATATAGCGAACTTGTAAAACTCATTGTTTCATCAAGGATAATAGACAAAGCTCGTGAACATGCAAAGTGCACATGATCTATCACAAATGATGCAAAATACACTATATTACACTATGATACACAGTGAGAAGACTCCCCTCAAACCAACCCATGTGGATGAACAATCCCCAACTCCCCTCTAAGTGCACAGAATCGTGTGGGATCTAATGGCTTGGTAAAGATATCCGCGAGCTGATTTTTAGAGTCAACAAACGTAAGCACTGCATCACCCTTCTCAACATGGTCTCTCAGGAAATGAAACCGCACATCTATATGCTTAGTCCTAGAGTGCTGCACTGGGTTCTTAGCAATATTAATAGCACTAGTGTTATCACAGAAAAGTGAAACACTATCAAAAGACAACCCAAAATCCCGCAAAGTCGAAATCATCCAAAGAATCTGACTACAACAACTAGCGGCTGCAACATACTCAGTTTCAGCAGTAGATTGTGCAACAGAAGATTGTTTTCTAGAAGACCATGAAACAAGAGAAGTGCCAAGAAAGTGACAAGTGCCAGAAGTACTCTTGCGGTCTATCTTACACCCGGCAAAGTCTGAATCAGAAAAACCCCGAATCCCAAGAACAGAAGAGCATGAATACCAAAGTCCAAACTCAAGGGATGATCGAAAATACCTCATGATGCGCTTCACAGCTTGCCGGTGGGAGTCTCTCGGCGAGGCTTGGAACCTCGTACTGCGCCCTTGTGTGTCACACGTCCACGGGAGTCATCTCCAAAAGTGATGTACTCATCACCGGACGTCTTGTTGAGAGTGGTGAACCATTTTGAGCTTTCGGTCATGTGACGTGAACACCCGGAATCAACGAGCCACATGTTCACCAACCCTCGCCGACCAACCTACACAAAAGGCCGAAAACGAGTGGACTCCGTACTGGGGTTAGTAAGCAAAGATTTTTGAATCCAGTACTGAGTCACTCGCTGAAAAGGAACAAAAGATCGTGAGTGATTAGTATGCAATGCAACACCTTGAGCAACTCTACGACCCTGACCTAGAACACGCCGCGGAGGAATGTCACGCACCGGAGCACGTGAACCACCTCCAAGAGGACGGCGAGAAAACTCTAAGCGACCTAAACCCTGTCGCCTGCTAGAGCCACCAGAAACCTCAACATGTTGAGGCCTCGTGTGTGTCTTAGGAGCACTCAACGCATTGTTGCGTCGTTGAATACCCCTAAGAGCACGAACACGGTCACGACGCTCCTCCTTGAGACGTCGAAAGCAGAACTCAACTAGGTGACCATCCTTATGACAATAAGTGCATTGGTATTTAACCCTTTGCGAGGTAGCACCAACTGGAGCTGAAGCACTCTTGTCCTTAAGCGATGAATCTAGATAACCACCTGACTTAAACACTGTTCCCCTCTCCCCCTGAGCTATTGCAATCAAGCCTCTACCAAGAGAACCAATGGGATGAGGATGATGATTCTTATTTTCTTCCACATGATTGAAACCTAGACCTTTGCCTGAGCTAACTCTAGACTTGTCTAAGATCATGTCCAGTTCCTTTTTACCTCCAGAAAATCTCTCCAAAGTTTTCTTGAGATAGTTAACTTCCCTAAGCAAAGGAGCACATGTAAGACATGCTCCTGAAGCTGACACTCTAACAGCTTTCTCATATTTTTCTTTGTATGCTCCTAGTTCAAGTTTTAGAGCCTCACAAGACACACAAGCGATGCTACATGTTTCAGCTACTGTTTTCTTAAACCTCTCTCTAAATGCAGCATGCATAGCAGAAACATCATTCTCAAGCTCATGGCAAAATGTGCAAGTAGAGGAAACAGCATGAGAAACGTCAACAGGTAGCTTAGAAGCAGTAGCATTAGCCAAAGTGAGTTTTCTGTAAAGCTCAGAGATGTGTCTTCCTAGGTCCTGATTTTCTTCAACTAGCTCAGAGCATTTATCACACACTGGTCTTCTCATTTCAAGCACAGATTGATTCAATTCTTTATTTCTACCTTCCAAATACTTGCATCTTAAACATGGGGAAGATTCTTGAGTGCTCTTAGAACTAATGCTAGCAAGTTGATTCTTAGCATTCTTGAGTTCATTAGCATGAAATGAGTGAGCAATGCAACCAGCAAGATAAACAGTTTTAAGCTTGGTTAGATTGTCCTTATAGACCATAAGCTCTTGGATGACAATTATATGCAATATGAAACCTATAGCGAAGCACAATTTCATCTCATTCAACTCATTCAGAGATGCTAAGCTAGAGGAACATCCTAGAGATTCACAAGAAGGCAAACTAGCATGTGAAGCCTTAAGCATGTCAATTTCTTTCCTAAGAGAGTCTAAGTTATCATCCTTAGAAACACAAAAGAAGCAAGGGCTCGACTTAAGTTTATCAATTTCAATCATGGATGACTTAAGCAATTCACTTACACTAGCATGAGCATCTTTAGCTTCAAGGAATTCTTTGTGTAAAACATCACAACTAGCACACTCATCCTCATTACTTTTCAGTTTAGCAATTTCTAGTGTAAGGGAATTAACTTTCTTAGTCAGGTCTTTAGATTTCTTGATTGAAGCAAACAAGGCATCATTTTACACATCAAACATATCAAGTAGTTTATCATGCCTAACACTGAGCTCATCGAAGGTGCAACTTACTCGCTTTCAAGATCTTCGTCGTCGCTCTCTTGTTCAGATCTCGCCATAAAGCACATGCCGGTGAAGCCATGTTCTATCTTCTTCTTCCCTTTCTTATTGTGCCTGGGCGGCTCCGGTTCATCCTCGCTTGAGGAAGAGGAAGATGAAGAAGAGTTGGAGCTGTTGTCGCTATCTCCAAAAGCGGCGAGAGCTCGACGAAGATTCTTCTCCGCCTCACGCATCTTGGGCCTTGATCCAAAGTTGTTTCTTCTCTTGTCCTGAAATTTAGAAACAAACTTGTTTCTCTCTTTAGGATTGGGACACTCGGATCGAATGTGGCCTTTCTCGCCACATCCATAGCAGGTGATGTCCGAGGATTTCCTTCTCCTATTTCTCACATTCTTATATGCCCTAGAGAAGCGTTTTGCAAATAACGCGAGCTCATCCTCGGGAAGAGATTCAAGCTGATCATCAGACAAAGAAGACAAGGCTGCAAGATACAGTCCAGAAGAAGAAATGATGCAAGTGTCAGAGTTGACACTAGGAGACACTATCCCCGATGGATCCGAGGAAGTGTTCCCAACAAGAGCCAAAGTCTTGGACTTAGAGCCATTTCTGTTCTCCGAAGTGATCTCATGAGTAGAGAGCTTGGAGAACAGGTGATCGAGTGTGAGAGTGGCAAGATTGGCGGACTCTTGGATGGCAATCTTCCGCACTTCAAAAGCGGGCTCTAATGTGTTCAACACATGCCTAGCCATCTCTGAGTCAGAATACCTTACTCCCACACTCCTGAGCTTATTCACAATTCTCTCAAATCTTTCAAAAAGCTCAGAAATTGATTCCCCAGGGCGTTGCTCAAAACGATTGTATTCAACTCTGTATTGATCCGCTCGAGCAATCTTGACTTGGTCGGACCCCTCATGATAGGTGATCAAGGTCGACCAAATCTTGTGAGCGGTATCAAGATGAGCAACCCGCTCATGCTCCTTCCTATCCAAACCAGACAGCAAATAGTTGATGGCCTTACAATTGTTTTCAACATCAACCTGATTTGCAGCCGTCACTTGTGCAGGAAGAGCAAAGTCCCTTTCGATGATTTGCCCAAATAGCAAGTCCCTCTGACTGGATAAAAATTCTCATTCGATTTTTCCAGAACTCCCAGTCCGTCCCATTGAAGACGAGAGGACGAGTCGAGTATCCGTGGGAAGCCATGGCTCGCAAAGCCGGTCAAAGCTTATAGAGAAGCGAGACCGGGCTCTGATACCACTTGTTGGATCGACGGCTTCCGACAGGGGGGGGGTGAATGTCGGACTCAAAACTATTGATTAGTTATTGTGATCGAATCAAGGAATGCAGCGGAAAAACAATCGACAAATGGATTGAAAAGGTTACAAAAAAAACAGCCAGACCGGATGTTCCGGTGTATATATCGGAAGTTCCGATGTGGCCGGAACTTCCGGTGTTACCCCGATTTCGAACGTTCTGGAAAAACCGGACCTTCCGACTCCTGGATCGGAACTTCCGATGTGGCCGGAGGTTCCGGTGTTACCCTGATTTTAAATGCTCGGGAAAAACCGGAACATCCGACTACTGGATCGGAACTTCCGATGTGACCGGAACTTCCGGTGTGAAAATCGGAACTTCCGGTTTTTGCGAAACAGCAGATCGTCGCTCGGTAAAACGTTCGCAGATTTTGATCCACCCAACGGAATTGGATGAAATTTTGCACAGAGATAGACAAATGACTTACGGAGCTGTTCCAATTGGAATCACCTCAAAAGCTCATCTGTGCTGAGAGAAAACCCCAATCTACTAACAGCTGTTCCAAAAGCAAACAAGAGGAAAAACTTGCACGAGATCAAATCAATTGATTCTTAGAACTTGGGAGGGATTTTGATACTCAATCAACATAGAAACATCTCCCACGTTCTAACAATCTATTCCACCAAACAAACCTCAAGAAACAAATCAATCCATGAGGGAAGGAGAAGAACGAAAATCCAAAGAGCAAAAAGAGAAAAACTCACAATCACACGGGGAGACTCATGGCTTTCATTGGGAATCTTTTTGTATTGATTTTCGTGGATTTTCTAGTGTTTGTACATGCCTCTCATCTTAGGCAAAGCACTCTCTAAGTGCAGCTCTCATAATCTCATCAAAAAGGTCAAAGGGTTAAGAAACCCTAATCACCTATTTATAGTGGGGAGGGACAACCCCCTCTTCCACTCTTGGGCCTCATGCCCTAATGGCCCTAGTTACTTAGCACGCATCTCAAAGCGTCTAAATAGCTTAGCCACCTCTCGATTTTCCTACCACCCTAAGCTACCAACCCTAAACCACTTCCGGCCGCCGCCGCAGTTTCTTGGTTGAGCTTCGGTGGTTTCTGCGTTTTTACCAAAACGCCCTCGCACTGACTTAGTCCTCACGTCTCGTCTCCACCCGCTTTCTTGTCGTTCGCGTACATGCTTTTAAGCCGCACGATGTCGTCGCCACCTCCTTGACCGCATCTCAGCCCTCCAAGCTATCATGCCAGTCCATATGGCCGAACCATCGCCGCACCCAACTCACACCTGCACACAATAGACCAAGCAAAGCGTCGCGAGCACAAGTTTTCCACTTGACCCAAGTCAGTCGAGAAAAACCCTTTATCCACTCAATTTTTCCTTGAGACAAATTGAGAAACTCAAGCAATCAACCATAAATTCAAAACCGAATTCATGCAACCTCAAATTCAACGCAACACAAAGTGGCAAGATATTCATCACACAGATGTAAACGTTATCACATGACTCACATAAATAAAAGAGGTGACAACGAATCCCCTTGTCTTAAGCCTTTACGAGTCTGAAAAAACAGACCGACCTCATTATTAAATTTAATATTGACACTACCTCCTTGAATAATGTTGGTGACCCAACTCAACCAAACAACGGAAAAACCCTTTGTTTGTAAGGTTTTGAGCAAAAGGGTCATCTCACTTTGTCGTATGCCTTTTCAAAGTCTAATTTTAAGATAAGACCATTCTAACTTTTGCGGTGCAACTCATGTAGAGTTCGTGCAAGATAACAACCCCTTCAAGGATACTCCGCCCAGCCAAAGGCAAGATAACACCCCTTCAAGGATACTCCGCCTAGCCAAAAAGGCAGTTTGGCTAGCCGAATGATTTTGTTCGCAATAGAAGCTATCCTGTTAGTTATGACCTTTGTAAAAATTTTAAAACTCACATTTAAAAGGCAAATAGGACGGTATTGTTGGATTTGTTTTGCATCTTCTTTTTTGGGTAATAAAGTAATTGTGCCAAAATTGAGAGACCAAAGGGGCAGACTTCCGACATGGAAATCTTGAACATAGCCATTAAAACATCTTTTATTATTACCCAAAAGCTTGGTAAAACTCCATTGGGAAACCTTCCGGCCTGGGAACTTTATTATGTGCCATTTGAAACAAAGCATCATGAAACTCTTTTTCAGTAAAAGGAGAAGTCGATGAAACTTGAGAAATGTCCTGGTTTTCATCCAAAAAATGGACATAATTATCCTCAAGGTGTCCAAATAGCTTCTTATAGAAATGTGTAATATAAAGACGTAAATTTTCATCCCCACTAATGATGCCCTCATCTTGTTCAAGTTGAAAAATCTTTTGTTTACGATGTCGTCCATTCGCCATCATATGAAAGTACTTCGTATTATTATCGCCCTCTAGGATAAATTTTGCCTTGGAACACTGATACCACTTCATTTCTTCCTCGCACAACAAAGAAGCAATTTGTTTGTTCACTTCCTGTTTCGCCACTATTTCTATAGGAAGACGATTTCTTGTTTTGGCCAACTTATCAAAATTATCAATAATGGAGATAAGAGATTTTTTAGCTTGCTTATTAGACCCGCTAGTATTCTTCGCCCACCCTCGCAAAAATTGACGAGTTGCTCTAAGTTTTGTTTGCCATCGTTGAATCGCATTTTTACCCTTGTTGGTGCAGTTTCATACTACCGCCACCATATCACAAAACCCATCTCGTTTGAGCCATCCTAACTCAAATTTAATGGGGCAGGACTAACTAGTTGAGAACCGCTTCCCATGCCGACCAACAATGGTGTATAATTTGATAGAGATCTCTCCAAAGTCGAGACCATTACCAGAGGGTACTTGAATTCCCACATAGAATTCATCAAGACGCGATCAAACTTTCAAAAGTCGGGTTAACGAGATTATTGGCCCAAGTGAACTTCCATCCCGAAAGCATAATCTCGGACAGCTCAAAGTTTTCAATGACGACATTAAACATAAAAGGCCATTTGGCATTAAAATTAGCATTGTTTTTCTCATTAGCGTGTCTAATAATGTTAAAATCACCTCTGACTACAATAAGTAATTTATCATGTCTAGCAGCATGTACTAGCTCATACAAAAAACAATCTTTTCGTTTAGTTTGTGCCGCCCCATATACAGACAACCAAACTCAACAAAAACCGTCTTCCTTATTATGCAGCCGAAACTTAATGTAAAAGTTGCCATCATCAATTGTATCAACGTCGAAAGTGAAACGATTAACCCCTAACAGTAACCCTCCCGAATGGCCATGAGGGGCATTTGAATGCCACCAAAAATCCCTGCCACCGCAAAGGTTCAGAAGCTTAGATTGTGTGAGCGTATTCATAGTGGTCTCTGAAATGGCCACAAAATCGAGTTTATAATACTTAACCAAGTCATCTATGCGACGGTGTTTAGCTATGTCGGCAAGACCTCTTCTATTCCAAAATAGATCCCTCATTGTAAACTTAACTTGTGGGGGTTGCTCTTGTCCAAATGGGGGACTCTTTTTTTTTGAAAGACGTGCAAAGCGGACTGTCTTTTTTGAAGTGATCATTTTACCATTTGACACTCTAGATAAACTTGTGTCAGCCCCCTCTAAATCCTTAGTAAAATCAGAACATCAATTTTGAAGAGAAGAAAAATCTAGATGCTCCGATGCATCCACACTAGCTTCCGTCTTGCTTCAAAAACACCTCCAATATATCAGCTTCAGCTACTTTTAATTGGTTAATTGTTTTTTGTGTTTGAACTTGAAAAGACACTAAAGAAGCTCCTACGTTCGACGCCACTTTAATAAAATGCGAAACAAGAATAGAAGAAGATTGAGCAAAGACATACCATCCACCTTCTTCAAGTTTTTGATCTTTGCTCGGAGTTGCGCCCTCTCCAAGCTATCCAAGTCAGAGTCAGACTCTACACTGATCCGTCCACTTCTCCTCACGTCCACAGCAGGGGTGCCGCTAGAGCGGCCTTTAGAGAGGAGCAGAGTTGGCTGCTGCTACCTCCAACGGCCTGCTATTACCGGCTATTCCAGCATGGGTAGAGAAGGGCTCCCTTGGAGCCAAACTGGGCAATGTCTGCCCCAACAAATCTGGCTCGCCTAGCTACATCTCCACAGCTAGTGATTCAAGCTCCATGGCAGAGTCAACCATGGCTTGAGCTCTCAAAGCAGCCGAGTCTGTGACGACTTGACCTGCAGAAAAGTGTTTATCCTGATCTACATTGTTAGAGTTACCATTATCAGAGAAATTATGTTCCTTCTCAAAAAATTTAGGATAATTTTGCTCTCCATCACCCACATGAGCATCACCATCTTTATCTGGATTATTATCATCATCATCATCAATTTATTCGGCGATTCGCTCATCGCTCTCGACTTTAAAATAAATAAAATAAGCTACATCTCCAACAACGATTTCAGCTTCGGTTGGAATGTCTTTGGGATCAACAACTACAACTTGTAAACGCACCACCTCCTCCTTACAAGTACTGACCCATGAACTTTGGTTGTTTGCCCAATAATTGAGCTGACAACAAACAAGCTCAAGAAATCACGTATCACATATGGCACACCATAAGCAGGCACCCAAAACCTTTTAAGATAAATTTTGGTTCAACTTTTGGGGCCCATTCAGCGACGACAATAGTCGCGCTGTTAGCCCCTTTCAGCTTAACTCGAAATTCACCAATACGGTTTAGCCTAACAAGCTCAACATGAGAAGGAAACTTGGCCAGGAACTCTGTGCCATGCTTAGTCACTTCCCGACGCCAATCTACCGATATGAGGCGACCAAGCTCCGCCGCCACATGGTCCTTTGTCAAATGACCATCCAAGACACGGATCAGCGCCATACTATTATCAATGTCCATTTGAGGGCAAAAGGTGCCCTCCGGCGGAACGGGAATCACAAAAAAAACACCCAGATTCCGTCCCATAACCACACAATTGAGCAACTGGTTTTGGCATCCTAAGAAGTGGACAACCATTGGCTAGATGCTTCTCGCTCGCGCACAAATGACACGGCAAAATTTTGAAGCGTTTACCAGCATAAGGGCAACTGCTCCCTTGTCCTCCACTGTCTTCCCTTTCGGCGCTTGCTGCCGACGATTGCGGCCGCCGGATGGACCCCGGAGCCAACTCCTCCAACATGGAGAGCCGACTGCATCTGGGCAGCACGGAGTGTCTGCACTTGGCTGTCTTGCAGCCGGTTATCAGGACCAGACAACGGATGATGGTTGCGAACACCAGCGTCCATTGCCGCCTGTCCTCCATAGCCCGGCAAAACGTCGCACCTCCAGCATGCGTTCCCACAGCAGCAGCACCGCCGGCGACTCGGACTGGATCACTGCTCACGTCTTGGCCGCCGGCAAACGTGCCCGTGCGCCTGGCGGCCTCGCCTCCGATGGCCAGAAAATGGCCGCCGCGGCCACGCCGGAGATGCGGTGGCAGCCACTGCTTACCCTTGTAGCCCCCGTGTTCCCTACCTGCAATGGACGACTCCATCAAGGCTTGAGCGTAGGAGCGACGACAGAGAGAGGTGGAGCTGATTGGAGCTTTGCCAAAAACCCTAACCCAATACCCTTTGCAACAAGGCGCAACAACCGATCGAGACCGATCTCTGTGCATGAGCGGACTGAACGAAACCAGGGCATCCGCATTCCGCTTCGGGCCGATGAGCTGCGGCCCACAGAGAACCGGTGAGGCATGGACCACAATAGCATTTGAAACATCCGGCAAAGGCGCCTGAGCAGACGCCTCCGATCCCCGCGGCGGTCACGCTTGCTTCGCGAGCCGACGATCGCCGATCGCCTTGTCCAACGTGTCTGCGATTGTCACCGGCGACGAGATCCTAGCCGGCGGGAGAGGCCCTTGCCAGGGATGCATTCCTTCCGGAGAGGACGCTAACGCCGGTTTCGCATGGCGTCTGGAGAACACCCGCCAGCCTCCATCATCAACAGGCGCTGAAGAACGAGCTGGCTGCGGGGATGCCGGCATCGTTCAAGTATAGTTCAAGCAAACGTTGTAGAGCCAGCTGCAGTCATGTGCGTCTTCAGTTATAAGTATAGCGAGCTGGCGTTGTATAGTTCAAGCAGTGGCTAGAAAATCGTCAGGGGTGATAGACTAGTAAAGCAGTAACATATCATACCTGTTGGGGTTGGTTGCCATCGGGATCTAATAAACTCCAGATGTTCGTCATCGCCACCCTTACACGTTGTTCAATTGTTTACAACAAAATAAGCGAGGTGTAAGATGGCGTCCAGTTGTGATTCTGTGGAGCTTCGGAATTTGGACTAAGAGGGTGTTTGGTTGGCTTTTCAGCAGCTTTTCACTGGAAAAAGTAGCAGCCCAACTAAACGGCCAGCTTTTCAGCAGCTTTTGCCAACGGTAGCTATGAGTTTTGCAGTGCAAATTTAGCTGTTTGAAAAAGCTGCCTTCTGCCAGCTTTTTACAATATGCTGAAGCTTCAGTGCTCATTTTCCAAAATACCGTAGATGGTTTGGATCAACCAAAAGCCATATGGTCACTTTCTCATAGCCATAACAGCTTTTCCAAATAGCCAGCCAAAAGCAGTTTTGTCAATAGCTACAGTCCAACCAAACAGACCTAAAGATACTACCACTAGTAGTGGTACACTGTACCATTCCTTGGCAGTTGGCAACTTCCGAGGATGCACAATTTTAAATAACGTCATCGCAGCAATCAGTGTGATTCTGATGGGGGAACATGGATACGTAAGTGCTAGTACTAGCAAGTTGTTTACGGGCGCCAACCACAGCTCGTCAAACGTTGCAGCACAGCACATCCCTTTCGCCCTTTCCTTGTGCAATTGGGCCATGTGTAAGCTCATTCCCGGAAATTGAATTTGCCGAAGCATTCCGTATTTAAATAACCAACTCTGGATACCAAAACGTATCAATCATTGTCGATTAAACTTCGAGACAACTGCTCTGCAGATTCTGAGAAAATGTCCTATTGGTCAGCCGTACACCTACAACCGCGGCGTATCCATCAACGCCAGAGCCACCGCCTCAAAGTCAGTCCCCAACTCCCTACACCATTTCTCTACCCTTTCCTTCGACCTTAATTAGTACCTTATGTTGGAACAGAGAGCAGACTAATTTGGGTTTTTGGATTGGACTTCGAATCTTGTCAACCAACACAAGTACATATACATGACATATTTTAATTTATTAAGATAAAATTTTAACTAATAATTACTTAATTAATATATAATTTATATGATATAGAATTTATGTTATTAGATTCGTATTCAAAGTTACTTACAATTTAAGGTTTGGAGTTTTAGTATGGATATGATAGAGTTTGTGTTGGACTCTTGTAACCCAGATCTCAAAAAAAAATAGAAGCACCCTATGTGATCAATGACATAAAACTTTTGGAGAGTTATGAGATGGGGAGGTGTGCCCGATAACAGCTTCGGGGATGTAGACTTCAGCTGAACCTCGTTAACAAACATCGTGTCGATTTCTCGCATAATTACTTCTTGATCCGACTGTTGCGTACATGGCGATGTTCGTTGTAATGACTAACCCATGACAGGACTGATTTTGTAATAAGAGTTTTATATCAAATAGATTATATATAAATAAAATAATTATTGACTATAATTTTATTTAATTTAATCAAAATACATCAACAGACAAAGAGAGCAGTAGACAAAGTGCGCATAAGAAACAATCTGAAATCGTTAAACGACTCTATTCTTTTCTTCGGGACAAACCGAGACATGTCACATCTAGAGTAAAAGCTAAGGAACGGAGCTGACAAAAAAGAGAGAAAAAGCTAAAGGAATGGAAAGTACACCACGCGACTCTACACACCACATCCCACGGGCCATTCGGGGCTGCCCTGCTTGACCCGGAGGCTGGATCCTGCACCCCTCGTTACAGGAACTCGACCGCGGAGACATGTTTTCAACTGGACGAACCTATTAAACTCGCGCGCGGCCTCGTTGGAAAGCAGCGGGCCACTAAATTCGTCTCCCCTGCCCCTCGCAACGGCACAGCACATCCACCAACGCGAGCAATTCGTACGTGCGCCACTCGCGCGCGCGAGATGGCGGCGCCCGGCGCGTACGCGGCGAACGTCCCGGGCGTGCCGGAGTGGCTGAACAAAGGCGACAACGCATGGCAGCTGACGGCGGCGACGTTCGTGGGCATCCAGTCCATGCCGGGGCTGGTGGTGCTGTACGGCAGCATCGTGAAGAAGAAGTGGGCCGTGAACTCGGCCTTCATGGCGCTCTACGCCTACGCGTCGTCGCTGCTGGTGTGGGTCCTCGTGGGGTTCCGCATGGCGTTCGGCGAGCGGCTGCTGCCCTTTTGGGGCAAGGCTGGCGTGGCGCTGTCGCAGGGCTACCTCGTCGGCCGCGCCTCACTGTCGGCCACGGAGCACGGGGCCACGCCGCGCACGGAGCCTTTCTACCCGGAGGCGACGCTGGTGCTGTTCCAGTTCGAGTTCGCCGCCATCACGCTGGTGCTGCTCGCCGGCTCCGTGCTGGGCCGCATGAACATCAAGGCCTGGATGGCCTTTACGCCGCTGTGGCTCCTCCTCTCCTACACCGTCGGCGCCTTCAGCCTCTGGGGCGGCGGCTTCCTCTACCACTGGGGTGTCATCGACTACTCCGGCGGATACGTCATCCACCTCTCCTCCGGCATCGCCGGCTTCACCGCCGCCTACTGGGTATGATTATACACACGTTCCATTTCTATATACTTCAATTCATACACATGCGTCGCATGCTATCTTTTCTCCATGTTGATGCCTTCGTCGGGACGGCGACGCCGCTCCGTCGTGGGCCGGCGAGGTCGCTGCTCCGGCGGCTCGGGTTTGCCGGTTTGGCTAACGTGTTAGGTAGTAGTAGTCGTTAGTTTGACCCAGCAATGTGGATTCCTCGATGGGATGCCATTCTACTGCGGGAATAAGGTACAATAAAGTACTGGTACAACAGGTAGTACAAGTTCGACACTTCCACTCATCTCATCTTGGAAGAAAATAATGCGTCTAGCCGTAGATATTTTCTTTCGTTCGTTGGGCAGTCACATGATACGAGTATTTTGCTGATAGCAGCATGCACCCAAAAAAAAGGACTCAGCGAACTTTTACCTCGTGGAACGTGTGAACAAATTGGACTGTGTACTGCTACTGCTACTGCACCCCGAATTTAATATGTGATCGATCACAATTAAATCGACAGATATCTAGTGGCACTACCTGTTGCGTTATCCAATTGGTGTCGCACCTGCGTTGCTACTTGCTTGCGACTAGAATTCACAAGTCGGTTATGACAATTACGCGTATTTGAAAATTATATGTGTGAATTTATAATAAAAATACTCACAAGATATAATTTTATTAAATTTTATGAATATACTATTGGATAAATTAGTGGTTAAAATTGTGTTTAGAAGACCATGTCCATATCTAAAATGACAAACATACACTACTATAGAAAGCCTCATTCTGGACACTTTATCTCAGACAGTTCATCAAAATCCGTCTCTAATCACATACATTACAGACAGGTTTTGTCAAAATTTACATCACAGACGGGTCTTTCGATCAACCGTCTATGATAAGGTGGCCATCGCAGATGGATTTTTATAATTGAACCGTCTGTGATAATGGGTCTGATATCACAGACGGGTTCTTTTTGTCAACCCGTCTGTGAAGCAACATGTCCCATTCGGCCCAAAAATCTGCTGGTATATAACCCCACAAACCCTAGCTGCCGGCATTCTCTTCTCACCCTCCTCCCCACCCCGCAGCCGAGCCGCCTTCTCCTCTCACCCTCCTCCCCCTTGCCTCCCACACCAGGAGTCCCCACCCCGCAGCCGAGCTCCTCCGCGAGCTCGCCTCCTCCCCGGCGCCTCCCGACCGCCTCTTCCCCGGCGCGTCCCCGACCGCCTCCTCCCCGGCGTGTCCCCCAGCGGGTCCTCCTCGAGCCGCCGACCTCCCTTCTCCCTCCTCCCTCCTCCCCGGCGGCGGCTTCGAGCCCAGGGCGGCCGGATCCGGCGGCGGCGAGCGGGTCCTCCTCGAGCCGCCGACCTCCCTCCTCCCTCCTCCCTCCTCCCCGGCGGCGGCTTCGAGCCCAGGGTGGCCGGATCCGGCGGTGGCGCGGCTGCCTCGAGCCCTAGGCGGCCGGACCCAATGGTAGCGCAGCGGCCTCAAGCCCGAGGCGGCCGGACCCGGCGGTGGCGCAGCGGCCTCAAGCCCTAGGCGGCCGGACCCGGCGGCGGCGCAGCGGCCTTGAGCCCAGGACGACGACCGACGTTTGGGGGCTGTTTTTTTTATTTTTGTAATAGAGACATCGCAGACGGGTGAATGTCACCCGTCTTGGATAAAAATGTGTTATCACTGACCACTAATTATAGCCGGGTGAGAAAACCGTCTCGAATGACGGTTTTCACCCGTCTGTGATGTGCATATCTGTAGTAGTGATAGTGAGTATCTCAAAAAAATAGTTACCAATTAAGTGGACTTATTTATGGATCTAGTTTACTTATGTTTATTTGTAGATTTTTTTTTCATGATTTGATTGATCATACCACCTGAGAAAACAAGCCCGTAGTGCTAAAAGATTTTATTTTGCAGCATGTACGTTTTTGATGCATGGGATGGTTATATTACTAACCTTACTATGGCTTACAGGTGGGTCCGAGGCTGAAGAGCGACCGGGAGCGGTTCTCCCCGAACAACATCCTGCTCATGATCGCCGGCGGCGGGATGCTGTGGATGGGCTGGGCCGGGTTCAACGGCGGCGCGCCGTACGCTGCCAACATCGCGGCGTCTGTCGCCGTGCTCAACACCAACGTCAGCGCCGCGACGAGCCTCCTAACGTGGACCTGCCTCGACGTCATCTTCTTCGGCAAGCCGTCCGTAATCGGCGCCGTCCAGGGCATGATGACCGGGCTCGTCTGCATCACCCCCGGCGCAGGTACGGAACATCTCCTTGATTCCCTTGATTCCCTTGCAAGTACGTAAGATAACGGGAATTGATGGATTGGCCTGAATTGGTTTCTGCTTGGAAATATCTCGTGACTAGTGGATTGGAATTGTCTGGTCTCAGTTAATCGACGTGTACCAACAAAAGAGCGTCAAACTGGGACAGCAGAAAACTCGCAACAGCTAGCCAATCAAAGGCGTGCTCGTACGGAAATAAGTCCACGAGACGCAACAAGACCTGTTTAGGAAGATCGCCACCTACTACTGCTATTCTAGTGACCATATTTGCGTAGCTTAAGGCACGACGTGTTTCTGTTTAGGAATTGTAGCTGACATTGACAAGAAGTTGCTCTCGAAAATTAAACTTGCTGGCAAGAACCCCAACAAATTAAGTTGTAGTTGCCAGGAACATTGCGTCTTGACTTGTTTTGCAACAACGCGAGAATGGCGCTGCGCGCCATAGAAAAACCTGAAGCTGTTTAGTAGAAGTTCTTTTTACCGTTGGGAATTAATTTGGCAACGACTTCACATGTAATTCCTTGGTTAATTCACATTTACAGGGCTGGTGCAGACGTGGGCGGCCGTAATCATGGGCGTCTTCGCCGGCAGCGTCCCGTGGTTCACCATGATGATCCTGCACAAGAAGTCTGCGCTGCTCATGAAGGTCGACGACACCCTGGGCGTCTTCCACACCCACGCGGTGGCGGGCCTCCTCGGCGGCATCCTCACGGGGCTCCTCGCCACCCCAGAGCTCATGGCGCTCGAGTCGCCGGTGTCCGGCCCCCGCGGCGCGTTCTACGGCGGCGGCATCAAGCAGATCGGCAAGCAGCTGGCCGGCGCGGCGTTCGTGATCGTCTGGAACGTCGTGGTCACCACGCTCATCCTGCTCGGCATCGGGCTGTTCGTGCCGCTGCGGATGCCCGACGAGCAGCTCATGATCGGCGACGACGCGGCGCACGGGGAGGAAGCCTACGCGCTGTGGGGCGATGGCGAGAAGTTCGACTCGACGCGGCACGACGCGTCGAGGCCGGGCGGCGGGGAGAGGGAGGGGACGGCGGAGCAGCAGCTCGTCGGCATGGGAGCCAGGGGGGTCACCATCCAGTTGTAGGCGGCGCGCGCGGGAACATCGAGGCCGTGGTTCTTGGCTGGTGTACTTCCCGTCCTGTTCGCGTCTGCTCTGCAATCTGCAGTGCAATGTACTGTTTGGTGTTTCGTAGGACTGTAGGAGTACTGGAGTAGTGATGTTTTTAACTGCAGGTTGTGATAGGCTGGTGCGTATTGCTGCTGCAATCTTGGTTCGTATTTTGCAACATTGTTAGGAGGATCTACTAATCCGTGGACGATTTTGTACGTGCAGCCATGGCACTAGCATGAACGATGGGCAGTTGCGTTGTGATTCATGGCGCGCGCTTCAGATAATTATCAGATGCACGGTTCAAACAAGGAAGAAGTATAATTATCAGATGCGCGCTTTAGATAACTATTCTAGCGTGCGTAACGAATACTCGAACCGTCCAGAAATATAAGACGTATTTTGATTCGTTAAGACAATACTTTAATATATGATTACTCTATTAATATACAATTTATATGACATAAAATTATTATTATTAGATTCTATTTTAATTCGTTAAGACAACATTTTAATATATGATTACTCTATTAATATACAATTTACGTGACATAAAATTATTATTATTAGATTCATATTTAAATTTATTTGTTTATGATTATAATTTAACATCACATAAATCGTATATTAATAAAATAAACTATATATTAATAGAGTAATCATTAGTCAAAATCTTAGGAGTAGTTCACAATACTCGGATGTGCTATCCACAAGATTCTTAGACATGTTATAGCGAACACAAGTGAACATCTGAAGTGGTGTAACGTATAGATTATATCCTCGTATGTGTAGTATAACTGAATCTCCGCGTGTAATATCACTAAATCTCCACGAATTTTGCTGGGTTACGGGCGTAGAGCAAATTTGCTTAGGGTACGGGTAAGAGCAAATTTGCTTAGGATAGCGGCAGGCACGTCTAGTGATGGTGAGTTTAATTAGAGATTGTTGAAAAGATAATCCCTCAAACGTGTAAGAAATAACGTGTTTTCCTATTATACCGTATATCAATACACGTTGTCTAATTTAATTTTAATTTATACATTCAGTTAATTGTAAATGACGTGAAACAAAAGAAACAGCCTTCTTTACCACTAGAGTTGCACTTGCCATCACGAAGATGTCGAACAGTATTAACCCAGAGTTACTTCCTTTATTGGATCAAAATTACAAGCTAGGCTGCCCATTGCCATACGTATACAAGGCACACTACGAAACAGGCCACACCCCATTCGCAGGAAGAGGAAGAAGTAACAAACAGGTCAGAGACGCGCGCGCACACAGGTGCCAAAATCCTTAGAACACGGCAGTGAGCTCGGCTTCTCCCAGCACGTGCCCCTCGATGGCCTCCATCACCTTATCCGCGGTCACCTACAAAACACAAATTAAGCACTACTTAGTACTCAAAACATGTTAAAATTAGAATTTAGATCGAGAAAACCATCACATTTTCAGAATTTCAGATCACGTCTCGTAAAATCACAGCAGATAGCAGCCGCGAGGTCACAGTATTCTACACTTGCCTTGTTCCCGAGACGCAGCTCGTCGTCGAGGGCGTAGAGCTTGAACTGGATGCGGTGGCCGTGGGAGGACGGCACGGGGCCGCGCCACCCGGGTTGCTTCCAGTCGTTGATGCCCTCCTGGAGGCCGCCGTAATCGCGGCCGGCGCCCCCGCCGGAGAACCCCTCGGGGAACCCCTTGGCGGACGGCGAGATGTTGACGACCACCCAGTGCGTCCACGGCACGAGGGGCCCCTCCGGGTCAGGCGCGTCGATGTCCTGCACGACCAGCGCTAGTGAGCGCGTGCCGTTGGGCACCCCGTACCACTCGAGCGGCGGCGAGATGTCCTTCTTGGCGCCCTGCCCCTCCAGGGTGTACTGCCGCGGCAGCCGCCCGTCCTGCGACGTGATCGGGGGCGACACCAGCCTCAGGCTCTCCTGCGCCATCGCGCCGATCGATCTGCCTCTCTGCTGCTACCGATTGAACCTCCTCTTGGCGAACGCTCGATCGTGGAACGAATGACTGGATTGTTCTAGTTGCTGTGACTGTGAGCTAAGCGGGGGACGTCGCCTCGTGGTGAGTTTAATAAGGAGGAGAGCGGCACGCGGCGGGTGGTGCTCGACGGACGCGTGTCGCGGTGGTGCAGGGGTACGTGGAGTCGACGCCAGTGATTCCTGGAGTCGTGTCGTGGTTTCCAGAGGGCAGGTGGCGGGACCGCCGGTGGTGAGAGGAAGATTTGAGAGACTGCAGGTTTAGCACTAGTTAATCACGTCACCTGTTCTTTTGCTTTGTCCAGATGTCCCGCGTGCTTCTCTTTCCGCGCGGAGGAAGGCGATGCCGGATTGGATTTCGCTCCCGTTCGAGAGTTAAAATCTGTAGTCCTAGTTGTAACTGGGCTCAGCTCATGAACATCGGTGCCAAGCAGCGATGGGAGTTTGCTTGGCAACATGATGCCCAGTATGGGTGGGTGCTGGACTGGGCGGAAGCCCGGAGTTTAGCCGAGCTGGGCTGTCCTTGGCACCGACGACCCCAGTTTGGGTGGGCGCTGGATGGAGCGGGCGGAATACCGGTATTTCATAACGTCGGCTTAGTGAGTGTCCAAAGATATCTGGTGTTGGCGGGGAGTCGTTTGGTGTTCTTCGAGAAATTCTTGCATACCAAGGCTTCGTTTAGCATTGCGCTAAACTACTATAACTTTATTTGCTCAATTGGTTTTTTATTTTTTTATTTATTTAATTAAATATATTCTACTTTTGTGGTTTTTTGGCACTAGATTATAGAATAATAGTATAGTGCAGCAACGATAAACTCAGTCTAAGGCTCCGTGTCGTATTATGATAAATTTTTAAATCACTTATTATTTATATTTGTGGATATAAATTCCTCTAACTAACTAAACTCTATGGTTCAGTGAAGTTCAACACAACAACCGCAAACTGAGCCTAAAGTCGCTTGAAAATAGATGAAATTTTAGAAAACGTGCATCAAACTTCTCTATTTTAACTATTACTACCTCTGTTCGAAAATATGTGATATTTTTAAAAATGTACGGTCAAACTTTTCTAACTTGACTACTAATAGGTTGAAAAGAATTTAGATTTAAAAATGTATGGTCAAACCTTTCTAACTTGACTACTAATAGGTTGAAAAGAATTTAGATCAGTGAGATGATTAGTATAATTGTCACGAAAATATTTTAGCATATAAATTTTCATAATTTTTTGCTAACATATGCGTATAAAAATTAACAGTCAAATATGTATATTAAAGACTACGATAATGTCTAAAAGACAACTATTTACAAATAGAGAGATTATTTATAAATATTTATTTATATTATTTAAGTAAAACTAATATAATTAGATTTTTCAATAATTCTACTACATAGGCATATAATTTTTAACTAACATATGAAAAATAATGATCAAAGTTATATGTTAAGGACCTTGTCATATCTGACACGTAGTCATCTATTTACGAATGTCTGGACTAATCTATAAGGTGATCCTGAAAATCTGCCATCCAATACCGTGACCGCACGCAATCATGTTTTAATTGGATACTTATGTACTTTATACTTGTGTTACTAATGTAGGTTTTGGCACTGAAATTTGGCAGCATGGAGCCTACGTGGAAAATCAGAGCCATAAACATAAAAGAAATATCAGCGGACGAATATATCCGAAGATTTTGGGATCGGCTACCGGATAAGTAAAGAGAAGTTAAAGTTGGACATACTTCTCTTAAAAGTATTCTGTATCAACTAAGATATGAATCGACGGAGGAGTTAATTTGACGAGGACCTGACAACTATAAATACGAGATGAGATGGATCAAGAAAAAGGTCTCATACCCCCACAACTTTTACCTTAATTGTTTTTACCTTTGTCGTATTATGTTTCGTCGCATTCTAATTAAGTAGCACTACTTGTAGATCCAATCCATCAACCTGTGCAGCTTTTGGTTGAATATTGCTTCTCGTTGATGTGTTGATCCCAGACTTTATCGCTCCCGGTCCAAAATTTTCTGACAAAATGATGAACATAAAAAAAATATCACTCGGCTAAGTGAAGTATTTTGTGTCACCCCAAGAATCAAGGCGAACTGAAAATACATGATTTAGATGTAAAAAGTGAAAGCTTGATGTGCAAATGACTTTTTAAACTTCTTAACGGAGAAGAGATGTATACGCAGGAAATACTTAGGATTCAAGCCTCTTTCTCAAATTGAATGGAAACCACAAGATTTCCATTTTTTGGCAAGTCTTACGAGGGTTAAACAGAATTTTTTCGTTTTGACACTTTTGTGATCAAGGACAGGACTCAAGTACGTTTTTGGAAAGACAAATGATTAGGTATGACTCAATACCCATACTTATTTGGCATCGTTTGAAACAAGCACAATATGTTTGCTGAGGTTCTCAGTTCGGCCCCTTTGGGTGTCTCCTTCCACCGTGTTCTGGTTAGATCAACACTGCTAGTCCGAAACAATTTACAAGCACGCCTAGCTACTATACAACTATCAACTGAGCCGGATTCCTTTCACTAGGATTTACATAATAGTGGAAAATACTCCGTCTAATCCATGTATAATGCCCTCGTGCACACCACTGGTACCATACAAAATAGACAACTCTCGAAGTTAAAAATTCCTGCAGAAGTTAAGAGTTTTTCTTTGATATATGCGTCAGGGAATCATATTAAATAAAGATAACCCGATTAAAAGAAAGTGGGTGGGTAGTTCCCAGTGTTTTTTTTGTTAACATGATGAAAGCATTCACTATCTTTTTTTGACTGTCACTTTGCGCGTTGCTGTGTGGCGTATTATTCAGGTGGCCTCTAACTTATATCCTCCCATGGTGTTGCCAATTTGTTCGGTAATTCGCTGCGGGGGTTGGATAAAAGTTGAGAGTTTTAGTCCTGGTAGGGATTGTGACTTTATGTTGGTCATTATGGCTTTGTAGAAATGATATGGTTTTTGATACAAAGAAAATTAACTTTATTATGCAGGTTATATACTTATGTACACACTGGTTTCGTACATGGTCTACGTTTCAGCGGTTGGAGGATTGGTTGGTGCTGCTCAGCGCATGTTCCCTACTGGAGAGGGTCACCAAGGAGTTGTTCACCAACCATGGGTGATAGCATAGACTGTGCATTCCAGCTCCCTGGGGCGGTGTCTGTTGCTCTTGCTTCTTTTGGCTTTGATTTTTGCCGGGTTTGTTCTCGTTGATTTTGGCTCTATGTTATAACAATGGCCATATGTATCGGTGATGCAGAGGCCAAGGGTTTAAACTTTTTTATAATTACATCATCTTGATGCGGTGTGAGGAATGAATAAAAACTTCCATTTTCTAAAAAAAAATCATCTAACTTCATAATTCACCCAATGTTCTTCTTTAGACACGTATTGTTTGGCATTGACATTTACATCCAGAACGTACCTAAAGAAACTCCCTATTTTATCATCAATGCCTGTTTTGTTTTACCTAACGAATATGGGCATCGGCAAAACAATGATAAAATTACCAATTATCTACTGTACTTGAGTGCCCTTGAACACTTCGAGTTGGACTATTACTTGACAATAGTGTCTTTTGTTTTTGTCAGACCACCACCAAAAGATTGAATTCAATAATTTTGGCCTTCCGCACGAGTATTTATGCCCTGCTCAGCGCTAGACAAACCGTACGTTCCGTTCGTCCACCATCACCACCCCACTGATCGATCCTGGAGGCGCACGTAATTCGTCAGATCAAGTTGATCTAGTGATCAACCCATCCATCCCATTGTGCAACAGTGGAACAACTACTTTCTCATCAGACATGCACTCACAAGTCGCAGCTCGCAAATCATCAGTGCGACTCTCAAGTAGTCACCTGCTGTACAGTTTCGGTCCTGTGGGCACACGGCACACCAACTTATCATCATCCTACAAGACAGCGAAACAAGGATCCATCCAATCGAGTAGGCGTGCTGCACTGCATCTGCATGCATGTCCAGTGTCAATGTGCATCTTTGGCCAACTGGCTAGCGGAGTCGAACTGAAATAAGCAGAGGAAGATACCTTGGCTAGCTAGTTGCACGTACGAACAGAGCAAGTAGATTGCATTTGCAGCCATGATGGGAACTGTATAAGCAAAAGGACGAGAGCGATCCGGGCCTCATAGTGCGATGCTGGCTAAGATATGGTACCTTCGCTCGGCTGGACCGCTGCTTTTGCTCCCACAGCTAGGTCGCACTTTGCATGCCAGCAGATGAACGACGATCGATCCACTGCTCGGCCTTGAGCTAATGGCTCGAAACTATAGCTCAACACTGGCCGACTACACACTGTACGTCCAAGAAAAGCCAGCAGATGATAGATACAAAGCACAGAAAGCTGAAAGCTAAGCTAAGCCAGCGTCTTGATCTTCTTCTTCCTGCCCAGGATATTTTAAGAGATGATGATGATGATGGTGCCCGGCTCGAGTAATATGTATAATTACACACACGGTTTTCGGCTTTTAATCCTGCCCTTTTCGGCTAGCTACTGCTATGCGTTAATATATAGTTTACTAGGAAGCATGATCAGACTGGAGACTAAAGATGCTGATATTATGGCTAGTGGTATGTATGATCGAGTACTCAAGTCGGCCGGGGTCCATGTAGGGCAGTAGGGGTGCTCTTTTTTTTTAATCTTAGCCTTATCTCTAACTGAAAGGGCGCAGCGACTGCGTGCGATTGTTGTTGCCTCGATCGCGAAGGTAGGGTGGATTGCACGTAAAATCGCACCATATCTGTATTCTTCCGTGTTTCGACGGCCAGGCATAGTGCTGAGAACAGAGGGGTGCCAAACTGAGCAGTTACTGCGCATCAGGTAAAGTTGCCGTGTCCATGTCCAGTTCTATGATCGGTCGGGCCAGCCGGTGTGTGAGATGATAAATCGCCACACCGTATAGCGTACAGCTTTTGTTGGGGCAGTTCGCATCAGTTCCATCGTGTAAAGTTTGCCCGAAATATATGTACACAACCCATGTACGTTGGTTAGGTACGTTAGTGCGCGATGGTCTTACGGTGCTTGACACTTTCGCAAAGAAAACATGCCGTTTTGGACGTATAATTTCCATGTATTCCATCCAAATAATATCTAAAGATACATCCAAATATCTAAAAAGACAGCTAAGCCCCCGGGTCTACTCAAAACCATGCATTGCAAGTTTGCAATACACTTTCGCAAAGAAAACATGCCGTTTTGGACGTATGATTTCCATGTATTCCATCCAAATAATATCTAAAGATACATCCAAATATCTATAAGACAGCTGAGCCCCCTGGTCTACTCAAAACACTAGTACAGAATCATCTATCCGAGGCGCCATATCCGAGGCGGTTAGGCAAAAATGCCTCCAATAACTGATATCCGAGGCGGTTATAAATATCCAACCGCCTCGGATAAGGATTTCGAAAAGAACCGCCTCGGATAACAAAGTCATCCGGGGCGGTTGTAAATATCCAACCGCCTCGAATTATATCCGAGGCGGTTGGATATTTACAATCGCCTCGGATGTGTTCAAACCCAAAATTTCAGAATCCCGCTAACTCCAAAATTTCAAAACCTGAAATTTTTCCCTCCGTGCCTGTGGCAGAGGACTATATATTCGATTCAGTGCATAGGGAGAGAGGCCAGATTCAGATTTTCTTCTTCTTCTCCCTTCCACTCTACTCTCCTTCCTTCAACCTTCCTTCTCCTCTCACCATTCCCATACCAAGGAGGCTCTTCTCTCCCCATCATTCTTAGAGGAGGCTCTTCCCAGCGCAAGGAGGCTCTTCTCCTCCAGTTTCGCTTCGATTTGAGGTAAGGAAGACCCTCCCAAGTCAATATTTGTACTAGTGCCTAAATTTTTTATTTTAAAAAAATTTTCTCGTATTTTTTTATAGTAACTCTACTCCTTCACGGTTCGGAATCCACAAAAATTACTGCATTTGGAGCTCGGGAAGAAGTTCAACGGAGGGAACGGAGGGTTCGGTAGCGGGGATTATTCGTTCGGGGCCGAATTTGGAGTGAAATTTTTTTTATTTTTTAAATTTTTACTCGTATTTTTTCTAGCAGCTCTACTCCCTCACGGTTCGGAATCCACAAAAATTACTGCATTTGGAGCTCGGGAAGAAGTTCAACGGAGGGTCGGAAGAGGCGACGTTTCGTTCGGAGGGGCAAAAGTCAGTCTTAGAGGGCGAATTTGGAGGTGAAAAATTGTACAGGTAGATTTTTTAGATGCGCCTCGTCGATACGGTCATTTTGAGTGGTCGTGGACCCAAAACGGACACTGTATGTAAAAGTTACAGCCGTTTTAGTGAAACCCTACCCGGCACTGCCGGGTAGGGTCTTTTTTTTAACGCTTGGTATGTTATCCGAGGCGGTTGAAAAATTGCAACCGCCTCGGATATCAGTTATCCGAGGCGGTTGTAATTGTTATCCGAGGCGGTTGTAATTTTTCAACCGTCTCGGATAGCTGATATCTGAGGCGGTTGAATAATCGCCTCCGATATGTGCCCCATATCCGTGACCACTCCGTGGAGGCGGTTGCTATAACCGCCTCGGATGTGTTATTTGAACCGCCTCGGATATCGATTTCTGTACTAGTGAAACCATGCATTGTAAGTTTGCAACAATACATTCGAACACCTGTCTAGTACTCCAGTGCATTACATTTGTTAGCAATATAGATAGAGTATTTTAAGAGAGAAACATGAGCTCTCCTTGTCAATCTATTAAGGATAATAGAAAAGAAGTACAGTAGGGTTGCACATAACGCTCCCGTTAGGCGGAGGCAAGCGGAAGACAAGCAGTTGGGCTAACTACACGCCAGAGAAAGTGAAGGCCACTACATGCAGAGTGTCGTCTTCTTGTGTGGCAGCACTGGATTATCGTGCTACCATCTTCTGAATCGTCTCCCATTCACCTTGAATCGCTCGTAAAAGGTAGGAAATTGCTATACATATGTAATGCGTTTTTGAAATGATGGTAGGATATTTTCTATATATTGAACAGAAAAAATATTTCATCGCATGAAATTTGTAGAGAATAAGGTCGTGATAGTAAAAATTTTATGTAAGAACTAAGGAAGGAATCGCGTGTCGCTCCCATGGGTGACCAAACCCTATCCATCGCCGCTTCTATCTGCTCTCATCCCCACCTTCCCTTGTCGTTGTCGTCGCTAGTCTCTGCACTTCCACTCTGGATGAAGGTGGGGCCTTTCGGGCGATGGTGGTGGTGAGCATCTCTATGCACATTTGTTTTGGGTAGATATCGATTCGGAGAGGCCTAAGTGGGTGGAGTCCTCTAGATTGGAGTAGGGAGACCGGTCAACGACACGTCAAGATGGCCTGGTTGTTGTGGGTTGTGTGCTGCACCGGAGATTGGAGAGAGCCGGTGTTGGGGTGGCGTGCAGCTGCCATGCCCGGTCGGTGGCAGGTGGGTTCCCTCACGCTCCGATCAAGCGATCATGGCTGCACGAGGGGTTCGTCGGTGGTAGGGTTCCTCTAGGGGTCGTCCTTGGCACGACAAGCGGTGTTGGAATGAGGTGGCTAAACAGACAAACGTTGGGATCACGACGGCTTGACTGACCGACATTGGGATCATGGTACATTTCGGGCTCCCTATGTAGGTGGGTTCCGCTTGGTGTGATGCAACTCGAAACTGGGGATTTGCCTTTGGGGTTGCGGTGGCTGGCGACATTGATGCAGATGACAAACACCAAAGCGGGTAAAAAACCTCAATCCGTCCTTAGCTAGACGGATCCGACAACGGCGACGCACGAATGACACCCCCTTCTTGAAGGTGTTGTCTTTGAAGCAACAATGCATGTTCTCCAAGGTGAAAACCCTTGATTTGTCTTCGTTGGATTGATCTGGCAATGATGACGGTGCACATGCAGTGTTCTCTATGCGGAGTTATCGTTTTAGAGAGTTGTTACTTTTTATTCTAGTATCATTTATGCAGTTGTGATGGTTGTAAGAGTAGCATTATCGTTGTTTTGCTGGTGGCGGGTTTCTCCGTTGATGTTGATCACAAGTGACATTTTGTTTTTATTGTAAGCCGAGTTAGACCTCAATCTTTAGCGCCACTTAAATAAAATTTAGCTACGTGCACTGCATGACGCAGTGGACGGAAGATTGGTCCTTTCATTATCTAAAAATAATGTGTTTTATGTTATATGAAATAATGTTACGATAGCGTGCTTTTATATTTTTACGATATTTGATCCTATGCTATAGTCAGACTAAAGCCCTAGTTGGCTAGTTCTTCTCCTAACCGCAGCCAGTTCACATTTAGCATAGTTCCTTACTTCCTGTCGTCAGAAGTGCTAGCCAAAGATACCCGTAGGAAACGTTCCTAGCTGAATCATTGTACGTGCAGCGCAGGTCAAAACTGTTCGTCTGAATGCATGCGCCCAGCAAGCTAGAAGATGTACATTCTCCGTGGATCATGAGCTGTGATCGGAACCGAAGACTACCAAGATTGCACCTACAAGTCTACGACGACAGCGCACGGTCAAATGCGCCCGAATCTTTTCGAGTACTCGCAGGATTAACGCACGGTGCATGCCGCCGTGCCGGGCCAGTCACCCGAGCCCGAAAACAACCGGATCATGCCGTGCCGGCGTGCCGATCGAGCGGCCGGCCCCAGTCATACTCATGCCCGCTTAAGCGGCCTTGCGTTTGCCCAAATTTGCCCTTTTTTTCCGAGGCTTCTGCTTGTGTCCCACCGGCTAACGTCACCTACCGGCGCGCGAGCCGTTCGCCAACCTTAAAAGGGACGGCCTGCCATTTTGAATTTTAAAACCACACACCCATCGCAATTCACTCTCTCGATCGCTCTCGGAGCTCGCGCGTCGCTCGTTTCGCTAGGCCGCCGAGCCAGGCCCCAGCAAGACCACACACCACCGCGCCACTTGCGCCGAAGCTTCGTCGACGCTTCCTGCGCTAGCTTTGACTACCAGACGTCCACGCATGGTGTGAGCCTGGGCTAAGCTCCTGCTGAATCTTGCGTTGTGCGGAACAGGCCGGGGAGAAATGGCCGCGCAAGAAGGCGCCGCGGGGAACCAGATGATGAGGTGCGGTATGGCGACGTCGACGACAGCAACTTCGCGCTGCACGGCCGCGCCGTCCCGCTGCTGGTCGGGCTGCTCTCCCTCGTCGTCGTCTTCGTCGTCGTCTGCCTCTACCTCCGCTGGGCCTGCCGCCGCCCGTACGCACCCGACCCCGAGCTGGCCTCGTCCTCCTCCTCGTCGGCCGCGGCGTCGTCGATGCCGCCGGGCCTCGACGCCGACGCGATCAATGGCTTGCCCGTGACGCTGTACAGCCCGCCCGCCGCGTCTTCGCCGCCTTCTTCCACCAGGAAGGACGGTGGCGATGGTGAGGACGTCGACGACCAGGCGGCGGAGTGCTCCATATGCATCAGCGCGCTGGTGGCCGGGGAGAAGGTGAAGGCGCTCCCTCCCTGCGGCCACTGCTTCCACCCGGGCTGCGTCGACGCGTGGCTCCGGTCCCAGCCCAGCTGCCCGCTCTGCCGGTGCCTCCTCCTCGCCGCCGCCAAACCCGACGCCGTCAACGGAAGTGACTCCCCAGTGTGAACCACAGACAAGTCCTCTCACGGCAACTCACTCAAGCGATGACAAGCAGGCCCTACCTGTACGCCACAGGATCCAGCCGCCATTGATTAAACTATCGCGACACTTACGGCTGCCTTGATCGCTTCAGGTCTAGCGATCTGTGAGTGGATCGTAAAGAAAGCCTGTCCTTGTTCAATAGGGGCCTAATCACCAATGTGGCTCGGCGAGGTGCGTCGCGTAGTGGAGATTGGAGGTCGCCGGAAATGCTACGCATGCCATCGCAGGCGTTCTTTGGAGGCCGGCGTGGGGTCCGGTCACCGCGCCGGCCGGGCACTTTTCTAGCTTAATTTCTGTTCAAGAAGCTACAAAGGAAAGTGGTGTAGGCTGTACATATCTTTTGAGTATTTATTATCACTGGAGAGAGTGGCGACGTATGCGGTGGTAGTTCAGGTGGAATGAAATCTCTGTAGCTTAACAGCACTGACACGGGCAGCTCACCTTTGATTAATCTCGACACTCTCTGTTTGTCACTTTGTCGATCGCATTTGCATATAGTATTCAGGCTTTGTAGCACTTTTTTGTGAGGGTGTATATATAATAAACGGCACTTTGCAGACAACTAATATACTTTGCAAAAAAGTCTTAGCCTAAACAACGGCTTGAGTGTTTCAGCGTTCAGAACACACAGGTTTCAGTCATCAGACCGAAACCCGGTGGTGATCTCATTGGTGCAACTGGTCCGCATCATATAGATCCTGGACTGTTAGTCTGTTTTTCTGTTTGCCAATGGGTTTAGGGTATATGTGCATGGTGCAGTGAGCCAGTAGTCACAATACAATCAATACTGGGATGAGTAATTAGGGAACATAACAGGACGTCTTCAGCTATTCAGCATGTACTGTGCATGGGTTATCCTCTCTGTGCTGGATTGTTGGAGTTATCATGAACACTGGCAGTACAGCAGTAGGCAATTTTTTAAGCGAAACTTGATTAGCTTTCACGCATGCACTTCCGAAGTCCTCGTGCCCATCCATCATGACGTCTCCTCCAACTGGACATTCGCTCTGATCCAGAAGAAGCAACTAGCAATGGAAGATATCCTCTTACCCAAAGGTCAAAAAGATAAAAATATTTGGTGCTGCTCCTTTTTCACTTGTAGGTGGAGTGCAGCAGCAGTATTTAATTACAGTTTAAGGGATTATTTGAAAGGGGACGACAGGATCGGGTTATCTCTAATCAAATCATCAGTCAGTGGTGCCCACTTCCCCAGGTGCAATTTGATGAACCAGCGTAGTGGTTGACGCCCTGTCCTTTCCGCGAGAAAGAAGTCCGCGCCAGTTTGGACCGAGTTATTGATGGCAACTGGACTATTTGAGACATGTCCACGGGAGATCGGGCGGCTCGCTCGCCATGTTCCTGTATGCGCTTCTGTCTCCACGCCCACCGATCTTGCCACTCGCTACACGATTGGGTAGCTAAACCTAGCTGCGCCGCCATTTCAGCTGCTTTACGAGATCTTTTCTAAAGAATCTATCAAATTTCTCAGATGTGTCCCACCACCACCCTCTTCACATTCCCATTGAGCTTTATAGGTCTGGATTGCATGAGCTCCGATAAACCTTTTAGGATATTACAAAGGCCAGAAGAAATACAATATTTCATTAAAAAAACCCTGATAAGATATGTGGAAACTGGCTCGTAAGCAAAAAAATTAGTAGGATAAGTGGCCTTGGAACAAAGGAGGTTGGGCCTGAAGTCCTGAAGGAACCTTCTGGGTAAAAAATAGCCTGACATGTGAAGCCTTGTTATAACCAAGCTTGATCGATAAGTTTTCGTAGTTATTGTGCATAGTTCGTGATATTCGGACCTAGACGATCTGCCCATTTTATTACTAGAAGGCAAAGTTTACAAAAACTGGCGAAAGCCAGGAAAGAACCAAAACACAAAAGAGAAACTCTTCCCTCCTGCAGTCCGATTCTAGCAAATGCTAGGACTTATCGCCAACCGTTCATCACAAGCAATTCATCCTATGATGTCCGTCTGGCCTACATAATCTTTCCATCTAGCTCTCTATCCATCACCAAACCCTAACCGCTTCTCAATGCGGCGGCTGAAACATGAGCACGCAGCAACGATGGCTGTAACAAGGGCATGCGGCAATGACAGTGAGCGGACACGAGGCCGCAATCGTCACGGGAGCATGCGACAACAGGCGGCGACTCCTCCCACTGTTGATGCCACCTCTCCATCAATCTCTAGTGGCAGGCACACCTGCCCCCATAGCAGGAAGCTGCTAGCTCCATAGCTCATGGCAACCATGTGGTTCCTCCACCCACGACCGCCCGTATGGCTGCAGCAGAAGACGATGGCGGCAACTGGCGCCATTGATTATGAGGCCACCACAGCCAAATCCAACATCAATCGAGCCCACCACAACCGAATCAGCGGCGGTGGCTGATGAGGATCAATCCTCGAGGTGAGAAATTGATCTATTGTTGCGGTCCGGTCTTTCACGACACTCGATAAAGTGTTGACGAACTATGTGTTAGAATTAATGGGCTTTAGGCCCATTTCTAATTAATTCCTGGAAAATCTCGAAGGCCCATATGGTTGCATGGCAAGTGGTGGGACTTAGTCCCACATTGCTAGTGGAGAGGGAGTTACACCAACATATAAGGCTTGGTGTTCTACCCCCCACTAAGAGCTTGAGAAGAGGACTAATACACGCGCGCTCCTTCTCCGCCGCGCGCGTCGTGTTTCGTGATCGAGCCGAGCCGGGCTAGAATCTGTGCTCGTATTTTTGCCACTCGGGACAGAAGTTTTGCACAAGTTATTAACGGACGCGTTAACCCGTGATTATCGGATTGTGGCCGGTTACCGACTCGAACGTGGAGTCGTAATCCCACGTCCTACCCGAGCGGCTATAAGAGGAGGAGTAGGGCAACCCTAGCAGAAACGCTTGCATCTGCTTCCTCATTCTCTTCCACCGTTGTCGTTCCTTTTGCTGCGCTGCCATCCGGCTTTCCCATCCCGGTGACCGCGTACACGGCCGTGCGGGAGAGCAGGCCTCCGGAACCCTGCCTTTCGAGAACCTGTACCGGGTGAGGGGCGATAAGGTTTTTGGGGAGCGTCTCGGCGCGACTGCTCAAGACCGATCTGCTTCTTCATCGACGACCGCACGATTCCCTCGACTCGTCTTCATCGACGACCGCACGGCTGCTTCGACTGCTTTCTCGTCATCGGACGACTACTTCGACTACGAGGACTTCATCGCCATGGTTTCTGACGCCAACGCTGGATCGTTCGCCGCGGTTATCCCGACGTACGTGTTTCTGAATTTCTGCTTTGCTTTCGATGCAAATGAAATAGAGATGCTAGACTGTTATCTAGTTTTCTGTTGCATGTCTAGTTCGCCTGAGTTGGTTTATCCTGTTTACGCATGTGTCATGATGTTTTTCTGGATTAGATTAATTCAAAAATTGCTAATTACTTCAACAATCCAAAAACCTTATCTGTTTAGGCAATTTTCGACTGCTGGTTTCGCCGCGTCACTGAAACTGAGCCCGTTTATGGGTGTGCATTTTAAGAGATGGCAAACTAAAACCATCTTGTGGCTCACTGCTATGAACGTCAACTGGGTGGCGAGTGGCAAACCGAAGGGCTTACTCCTGAACAGGAGAAGGTATTCCAGGATGCCACTGTCCTCTTTGTGGGTGGCATTATAAGCGTGATCGGAGACAAGTTGGTGGACGCGTATTTACACATACGCGATGCCTGTGGGATGCGCTCGAAGCTAAGTTCGGCGCAACAGATGCTGGCAGTGAACTGTATGCCATGGAGCAATTTCATAATTACAAGATGGTTGATAACCGTTCTGTAGTCGAGCAGGCTCATGAGATACAGTGCATTGCAAAGGAGCTCGAACTTCTCAAGTGTGTTTTACCCGACAAGTTTGTCGCGGGGTGCATTATCGCTAAGCTTCCTTAGTCTTGGAGGAACTTTGCCACTTCACTGAAACACCAGAGACAAGAGATTTCTGTTGAGAATCTCGTGGGGTCTCTGGATGTGGAAGAGAAGGCGAGGGCAAAAGACACACACACTAAGGGAACCGAGGGACAGCCCAGCGCCAACATGGTGCAAAAGAATGCCCACAAGTTCAAGGAAAAGTTCAAAGTCTCTCAGACTGCCAACTTCAAGAAGAAGCAGGACAAAGAAAACAAGCCTTGCTATGTGTGAGGTGAGGTTGGTCACTGGGCTAGTCAGTGCAAACACCGCAAAGGCAAGAAAGGCCCTCAAGGACAGAACTCCAAGTCTGTTAATGTGACTGTCAGCAACAATGAAGCTGGAGCAACCAGGTACGGTAATTTACCTACTGTACTCTCTGTAAGTCAGTCCACTGATTGGTTGATTGATACCGGTGCTAATATACATGTATGTGCTGACATTTCCTTATTCTCTTCTTACCAGGCCGCTCGGGATTCTACCGTCCTAATGGGGAATGGGTCACATGCTTCTATTCGTGGTGTTGGCACAATAGATCTGAAGTTTACTTCAGGGAAGATCGTGCGGCTGAAAAACGTGCAGCATGTCCCTTCGATGAATAAGAATCTCGTTAGTGGTTCTCTTCTTTGTAAAGAAGGGTTTAAGTTGGTGTTTGAGTCCAATAAAGTTGTCGTGTCTAAGTATGGATTCTTTATTCGTAAAGATTATGAGTGCGGAGGTCTGTTTCGCCTTTCTCTATCAGATTTTTGTAATAAGGTCGTGAACCATATATGCTCTAGTGCTAATGAAACTGATGTTTGGCATTCACGACTTTGTCACATTAATTTTGGTTGTATGACGCGGCTTGCTAGCTTGAATTTAATTCCGAAGTTCACCTTAGCCAAAGGCTCTAAGTGTCAAGCTTGTGTGCAAGCTAAGCAACCTCGTAAGCTTCACAAAGTTGCGGAGGAAAGAAACTTGGCACCTTTGGAGCTCATACATTCAGACCTTTGTGAGATGAATGGTGTGTTGACTAAAGGTGGAAAGAAATATTTCATGACGTTGATTGATGATTCCACTAGATTTTGTTATATATATCTCTTGAAATGAAAGATGAGGCTCTACACTACTTCAAAATCTATAAGGCAGAAGTTGAAACTCAACTTGGAAGGAAAATCAAAAGGTTTCGGTCAGATCGTGGTGGAGAGTACTTTTCGAATGAGTTCAACTTATTTTGTGAGAAACATGGTATAATCCATGAGAGGACGCCTCCCCATTCACCTCAGTCAAATGGGGTTGCTGAGAGGAAAAACCACACTCTAACTGATTTGGTTAATGCCATGTTAGACACTGCGGGTTTATCCAAGGCATGGTGGGGGGAGGCGATTTTGACATCTTGTCATGTCCTAAACATAGTTCCTACAAAGAATAAGGAGATTACTCCTTTTGAACAGTGTAAAAGAAAAGATTAACACTCTCTTACCTACACACGTGGGGTTGCTTGGCCAAAGTAAATGTACCAATAACCAAGAAGCGTAAGCTTGGACCTAAAACCGTTGATTGTGTCTTTCTGGGCTATGTTCATCATGGCATCGGTTATAGATTTCTAGTAGTGAAATCTGAAGTACCTGACATGAGAGTTGGTACCATCATGGAGTCTAGAGATGTCACATTCTTTGAGGATATTTTTCCTATGAGAGATATGCCTAGCACTTCTAGTCATGAATCTGAATTAACTCCTGCACCTACCATTCCAATGGAATATCTTGAACATACACATGATGAAAACTATGAGAAGGTAGACAATGAAGCTCCTACAAGGAGCAAGAGACAAAGGACTTCAAAGTCTTTTGGTGATGATTTCATTGTATATCTTGTGGATGACACTCCCAATACTATTTTAGAAGCTTATGCATCTCCTGATGCAGACTACTGGAAGGAAGCAGTCCGTAGCGAGATGGATTCTATCATGGCTAACGGGACATGGGAGATCACTGATCGTCCTTATGGTTGCAAACCTGTAGGATGTAGTGGGTGTTCAAGAAGAAGGTGAGGCCTGATGGTACAATTGAAAAGTACAAGGCACGGCTTGTGGCCAAGGGTTATACCCAAAAAGAAGGCAAAGATTTCTTTGATACTTACTCACTTGTGGCCAGACTGACCACCATTAGAGTACTACTTTCACTGGCTGTCTCACACGGTCTTCTCGTTCATCAAATGGACGTTAAGACGGCTTTCCTAAATAGAGAGTTGGACGAGAAAATTTATATGGAACAGCCAAATGGATTCGTAGTAGATGGTCAAAATGGAAAAGTGTGTAAGCTATTAAAATCTTTGTATGGGCTGAAACAAGCACCCAAGCAATGGCATGAGAAGTTTGACAGGACTTTAACGTCTGCTGGGTTCGTTGTTAATGAAGCTGACAAGTGTGTGTATTATCGCTATGGTGGGGGCGAAGGAGTTATTATGTGCTTGTATGTCGACGACATACTGATCTTTGGAACCAACCTCAAGGTGATTGAGGAGGTTAAGACTTTCTTATCTCAGAGTTTTGAGATGAAAGATCTTGGAGTAGCTGATGTTATCTTGAACATCAATCTGTTGAGAGATGATGATGGTGAAATTACATTGCTGCAATCCCACTATGTGGAAAAGGTTCTGAGTCGTTTTGGCTATTCAGATTGCAAACCTTCTCCAACAATTTATGATCCTAGTGTGCTCCTTCGTAAGAACCGAAGAATAACTAGAGATCAGCTGAGATACTCTCAAATTATTGGTTCACTTATGTACTTAGCTAGCGCAACCAGGTCTGACATCTCGTTTGCTGTGAGCAAACTGAGCCGTTTTGTTTCCAATCCAGGAGATGATCATTGGCGTGCTCTTGAGAGGGTAATGCGCTATCTAAAAGGCACTGTGAGCTATGGTCTTCACTATACCGGGTATCCAAGGGTACTAGAGGGATATAGTGATTCAAATTAGATTTTTGATGCTGATGAGATTAAGGCCACGAGTGGATATGTGTTCACTCATGGAGGTGGCGCTGTTTCGTGGAAGTCTTGCAAGCAGACCATCTTAACGAGGTCAACAATGGAAGCAGAACTCACAGCACTGGATACGGCCACTGTCGAAGCAGAATGGCTTCGTGAGCTCCTAATGGACTTGCCGGTGGTTGAAAAATCAATACCGGAGATTCTTATGAACTGTGATAATCAAACTGTGATTGTTAAAGTGAGCAGTTTGAAGGATAACACGAAATCTTCTAGACATGTGAAGAGAAGATTGAAATCTGTCTGGAAATTGAGAAACTCCGAGGTGATAGCTTTGGATTATGTCCAAACAGCTAAGAATCTGGTAGATCCCTTTACAAAAGGGCTATCAAGAAATGTGATAGACACTGCATCTAGGGAGATGGGTATGTGACCCACGTGAGTTACCATGGTGGTAACCCAACCTACGTGATCGGAGATCCCGTGAATTAGGACCTGAGAAAACAAGCTATTGGTTAACTGGAGGAGAGTGACCTACTAACCTACTCCGTTGATGATGCAACACTCTCACAATCTGTATGGCAGGTTGATTTTTATCTTAATGTGTTTCATGGTTTTTACAAGCAAAGACGCTGTCCTACAGAGCAGTCTTGAAAGAACGCACCTATGTGAGCTTGACTGCTGGTCACAGTCTATGAGATGAGGGTAATCTCTAGCAAGCTCATGAATAGGCCAGGAGCGAGACTTATATGCTCAATCCGCGGATAGCCTACGATAGCCTAGTACTGGTAGGACATTAGGTGAAACTTGTTCATGCAAAACTGACAATTCAAGGCATAGTCCATTGTTCAGTTGTGAGCAAGCATATCTTTATGTTCTAGGTGGATGTTCAACCTTAATCGGTCTCCACTGAAAACATTGGTATATCAAAGCAGTGTATTGGAACAAAAGGCAATCAAATGTGCCTCCGAGATCTGGTGGGGGATTGTTAGAATTAACCATTTCCAATTAATTCCTGGAAAATCTCGAAGGCCCATATGGTTGCATGACAAGTGGTGGGACTTAGTCTCACATTGCTAGTGGAGAGGGAGTTACACCAACATATAAGGCTTGGTGTTCTACCCCCCACTAAGAGCTTGAGAAGAGGACTAATACACGCGCGCTCCTCCTCCGCCGCGCGTGTCGTGTTTCGTGATCGAGCCGAGCCGGCTAGAATCTGTGCTCGTATTTTGCCACTCAGGACAAAAGTTTTGCACGAGTTGTTAACGGACGTGTTAACCTGTGATTATCGGATTGTGGGGCGGTTACCGACTCGAACGTGGAGTCGTAATCCCACGTCCTACCCGAGCGGCTATAAGAGGAGGAGTAGGGCAACCCTGGCAGAAACGCTTGCATCTGCTTCCTCGTTCTCTTCCACCGCCGTCATTCCTTTTGCTGCGCTGCCTTCCGGCTTTCCCATCCCAGCGACCGCGTACACGGCCGTGCGGGAGAGCAGGCCTCCGGAACCCCGCCTTTCGAGAACCTGTATCGGGTGAGGGGCGATAAGGTTTTTGTGGAGCGTCTCGGCGCGACTGCTCAAGACCGATCTGCTTCTTCATCGATGTGGCGTACCCGGCTATTAAGCCGGATACTCCCTTGTGATTACTGTACCGGTCCCTGGATCAGTAGCCGGTACACACAAGTTAACATGTATATCATTGACATACATACGAATTTAAGTACATAGACCGTAAAGGTCGAATGTGTAATACCTGTAGCCCAATGGCTATAAACTTGCAGCAGAAAAACAAGCGATGATGTGGCCCAGCAATATGCCAAATGCCGACAGGCAACTGACTGGGGTTACGCCCTAGCTTTCGCGTTCGTAACCGTATCTTCGGAATTGATGTCTCCTTCGTTTGGCCAAATCAACAAGCCAGGTGAGTACATTGAATGTACTCGCAAGCTATTCCCACAGGAGGAAATATACGGCAATATTTCATGCAGGGGATAGATCAAGGAATAGCTCTAACCTAAGTTGCTTGTTGTGCGGAAATATAAGTTTTCAATTTAAATACGAGAATAGTAGATTCCAAAGCAGTTTTGTAAATCCGAGCAATTCAAAGCAACAAAACTTCTATTGAGGTAGACCCGGCTACCTCCTTTTTATCACTTGTGAGGACCCAGTCCATACTACCCCGGGCAGTATGACTAGCCTCCTCATTTCATTGCTCAGCTCATACTATCCCGGATAGTACAGCTGGCCTCCTCAACGCAGAGCTCAGCCCGTGTTATCCCTGATAGCTTGGCTAGCCTCCGCTTAACCCAATGCCTAGCCCGTACCATCCCGGATAGTACGGCTAGCATCCTCCTCCTGCAATTCCTTGCTACCAGCCGTGTAGCGAAAATTGCACTCTGTGGACACGTCATGCCCACGTCCTTAATCCCTTTCCCAAGCTTTCACAAACAAATCTTAGTCTAACCAGTGTGTGGCCTTGCCAGTTCATGTCCATGACCGAGGATGCTGCTATTCGAATAGTTTTTAACACTCTGCAGAGGTTGTACGGCTTTACCCACAAGATGTAAGTCACCCTGGGAGTACTTTGCAAGTATACTGACAGGGTTATTACAGCGAGACATTTCACCCGCTTCCATACTAGAGCTGGACCCGCTAGATAAGATCTACCCAACTCCGTTTGTGCCCAGGCAGCCTGACACCACAACTCGGAGTGGACTTATCTCTGTGTCGAACCTCCACCCACGTACCGTGTGGAGATCCTCTAGAGATATCAATCTACCTAGCACACTCTTCCTACTGCCTGCGGATCCAGACACTAATATTTGGCGGGATGCTAAGCCCAGTCCTTCCCATAAAGGACATGTGGACGTACGATGTGGAACTGGTTTAGCGGCACTTAGGCTCGGTCCTTAGCTGATTCGAGCAAGACTCCATTCCATCACACAGCAACCATGTAGCTTCCAGCTACTCCATCATCTCCCATAACACCCTTACATTTCTCACCCGAATCAAAATCATTCTCCATTTTGCTTTGGGGCTTTGTATTCACAACATTCTTTTCGAAAGCTCACCTCGGAAGGTACATGCCCATCCGAGGGTTTTATATCCCATGTCCAAAGGTATTTGTGATAGTTGATTCAAAAATGGGTTTTCTTTCTAAGCAGGGCTAAGCGGGGCTAACGCCTATACTCCTAGGTATTTTGCTGAACGTATAATGGACAGCAATTAATGCTAGGGTTACGAGGATAGGGTTACCGGAACTAAGCCAATGCAACTACTAGGTATAACTAGAGCTACATAAAATGACGGTGATATCCACATAGCATGCAATTTCGCAAACAAAATAATTACACTTCATAAATATAGGATTCAACATGATCAAGGTGGAAATGCTTGCCTGGCAGTATTGTCCGAGTCTCGAGCTTGAGCTTGATTCGACGGTTGCCCGATTCCTTTGCGCGGTAACTCCCAATGTCGGTATCTACACGTTGAAGGAACGGCAAATAAATCAACGATGCAAGGAAGAACCAAGAACACCAAACGCAAAACCCGAATAATCAATTTGTGCAACCACAGTGCGTTGGGTTAGCTGTTGTGATTTTATGGAGCTTTAGAATAATAGAATCGGGTGCTTTAGGTTATCCTATCAAAAACATCTACCTTACGTTTTTGTCGCGTTAGGGTTTCAAGGTTCTTGAATTTTTTTTGGCATGCAACTGTCGTTAGGGTTTCTGGTGAAGATCTTGTCGAGCTAGGGTTTAGGGTTTTTGGTGAGCATGCGTTTATGCTCATAATAGCACAAGAGTTTCGGAGGTGTTTTGATTCACCTCGTGATTAGTGTTCGGAAGGTGTCACGGATGTTTGGTTAAGTAGGAACGTATATCCCTTATGTTCTATTCTTCATAACGAATCGTATTGTCAGACTCATGGACATTCCTGGGGCCTTGGAGATTACCTAACTTATGATGTATGCACCTTAGGTGCTCTGGAAGTGTATATGGTGTATGTGCGATTTTTAAAGAGAGGAAAAGAATGCCTTAAATCTAACTCCTACCGCTAAGGCTTTAAAACTACTTTAAAGGTTTAGAAATTTCCCTTCATTTCTTCTAGTAAGAGTTTTGAGGTTCGAAAGCATGTTTGAAAAAGAAATTGGGAATGAGTTTGGATTGAGTGCAGAGGCATTAGAGAGGTTTGTTAAATGCCCATAGGCTGCCCAAAAATCTCTGGAACATATTCTGGACATTTGATTTAAAGAGAAAATCGATTTGTTAAGTACTTATAACTTCTCCTCTGTTGGTATTCAAACTATTTGGACTTTTTGAAAAGTTTCTTCATGGAAATGTTAGAGAATAACCGTAGGATCCAAGAACCGGAGAAATCTCCTCTAGAACCGGTCGGTTGGGCGCCGAACCGGTCGAACCGTTGTTGGATTCAGGGAGAACCGGCTTTCAAATGATTTTACGCTTTCTCCTGGGGTTTGTACGCCTTCACAGCAAGGGAGACGGAAGGCGTGGGGAGGCGTGGCCACTCACGGGTGTGGGTCTGGCGGGGTGTTGGGCCTACTGGCAGCGTGGCAAGGGAGCGCTTACCGCATTGGAGCTCAGGTCCAAGGCTTGGCCCACCGGTCGGCTGCTCCGAGTCGCTCCTCCGCCAGGGTATGAACGGCGGCGACTGCGAGTGGTTGTTCCGACAAGCTAGAGGGATTTTGGCCGTAGCAATCAAAGCCAGAAATTGATTAGGGAGATAGGGTCACCACGAGAAGGAAAATCTAATGACGGTTTTCAATTGGTTAGTGCGGGCTCATGGAGTTCACCATGCATGGAAACAGAATCACGGGCGTGGTGTTCTGAGGGGGTGTGAAAGGGGAATCGGGAAGTGATTAATCAACGGTGAAGACTCAAGGGAGGAAATCCGGTGTGTGCTGAAGAGGTGGGAGGCTCAGGCTGGCGGCGAGCGGAGCAGCGATGGGGAAGCGGCGGAAATCTCGGAACAGAGGAAGGTCGCTGGGGTGTTTGCGACGGAAGGGAAAAGGTGGTGCTCACCGGCGGCCGATGGGGACGACGACGCCGGCGACGAGGAAACAGACGGGGGCCTGGCGGCGGCGGCGCGCTTGGTAGTCAGAGCAACGAAGAGCTGCTGGAGGCCGCTCAGAGAAGAAAAGGGAGTGAGCCGTGGTGAGAGTCCAGCGGAGGTGACGCATCGGAGCGTTGCTGGCGTGGTTCACCCGCGGCGGTGGGGGGTTAGGCCGACGCTTGCCGGCGTAGTGAGCTCACCAATGGAATCGGTAGTGGTTCCTCAAGCTGGCGGCGGAGCTATGGGCGCGCGGCGTGGCCGACTCCTTGGTGGGCGGTGGCGATGTCAATGGGGATCACTGGTGGCAGCGACGAGGTCCTTACCGGCGGCGAGCCGTGACACGGCGTTTGGCGTAGAGGGCCGGGGCGGTACGGCGAGCCTTTGGCAGGGACCGAGCTCAGAGGAGAGCCTTGATGGCTTGACAGAGGCGATGGGGCTCCGGCTGGCGCTGGGTCGCGATGGGGGATAGTTTCGGCCGGTGGTGGCTCGCCGAGCTAGGCGGTAGGGCAGCTGCGGTGGCAATATTTGCCGGTGGCGGCGTGCTGTTGGCTGTCGACATCTGGGCGGCGCTAGTGGCGGGAAGGTGCTCGGGAAGCCGTCGTGGGAGAAGTCTGGGGCCAAGGCTCAGGCGGAGCGGTGGTTGGGCAAGCGGCGTCCGAGGCGGGGCAACCGGGTCAGTTGCGGAGCACCGCGGGGAAGGGGATGGAACACAGGGAGCTTGGGCCCGTGGGGAAATAGGGACGCAAGAGGTAGCTGTGGCAGAAACGCGGGGAGGCAGGCGGGATGGCACATGGCCGGGGGATGCGTGGCGACGACGACCACGGCGGGTCTCGCGGTGATAGCTGTAGGATGCACTGCCGTTTGACGACGGACGGCGCGGTGGTCACTGCTCAATGCCACTGTGGCATGGCCGGACGTGGCTAGTGCGTGAGCTAGCATGGCATGCCAAGCTATAGCGTGTCGTGGTGTGGTTTGCTACGCGTGGCTATGTCCTGGAGTCTCTGGAACACGTGTTCGAGGGCTCTGCCGGGTTAGGCACCGAATGGAGCAGTGTTTGCCTGTGGACTGCGAATGCCAACTCATGCCAGAGCTTGGTTTACAAGGAATGGACTTAATGTGTAGCTGCCCAAGAGAGTTATTGTGGAAGGTATGTTGGGTAGTTCAAAGAGAAGCTCCATGAGCTGTTCGGTGGACTTTGATTAAGGATTCCTCAAGATTTTATGCGTCGAAAGATTTTTAGTGAACGTGTTTGATAGCGATCATTTCAGCTTTTAGCATATGACCTGCCTATGTTTTTGTATATTTGGGCTCCTGGGAAGTTGGGGATCATCGTGTAATTTTGTTAGAATTTCTAGATATTTATTTCTAGGGGTTGTAGTTTAATGCCCATTTTTATTTTAAAGCTTATTAATTTCGTTTGCAAATATTTTTGTATTGGACATCTTTATTTTATGTTACAACTGAGTTAAGAGTATTGTTAGAGTGTTCCACAAATTATCTCGGAATTTTTAGGAAGGCCGAAGGTCGCTAGGTTTCGCGATTAGGGTTTCGGAAGGAATTGGACTTAATTGGGAATAAAAGATTCGGAGCTTACACTAGGGTTCCAGGGTACGGTAAGGATCGGAAGGGTCATGGAAACTCTCGAGAAGTCTTCCACCTTGGTTTAGGGCTGGCCTGATGCAAGGTGCCGCGAACGTATCGACGTATATGATGTATATGCTGCGTTAGGGTTTATGCACGTATAGGGTGTGTGGCATGGTGGGGAGAAGTTATGGAAACTCGCGGGAATCCCTTCATCTTGTTTTGGGACCAGCCGTTGGCAAGGTGCCGTCGATTCATATCGGCGTATATGGTGTAGGTGTGGCTTTAAGGTATTTCTCGCGTTAGGGTTTTAGTGTATGTGTGCATATATAAAAGCAGTATATATGTGCACACTCTCACAATTTGACCTGGCGAGGTAGATGGCAGAAGATCGTGCCATTCAAAAAAAGTTCAGGACATATATACGTTTAAATTTCGCAAGGGTACCGTGTGGGTACTTAGCGGTAGTTGTGGTCCAGGTTATACCGACTAGGAGAAAGGGAGGGGAAACAAGGGCGGAGGGTTTTGGCCTGCTTTGCTTTAGGGTCTAGCATGATTTGAGATAAAGTCTTTGATCAGGTGTATTTCAGTTAGCGTTATTAACAAAAGGTTTTTGAAAGCCCTAATTTTCGGGTTTTGGGAAATTGGGGTGTGACAATCGACGACTGCATGACTCCCTCGACTCGTCTTCATCGACGACCGCATGGCTGCTTCGACTGCTTCCTCGTCGTCGGACGACTACTTCGACTACGAGGACTTCATCGCCATGGCTTCTGACGCTAACGCTGGATCATTCGCCGCGGTTATCCCGACGTACGTGTTTCTAAATTTCTGCTTTGCTTTCGATGCAAATGAAATAGAGATGCTAGACTGTTATCTAGTTTTCTGTTGCATGTCTAGTTCACCTGAGTTGGTTTATCCTGTTTGCGCATGTGTCATGATGTTTTTCTGGATTAGATTAATTCAAAAATTGCTAATTACTTCAACGCTATGGTAGTAGCGAAAATAGACGTAGAAGTAGCAACGGATTATCTTACAACAACAAGATGTTGCGGCAAGGCAAGAGAAGACAAGTACTTTGGATCAAGCAGGATGGGAGGAAACCAAAGTCAGGAACTTGCACTTAATAATTGACCAAAGATCAATCTTACGCTCGGCAACTCAGAAACCCCCTCATGGATCAGCAAACAACACATACATTTTGGTGCATCCGGACGTGATGCATTTTCTGTATATCTCCTTAAAAAAATAGTTCTCCCCTCTTATATCGCATCGTCCCTATTTATAGTGCATGCTGGCACTTTTATAAACCGACTTGGAGTCCATGCCTAACACAGGTATCAGACCAGGACTCCTCTCCGTAACAAACCGAACACAATTTTACCTAATAAAAGAAACAAAATCACCTAGGTTCGATTGACCCCTAACAACTAGGAGTACTAGGAATAAAAAAACTTGACTCTATCTAGGAATATCTAAGAAATAATCAAACAGGTGCACGTCCCTTTCCTCGATGAAATTTGGTCAGATCCTCATGCTACTTGGATTGGAATTGCACCAATCAATGTCTAGCTCGGAGTACGAAAATTAGGTTTAAGTTCTTCAGCTGGTGGTTCTAGTGATGGGAGATATACATTAATTGTACCAACCCGAATCAGACTAGAATTTGCATGCGTTGGTACTTCTACTTGTTTTGTCTTGCCTTGCATACCTCTCTCGTGCGCCCTCTGGCCTACCATTCTATCATGGTTAGGACGTGGCTGAATCCGCAACGTGGTCGAGGTCGAGACATGGTTGAGCATGCGCACTTCTTAGAATCAAAAGCTATGATACTAATGGTCACATCAGTGGCCATGGAGGCCGGATCTGAGCTGAAGGACCTTAGGGTGGCCTCTCCAACTGGTGCAGTCTTGGGCTGGATCAGGATCTGCCTCTGCGGCACCATCACAACGTCATCAGTCGCCTAGACGTGCATTTTTTATGTTGCCATCATATATTATTTATGTTGCTGACATGGGTGAATGATATTTGTGAATACATAGTATTTTTGTTTCCTAGTATCTTGTTGCAATAGTGTTTTCCTTTTGTTGCAAATCGAGTTGTATAATATTTTAATCACACTGTGAGAACCTTAACTTTTAGGTCTAGTCGGAAGAGACATAGGATGGAGGTAGATCAACACACACTGCTCAATTGATTAATTTTTGTCAAGTTGTGTTGCTGACTAGACTAGACAAGGAAACTATTTTACACATTCGTCCCATACACATCATGCATGTCATTCTTTATCATTATTTCATACACGCACGTATATATGATTACAAATGTTAAGTATAGGAAAACAAGGTATAATAAAAATAAGATTACAATTATCACAATTACAAATATCTTCATTTACAAAGGTTACAACGGTTATAGGAATAAATAAAGAAGAAGAAAGAAAAATTACATAAGTAAAATTCTATCTATGCAAATATCTAAACCTAGTCTCCGCATGTTGAGCCGTAGAACACTGAGTGTGGGGGAGGCAACCTTCGGAAATATTTACGGTATCCGAGATCGTCGAGTATATGCACTCAAGACCGTTAGGATCACGCATATTGCTGTAGGAGACAAAAGTTTTTGAAAATGATGTTTTTGAAATAAGAGCGGTTCCACTGGCACAATTTCATCTACACCCTCAAGGTTAGTTGCGAGAAAAAAAGAATACCCAAAGTGGAACTTAGAAAATTTTATTTTCAAAAATAAATTTAGAAAATGTTTTTGACTTCGAAAATGTCTAAGGGCCACATGGCTAAGACCCTTATAGGACTAATCTAGTATATACTTGTGTATAGAGAGAAGAGAGGTGAGTGGGAATAAAAATAATTACTTTTTCAATAAAATGGAGGCCCGCGGCTCCTGCCGCCTTTAGTGGCCATCTGTGTACGGATTGTGAGCTCAAGACCCAGGCGTGAAGCCAGGAGCACCCCCGTTGCCGCTAACGTTGTTGTCTTCGACAAGATCAACAACACAAGGACCTATTTGTGGTTTAACTTTATTATCTAGGGTCTTTTGTGTAATAAGAGAAAGTCTGTATGTAATTTTGTAATCTTGTGTGGCCTTCAAATAATCCAGCACTCTCTAAGGCCCGATGGCCTTTTTGCCTTAAAAAAAGCCTTGGTCAATTTGATGAAAGTGCATGACCACAATAAGTGAGGCGGGTAGAGTATATGATATTTTCCTAGTGTTCACTAACGCTTACATGTGTATACATGTGGTGGGGTGTGTGGATTGTGTGCATCCACACCAACATAAGGAGTGGAGGGGGACCAGCGAGCTACCCGGTGGAGAGATGGAGTAGTAAAATTGCGTCTAGCTCTTGTAGCGCGGGGGAGTAGCGAGATGGGAAAGAGTCTTTTTATTTTTTATTATGAACCTGTCACATTAGATTTGCTTATTTGGGCTACTATTAGACGTTTGGGCCAAACAACTCAAGAGATGGACCCTTGCACCTCTTAAAAAAGAAGAGATAGACCCTAGCCTTAGCCCACAGTATTACTCAAAGTGCAGCTTGACTCATAGAATTGTGTTTGTTTTGGTGATTAATAACAATCGGGTTTATAGATTAATCATTTACTTGAGTTTGGAAAGTGTGCGGGTTAAGTACCACTCTGCGAGGTTGCATCAAGAGGATGAGTCTACGAGTCCGTGAAGCCCGTAAGTGATGAGTTGAGGCATACATCAAGTTGAGAAGAATATGTCAAGTCAAGTGTCATGTGAGGACAAATGAGTTGAAGTGAAGATGAACCTCAATTGGAGATTCAACGTTGATAAGCATCATGAGGTGATGACATCAAGTTAAGAAGGATTTGATCAAGTCAATTGCCATGTGAAGACAAATGGCTTGAAGAGATGACTCAATCTTATGAAGATGGAAAAATGACGATGTGTTCGAGTGAAGACTTCACATATGGTGAAATGTGGAAGAAAATATAGTTTTAATCAAATAAGGATGGACAACTTAGTGCTCGGAGTCTCCGGGATTCGTCTCTGTCTCGAGGAGGAAAATTCCTAGAGGTTCAGGATGTATTCCTAGAGGTTCTAGAGGTGTTGACCGTAAGTTGACCAAGGGGCTCGGACTATCCGACTTGTGTGGTTGGACAGTACGACCTATCCAATGGCTATATTTCTAGCTGTTGGAAGAAGGGGTCAAACAATCCAACCCAGGGGTCGGACAGTTCGACCCAACAAGATTTTTAGTAGTTTTTCCCTAACGGCTAGTTTTGGGGGTTTGGCTATATAAGCCATCCCTTGGCCGATTGGGAGAGAACTTTTGCCACTTGTGATAGTGTCTTTGAGTTGTTGCTCACCTCCATGTGCATGTGTTGAACATGTGTGACATCCTGGTTAATAGGATTGATAGACTACTCATATCAACAAGGTGTACCTTCTTTTCCGGAAGCTCGTCTCCAAAGAACCTTTGGGTTAAGCGTGCTTGGTTTCGAGCAATTTAGGGATGGGTGACCGATTGAGAAGTTCTTCCCGGGTGCGCACGAGTGAACACAAAGTGCGCAGGAAAGACTAGTGTTGGTTTGTGGGGCCAGTGTGGATCTCAGGTGATAGCCAGGCGTAACGACCGCCGGTCCGGGTGAGACGTCAGGGTGTTACAGAATGGTATCAGAGCCGACCCTCGTGGTTACACGGGCGTGTGCGGGTCAGGGGCACAGACATGTGGCGCATGGCGCATGTGGCCCGTCGAGGTGTACGGCATGGCACATGTGCCGGCACTGGACGCATGGACGACGTGTGCCAAGAGGGAACGTTCCTAGTAGACCGACGAGGACGTCGGATCCTTTAAGGGGGTGTATGTGACATCCTAGTTAATAGGATTGATAGACTACTCATATTAACAAGATGCACCTTCTTTTCCGGAAGCTCATCTCCAAAGAACCTCTGGGTTAAGCATGCTTGGCTTGGAGCAATTTGGAGATAGGTGACCGACCGGGAAGTTCTTCCCAAGTGCGCACGAGTGAGGACAAAGTGCGCAGGAAAGACTAGTGTTGATTTGTGGGGCCAGTCTGGATCTCAGGTGATAGCCAGGCGTAACGACCGCCGGTCCGGGTGAGATATTTTCTTGTGGGAGTAATCAATTGAGCTATTGCATATACTGTGAAGCAAGAGGCGAGTTGTGACTTGTTACCCTTGGAGGCCACCGCTTCTTAGACGACTTGGTAGTTGCAAGCTCGGTAATCTCTTCAACGGAGATTGTGAAGAAGCGTATAAGTGGTTGTGGAGCTCACCATCTCCTAAGTGGAGGAATAAGTTAACCAAAGTGAGCGGCTCTTGCTAGAGGCTAGAATTTTAAGAAAAGAGCTTGATTCAAAGCTGGCTTTGAAGAAGCTTCCTCAACGGAGACATAGAATATAGATGGATATCCAAATTTTGAGAACAAACATCATTTGTGTCCTTGCCTCCTTTACTTTCTTGCAATTAATAGTTGTGCAATTATCTTGTGTAGAAATTAGCATACTTGCTTTTCACCTTAGGTTTACTTGACTCCTCTTAAAGGGTTGGTGTACTTAGCTGAATCTAGTTGCTTTAGATTTTGAACTTGTGCACAATCGATTAGTTAATATCCACATTAGAATCAATCTAGATCGTAAGTATTTTTAGAATGCCTATTCACTCCCTTCCCTCTCCCCTCTAAATGACATCCGAGGTCTTTTGATCACCACCATTCTTATCCACAAGGCAAGTAGACAGGCATTCGTAGATTCACCAAAACAAGTCAGACAACCTCCCCCTTTTCACCATCTCGGTGTGGCGGGTACACGCTAACGTGGCACTCTGCTTGTAACAATAACAAAACCTTATGCACAATGTGTTTCCCTTTCCTCATTTCTCTCTCCTATCCCTTCCCTTTGCTACAGTCTCGCCTCTTATGATTTCCCACCTCTGACCTCTTGCAGCCACCGCTGCCGCCTCCTCACCGCAACCACATATCCGCCTTGTTACATCCCACCGCAACCACCTATCCACCCTGTTACACGGAAGCTTTTGCTAGCCACGGCCTTAGCGACTTACGCCTGGGTTCGCATTTGCCCCGCACGCCGACGTGTCATGGTGGTGCCAAGGTGCGTTGCAGCACAACAAGGGGGACTGATGACTGAGGGGGCGCCAAAGGGTGTAGCTAGGTGCCCAGACGCTGGATGGCCACCGATGATGTCGCGGGGAGCAGCAGAAGCATGGATCTGAACCTCTGCCTCTCAAACTGCCCCGATCCTGGCTCTCACCTCACGCCATCTCCGTCCTCTGTTGCCTCGACAAACATGCCGCCACCAGAGCCGCTGCACCTGCTATACTCACCAGCCCACGCCGACCTAACACTCCCGCCTACCTCGCCACCCGAGCCATACGACCCGTCCACCTGCAAGGTGCACCCACCCTATGTGGCAGCTCCAGCAGCAATACCTGAGCTCGCTGACGACGCCTGTGCGCGGCGCGCACACACACACACACGAAATAAGTGCAAGCTCACAACGCTTGCCAGACTGGTTCACATTTCACAACACCAGGGGATGATCCAAAGTCTCAGTAGCGCAAACATTCTTGGGCCCCAAGATTGTGTTCTATCCACCATTTCAGCACGGGTAATTTGAGTTATACAGGCATGTCGTGACACGTCATAAGTGTTACGAAGGGAAGGGAACTCTTTTGAGAAACGTAAGATACCCCAGGCTCCTCATGCCAAAAAAGAGTCGCAGGTAAAGTCAATGAGATGCAAATATGCTTGTCGAGCAACTGCTTAAGAAAGAAAAGAATGAAAATGGGAGCAAAGCAGTCGACAAGGGAAAAGGGATACTACTTCAGCAGCAGACATTTCATAACAAGTCTCTACAAGGGCGAGGAGAAGCTGAACTGAATTCCTGTTTTTCCACAGTCGTGCTCAGATTGCTTTAGAATATAACAGTAGTTCACCTGAATAAATGCAGTAACAGAAGAGATTAGTCACGAAGCAAGCATATATGATCTGTAATTTGGCAAAATAAGTTGGAAAGGCGATTGGAACATACCTCCACCCGGAATAGTTTAGTTGGTAAAATAATGCCAACGCCAGCAGAGCTCCTAAATGTGCGCCGAAATTCAGAAAAGGAGAACTTCTTATACTCACTCTCCGACAATTTTGCAAGATTCCCAGCAGTGAGAAATGCATGACCATGTATTCCAGCATCTCTAAATAACTTCAGAGGCAGATCAAAAGAAAGGTCAGCAAAGGCAGAAAGAGCAAGATCACCACCTAAGTAATCCCTCCCTGGAAGAGCAGCAGAGCCATCCTCAGATTCGCTAGGGACAAGCCTTCGTGGTTCTGTTGGGCCAACTCCTCTTTTTCTAAAACCCAACAAGGATGATAATCCACCCACGCTGCAAACTGGAGAAGAGTGACCTCCAAGGTAAAATCTATCAGGAACAGGTGAAGACAAATCCATAAATCCTCTTCCTAATGGTAGAATAACACCCGCTCCTAGGCCAACATTGAGAGCAGCATTGTAAAATCCAAAAGGCACAGCAACACGAGCATCAAACTCCTGAAACAAAGTCAACAACAACATATTTGTACGTAAATAATAACTGGAACGAGGTGACACTTCTCTATGATTGTAAGGAATAAGCAAAAAAGAGGAGGGAAATAAATAAAAGGATTAAACGAATAGAAATAATGAAAAAGGAGAAAGAGGAGCTGAAAAGGTACCTGGCGTAAAAATCTCACTCCTTTGCTATCCCAAAGACCACCGACTTGAGAAGTTGAGAGAAATGCATATCCTTTTGTTGGCCTGAGATGTGAATCCCTCTGATCAATCTTGTATGAGTATTTCAATGCAGATAGAAGGTTATGCCCTAATTGTCTTCTTATGGACTTTGATGAGACGCGTGATGGATCAGTTAAGGTACGCCATGTAAGGTTATAAGACAAGTCATGGTGCATGGTTGAAAGCAGACCAAATGAGAGACCAAGTAGGCGCTCCTTGTATGATGAAAACTTCAGCCAATCTTGTGACAGCAATGATGCCCGAGCCATCAAGGGTGTCGGTATTGATTTAAATCTTGGTAGGGAAACTCCAATGCCAACCTCTGATGTTTGATCCCAACCATATGCAACTGAAGCATCCCAGATGTCCCCATAGCCAGCCAGGTTCTTCAACTTAAGGGACCCCTCCAGTGACCAAGATCTTGCCTACAAATGTAATGAATAATTGAAACCTCTCGAATAGTTAGCAGAGCTGATTAAAATGTGCCATGTCATAAATTTATAATAATGCATTTTTCTGCTCTTATACTGTCTCAATATAGGTTCAACAAGCATCATGACCTACAATATAGTCGTACTACAGTACAGTACTTGCATCCAGTACAGGATAAAGGTTAATTACCACTGAAACGAAATGAGTTACTTATCAAACAGACAAAATATTCTCTAAATAAAATACATCATATTGTTCCTTAAAAAATATCCCAGCACTATTTAGTTAGATTGAAGCACAGCCAAACCTACACACAAAATTAGCAATTGCAGCTTTCTCTTGAGTATTGGAGAAAAAATTGTTAAAGAAGATGGTGCAAAAAACAAGCAAGTATGAAGAGATACACAAATATTTGCCTATGCAGTTGATAAATCAGTGTATAGGACAATTGCATGTTGAATTCAAACAAGTGAACACACAGCTTAACACGGAAAAATTGACCTCTTAATCAGAAAAGAAGTATCATCTGTGCTATTGTTTTTTGTAATGCCCTTTTTGGACTAGATGTTGGCATGGCTAAGACCTCCAACTGTTAGACTAAGTATCACTTGCGAACTAAAGTTTCTTAGAAGCAGCTAAACATACTCTTTGTATATCTATCAGCTGATCAGTATTTAGCGTTTACAATAAAGTGGGCTCAAGTGCTCAACTATTAGCTGACTAGTGTTGATTGCCATTGAACATGTGAAGGCTAACATATTCTAAGCTAACAGTTGGGGGGAATAGATGTATAACTGACAAGAACATGGATGACCAAATCCGTTTTCATTAACTGATTCACTCTACCAACTAAGATGATTCCCAAGTCCAAATATCAAGTATGAACAAGTACATTTTGCAGTGGGATTGATATAGGAGCCAAAGATAGTACATGAGCTTCACAAGCACCCAATTCCAATATCCCCATCATTTCTCTATCCTACTGTTTTATTTTTTCCAAGAACTTTCTATCCCACTGTCCAATTAGGTGGTGGAGGTTCACAAAAGATATGTCCAATAAACAGCAGGAAAGGGTCAGTGTGTAACATAGTACTAGAGTATGTAGTATGTATAAAGAATAACCATACTCCACAAGCATTAATGTGTGCCCATGTATAACCAAAAAATCAAAACATGCTTTCATGCTTATTTCAAGATTTCTCATGACATGGTATAGATATTTTGTGCTAGCATACCCATGCTGATCTAATATTCTGCATGCTCCTTGTTTCATCGCTTCATTCTCCAAATCATATACAATTTAGCTCTAATAAATTGAGATCATCAGCTAAGAAATTGACCCAGCAGACCTAAAATTAAAATGAAGAATTATATATTATTTGCTATCTAAGTGTTCCAGGTCTTCTTTGTTATAGAGCTATATGATTTTCCTTCTTTCCCTTTTGCAAGTCTACCATGTATTGAAATGACAAATTGCTGATAAATATTCATCGAAATGGCAGCATCATATATTAATTTGCACCCAACTGATTCCAGCGGCCTAGTGTTCCTATCTTGTTAATCTAGTCGACTACACACAGATCGTAAAGTTAAAAGCTTCCATTCTCAGTGCTTCCTGGAAATTTATTTATCCAGTTTTTGTTAATATAATTCTTTGGTAATTTGATAGCCTTATAGAGGCTTCAATCTCCACTAGTGTTATGTGTCCAACTAGCAGGACCTAATTATAAATCATACAATTAATCATAAGAAAAAGAATTGGGAAGTGGAAACATGAACAAAACATTACTAAACATGTGGCATATTCACAAGCTGGCATCTTAGCTTGCCAATTGTTATGTAGCATGAAGACGAACGATTCTTAAAAGCTTTTCTAAGAACGGGGTAACTACGAATCTAGATCCCAATCCAAACGTCATGATATCAAAAACCGTAGCTCGAAGTCTAAAGCTACAAGCAATTCGACCATCCGATGCAATCACCAACAAATCGAACCAAGTGGAGAGGTCACCTCGGGCTTGGAGTAGACGCCGGCGCTTCCAGTGACGGGGTTGGCGGCCTCGACGACCTCAATGACGACGTTGGTGGTGCCGGGCAGCTCGGGCGGGCCCGCGTCGAGCGTGATGTTGACGGCGTCGAACACGTCTAGCATGCGCAGCCGCGCGCTGGCGATGTTCGCGGCGCGCAGCAGGTCCTGCACGGTGGGGGCGGAGCGGAGGAGATCGGCGACCTCCGCCTCGATGAGCTCCTCCCGCGTCTTGGCGTTGCCCTTGATGATCACGTCGTGGACGCGGATGCCCACAGGGTCGGAGGAGAGCCGCCGCAACACGGATTGCACCTTCGCCCGCTCCACAGCTGCGGCCGCCGGCCCGTCCAGCTCCTCCTCCTCCTCCTCCTCCTCAAATTCCTCATCAGCGATTTCGCCATTGGCTTCCACCCAGGGCTCAGGCACGTGGGTTGCCTCCTTAGGGTTTTGGTCGGCGGCGGGGTCAGCGGCGGTGGCCATGGCTGGGGTTTGGCGAAGCGGAGAGCGGCGGCCGTTCGTGCTTACCAAGCTGACAAAGCTGTACTGAGAGTTTTGCAGCCGAGTTAGCTGAATGGGCTGCTGTTCTATAATGGGCTCTTGGGCTTTCACGGGGTTTTTCTTTTTTAAGGCAAGGACCCCCTTTATATTATCTTATAGAAGGAAGAGATGTTTTTTCTAACTCCACCTCATAAAATTATACCCAGATGATTCAGCACCATCCGATTATATTCATGCAACGACTGTTATTGATTTGATGGTCTGCCACTTAAAGTTAATAGATAATTACCCACCATGCCATTCACTTAAAGTTGATAGATAATTACTTAACATTACTCTTACTTAAAGATAATGGATAATTTCTCATCATTGTCACTGTTATATCCTCTAGCGTCCCTTTCTCCCGAATCCGCACTTCGGCCATGTCCGTGCGCCACTGCCGTTGTTTCCTTCGACATGTTGCAGTATAGATTATGTTTTCACGCTATACATATTGTGGAAATGTACGTACACATGTGCACTTGCTAGTAGATTTGAAACAGGACAAGAACTATGTGAGGAATTGGTACATACAAATGATTGCTTATCATGTCTAATTGTCTCTCTTGCTAAGTAGTTAGCTTGTTGGTTTGGGTCTCTACTGATATATTTGTACATGGCATGTATAAGATGCTCTTCTTGCCTGATTAGGAAGATTGTTGGCCTAAGCTCCCAATTAATTGTAGATGCTACTGGGTATGCATATCTTGTCCCAAGCCTTGAGATGGAGAGGCTTCTTGTTTTCATCCTTTTGGATGCCTTGCCACCAAAAGTGTCTAGGCAATGAGTTCACTAAGGAAGCATTTAGGAAAAATAACATTTGACATATAATAAATAGGTATGGAGGAAAAAACAAATTTAATGAGAGTAAGCCTACCAGCATGAGAGAGGTTGTTTGCCTTCCAGTTCCCTAGTTTGGCTTTAAATTTGTCAAGAAGGAAGTTGTAAACTTTACACTTGGGTTGATAAAGGATAAATAAAGGATTACCCAAGTGTACTGCATTCTGATCCATGGCTTGAACTTAAAAGATGTCCATGATATTGCAGTGAAGAACATGAGATGTATTAGTACATGCTTGATTTATTTTAGTTAAGAGTCTAGCCTGATTGTTAATAGAATTATGTAAAAATGTTCTTGATGGCAACGGCTTCTTGAATTTTCACCGTGCCACAAATGATAAGGTCATCTGTAAAAAGGAGTGAATAGAGCTGGGCCTGAGGGGCTAACTTTATACCCTGAATATGATGGTCCTGCATAGCTAAGTTGAGTCTATGGGATAATTCATTCATAGAAGTAATGAATAAATAAGGTGAGGGAGGACAACCTTGTCGGATACTTCGAGTGATGTGAATACAACCAAAAGATTGCCCATTAATGAGGACTGAGAAAGTAGGATAGGAAATGTAAGATAAAACTAGAGAAGTGAGTTTAGATCCAAACCTAGTCTGTGCATAGCTTGAGAGATGAAAGGCCATTCAACTCTATCAAAGGCTTTTGCAAAATCAATTATGAGAATAAAAGCTTGTTCCTTCCATTTATGTTGATTAAAGGAATGGATAATTTTGTGACATATAGTAACATTATCTATGATGCATTTGCCTTTAACAAAAGCATATTGAGAGGGGTGAATGCAGGTAAGCATATATGGCATCATTTTGAGGGCTAAGGATTTGGCAATAGTTTTGTACATGGCGTTGCACAGGCTTATAGACGTTGTAGAAGAGCTTTCACGGGCTTGAGTTGCGATCGCTATCGCACATGGCCCGACATGAGGGTGAAAGATCACGAAAATCATAATTTACGGACATTCATTGGCACGATTACATCACCACACGCTGTCCTCCTATCCAACTATGTTAATAGTGAGTGGGTTCACTTCTTTTTTCCACTTCTTTCTTCTTATCCTTTCTTCCTCTCTCCAAAAAAAAGTATGCCAAAAGTCGTTCACTACAATAAATGATCACCACTAAGAGCAGCCTGGAAGATCACGACCTGCTTAGAAAATAGATCAAAAGTATTTATATATGTTTTCGATTTTGCGGAAACTACCAAGCACAAAATATATACCCCTAAGCCCGGCAAAAAAAAAGAATCTAACCCTAGCCGCCAGGAGCAATGCGGCGACCCACATATTACCCCTCTGGATAATATGTCGGTCTTTGACATATTGTAGACAAAGTGCCTTCTCATCCACAATATATGATACAGAGTAGCACATCAGAAACATTGCAACGGTCCATATATTACAAACTTAATTAACAAACTTGAAGAACAATATTAAGTCTTACAGACTCATCCCCAAAAGTACGGGGAATTTAAAACCATTATCACTTGGTTACAGCAAAAGACTTATCTACAACTCTCGACTCACATGACTTACACTTCTACTCAGTGGTATTCTCGTTTCGGTACTCGATGTAGTAGTTGACGCCTTCGTCTTCCTTCGTTGACGTCTGCTCTTTAGGGACTTCTTCTTCAACCTCGACGTACACCACATCTGTCTCCGTCGTCGACTCACAGTCTAATCAAAGGAATTATAATAGAGGGATGAGTACAAAAGGTACTTAACAAGTCTAGGAATAGCAAAGAGGTGTTTGATGCACTATCTACTGAGAACAGCAATGCTCTCCAAAAGCACTATAATTTTGTAAGGTAAGAGGGTCAAGTTTTATTTAAGAGACTATGATCTCATGCCTTACAGGCTGCTAGGATCTCCAATGGATCCCTTTCCTGCCGCGTTCATGGTTCCAAGCAGGAACATGGAGTGACTAAGCCACACTTACTTACACTCTGTAGAGGTGCGCAACTGTATCCAGAAACGACCAATAGTCATGGCGTTCATGTCGTCGCATGCACAACCAGACCGTAAGATCACAGAGCCGTTTCACTGCCCGCTCAGTCATACCTTGCGTCGTAGTCCTGCACAACAGGCCAAGCACTACCGATCTCACATTGATACTACAGATCTAACGCATTGTGGTTAGCCAACGGCTAACACCACCTTCCCAACAGTTGATACTCCAGATCCAACTATTGAGGTCTTCCTTTCCCAGGGGAGTATGACATATAGCAAAGGTATTTTGACTTAGCCTCGCCCATATAAGGTATGTGGTATACGCGATCACTACGGCGCTATAGCACAATCGATCATTTATTGCTTAAACTTTATATGAACAAACCCGTGTGATGAAATCTACCTTCTAATGTGCCCCCAGCACCTTTCTAGAATTTCACCACCCATCATGATCATGCCAAAAAAAACCGGCGATCAAATAATTCAACAATTGATTCACCTTTAGAAAATAAGTTTTAATTTTGTGCATGTTATAGACAAGAAAGAAATTTTGTAAAATGTTCTCAACAGATATGAACAAGAATTGGACTTGCCTGGTAACGGATAGGTAGTGAAGTTCGACTGGTCCGTTTGCTGAACTCCGATTTCTGACAAGCAGGGAGATCACCGCCAAAGAGAACCACCTTCTTCGTGCCGTCATTCATCACTCTACCTTCTTCTGCGGCATTCTTGCCAACCTTGATTGGGTGGGTAGGAGGCATTGATCTCAATTGTTGTTCGTCTACTGTTACCTAGTTTTCACAAGATTTTATTTATCTACGATATATTTTGCTTGACTGATTCACCTTGACGATGATGGTTTTTTCCTAACCAAAAATTGACACAAGAATAAGTTATGTGTAAACAAATGATCTTGATTATATTGCCTACAATTTCTAATCATGAATTTACGTTGCACAACTTAGAAATGGACTTGGAAACGATAGGTAGTGTTCGAGTCACATTCTAGAGCATCCATAATTTATAGACGTTTTAAAAGAGTCTAAACTTTGTCACATATGAAAAGATCTAAACTTGAAAAGAAATCCAATACAAAGAATCGGTCGGTGTGACCCACACGTAGATATAACATAACTTCTTTTTTCATAAATCACTCTCGCTTTCTCCTTTTCATCAGATTGACATGTGGATATTTTACTCCTTTTTTTCTACGAATTGGGTCTCGAGTGTGATTTAGCTTCGACCCGTTTGTTTACGTTCTGTTATACCAGATGTTAGCGCATAAATATTCCCTTACGCCCTCTTTTCTACGGAATCACCGATGTCAGATGGTTATGGCCCCCTTCTAGACGGCTTCGGCTTGTGCATAAGCCGGTTTAAACTTAATGGTACACAGAAGCTTCAGTGTGGGGAAGTCCTGATAAGCTCTCTTCCCCTTCTAAACAACTTCTGAGACTTGAGCTTACGATTAGAGATGGATTGTGAAAAGTCTGTAATACTCTTTGTCTTATTCATTTACTGTTTGAATGATAATAACCCTATTTTCAGCTGAGGCCATGTTTGTGATGCTAAGCAATCAATTTTACTAGGCTCATCCTCTCAATGAGTTTTTTCTTTCTTTTTTCTTGATTCATTTTGTATATATGTTTAATGTATCGATCGTTTTGAGAAAGCTGAAATAATTGCAATGCTTATCTTACATGTCATTCCAATTTGCAACCACGGCACACATGCCTTTAAGAAAGTATATGCTAAATTTGCATCCATCCAGTTAGTTCTTCTTCCTTGATCCGCCTTCGCCATATTGGTCATTCCACTAGGTAATTTCACTCATGTTCACAACAGATCTAGGTTTTAATGGCAGAGCATATATTACTCAATTAAACAAACATAACTTTTCTATGCTTTGACCGAATCATAAAATTCCATTAATCACATTCATACAGACAATCTTCTCTTGGTTTAGCTGAAAGCTTCTACAAGAGTACAACACACAGTAATATTGCGTTCACTAAAGCAAGTATACATGATTACTAGCTTAGGTCTTCAGTATCACCCTAAGACCATTAAAAGCAAACCAAGAAAACTGGCTAACATGTCACAGCATTTGCTCCAAATAGTCCTTAGTTAATCTCATCTCGAATCAGAGAAACAAAAATGGCCTATGTTTACATAACTGACAGCCTCAGCAGCATTTCCTAGCTAATCACACATTAGCACACACCTTCCACTGAAGATTTAATCAAAAATTCACCAGTTCAAAAGTGGCACAAGCAAGTTCTCATGAACAACCGATTTCTCAGCATAACAAAGACTTGAAAATGAACTTGAAAGAAGAACTTTGACCTATACATCATGTGAACTATCAGATGGAATACATGACTGAGTGGTGCTAATGCAATAACAGCAAACATCCGAAAGAAATTTGCACACATCAATTTGCAATAACAATGAAGTCATGGTCCAACTCAAGCATACACATCTTGCATATCATATAGTTCAAATAGTTGCTCTTTTCATATCATACACATCTTGCATAATCTTGCATATCATACACGGCAAACATGCACCACATCTTCGGTGCAAACATTGGATTTTCACACAAATATTAGCACATCAGTGCATCTCTTGGCAGCCAAACATGCATCAGGCGAGGATTACATCACAAACAAGCAATAATTTCTCACCAGCGACCTCTAGGGTGAGCTACCTCAGGGCGGCAGCGGCGGGCAGAGGTCCACGATGCGGTCAGCCGTGGCGGTGCGGTCGAGTGACCCCGGAGCGGCACCCGCGGCGGCGCCGGCCTAGAGGTCAACCTCGAGGTTGCCCATTTTCGCTGTCGGTGGGAGAGCGGCGGCAGGAAAGAGGATCTGGCGGTGGGCATGCAGGCAGACAGAGGAGGGAGGGGAGGGGACGGCTGGGAGGGGGCGACAGATGGAGGAAGGACCGGAGTCGGCGTCGTGGTCGAGGCAGTGGTGACTATAGCGGCGGGACCCAAGCTCGTCGCAATCGGCAGAGGCGGCAGCTCGCGCAGGTCGGTGACGGGGTCGGTGGGACGAGGAGGTCGCGGTCGGCAGAGGCGGGCGATGCTGTGGGTGAGCTGGAGGCCACCTCGGATGAGCTGGGGCTGGCGGCCTGGGCTCCTGGTGGCGTAGATCTGGCCACCTCAGCCCCGGAGGAGGGAGCGCGGGCGGAGGGGCAGCGGGGAGTGAGGCCATCGGGCCGGGTAAGAGGAGTGGACCAGGGCCGGAGGGGCGACGGGACGGCGGGGAGGCGGGGATTCGGGCCGACTGGGACGAGGGGCGGAGGGACGGTGTCGAGAGGGGGCTCGGGCTGGTGGGGAGGAGGGGAGGGGGGAGCTTCAGGACGGCGGGAAGAAAGGGAGGAGGGCCGGCGGGGAGGAGGGCAGAGGGGCGGAAGGTTGGCGGGAGGCCCAGGCGCCGCTCTAGGGTGGGTGAGGAGGGTGGGAGTGGGGAAGGGAGGGAGCAGGGAATGTGGGGAGGGGAAAAATTGTGATGGAAATTTTATATATATCAGTAGGATATGCGGGTAAATAGTTGCAACTAATGGAGATAGCGCTGTAATTTTTAGAGGTGGGAGCTGTGGGAAGCTCGGAAAGCCTCGAAAATGAGGCTTCCTCCTACCAACAGGAAAACAAGAGTTTATGATTTAAGCTTAAGCTAAAATTTTCCTCCTAGACAGTTTATGACTTTTTAGGACCATAAACCACACCATAAACCGTTTAGAAGAGGGAGCTATATCAGTGAGCCGCACCGCGATGGCATCAGATTCTCCACGACTCCACCTAGTAACGGTATCCGCATATGGTTCAACGCTCACACAGCTCACCAATTTGATAAGTCAGCGGCTTAAAAATAGTAGAAAACTACTAGTAGTAATCCTCGGTGGAACCAGCTCAAAAAAAAAGAAATGCTAAACGGTGTTTCCAAAAAAAGCCTCTAGTAGCATCGGCATTTAACACGAGTGCAGTTTTTCCCCAGTTCTCGGACGTCTGGGTACTATCTCTACCGTTCGTTTGCTTTGAGATTGGTGCAACAAAATCTGAGAGCACATTTGTTATTTTAGTCCCTAGCATTTGAGATTACTTCACCTTCCGCTCTCTCTCTTCAATCATTTCTCACCCATCTCTCTCTCTTCAAACTGCACCGCCCCGAATGCCTCGCCACGTCGTGGCCATCCACGGCCACCCCGGGTGCCGCCATCAGTGGTCACGGCCACGCCACCACCATTCCTGACCATCCCGCCACCTCCTCCGCCTTCCACGACCTGCGTTGCCACCCCCTTCACAACCTGCGCCACCGCCACCGCCACCGGATCCCTCCCGCCTCCCCGACCATCACCGCCGCTGGATCCCTCCGGCTAACATGAGCAGTGGAGGGCTCCACCAATAACTTCACCGGTGTCGTCCTTGTCACGCACGATGACAGAAAAAGACGCGCCCTCAATGCCGCTGCCAAGGGAGGGCTCTCTCGTCCACCACGAGCTCACCGCCACGGATCTGGTGACCACGAGCTACGCCGCCGCCACCCCGCCATCATAGGTGGTGGAGATGGTGGATCTCACCGATCCACGGTGATTTTCATTGCATCCACGTATGCTTTAAATGGATTTTTTTATTTTGTTTTCTGTTGAGTTCTTGGAAGGTAAAAATGGTGGCAGATATAGATTGGTGTTTTTTTTTGTTTGAGAGAGCTTGTTCATGGTCGGTCTGACCCGTCATCCAAAATTTTGGTGATGTTCATTTTCGGGATATTTTTCCCATGATTTCTTCCCTTTTTTCGTTCATGTTTGCTCATGATCCAAATATTACATAAAAATGAAAGCGAATAATGAAACATGCATGATTTTGGTGTTTGTTAATGTCGTTGACTACGCGGTCGGACAGTGAACTTGAGGCACCCCCGGTTGAGCGCTGGGTCACCCGGGTGTGCGCGAGGGAGAGCGAGACGGGGCGCGCAGCAGCGAACCAACACTTAGTGAAAATTCGGGCGAGTCGAGAAATGAGTGTAGCTTGTATTCCGTACCCCCAACCTGGGGGGGGGCTCCCCTATTTATAGGCCTCGGGGAGCGCATGGCCGGATTACAATTCTGCCCCTAGGCAGGTTACGGTCTTACCCCCGGTCCGCCGTACGGACAAGGGCATGCAGGTCATTTACATGTCACCCGCGAAAACATATTCCCTAGCATCTACGTGACGTCCGGTACGACATGCCGTACGGTACGTCACATGGTGGGGTCCTGTCCTCGGGGTGTTCGTACCCCGCGTCTGCACCTGCGCTTGCGCCCGCGCCTGCACCTGCGCTTGCACCCGCGCCTGCACCTGCGCTTGCACCCCGCGTCTGCACCTGCGCTTGCACCCGCGTCTGCACCTGCGCTTGCACCCGCGCCTGCACCTGCGCTTGCACCCGCGCCTGCACCTGCGCTTGCACCCCGCGCCTGCACTTGCGCGTGTACCCCGCATCTCATGTCTGCAAAAGAGTAAGTCGTGAGCTCGTAGCAGGGGTGCGTGCCTTACCGTTGCTCGTGGCGTCCGGGGCGCACAGGGACCCCTCCCCACAACAGTAGCCCCTTGCCGGTGTGGGCGGTCGTGAAGCGCCCGTCCGGACCGGCGTTATACCCCATAAAAAGGGGTTGACGGGCGGCCCGGGCCAACGTGGTCCTCCCTCGGGGTCGATCTTCCATCCCCTTCTTCACCTGTCGTCCAAAGCAGACGCACTGCATCCGGTGTGGAGCCATGCATTCGGGGTAGGGGAGATGCCTCCGGAGTATGCGTCCTGGGCTCTGTGTCGGAAGTACACGCGTTATGTACGAGGTGGCCCCGTGTCCGGGACAGATGCACGATGCCCGGAGGGCACGTGACGCTTGGAGCTGCCACGCCATGTCTAGAGCGCCCACGCCGCCCAGGGCAGATAACATGTCCGGGACGCACGGGTTGCCCGGAGTAGGCATGCCGTGCCCGGAGTACGCGCTGGCCATACGCAGTGCGCGGGGGCTATCTCAGAGCGTGCGACACGGTTACACACCCGGAGTACGCACAAGCTCTCGCGGACACGCAGGCGGCGTCCGGAGTAGACACGAGCCGCGTCCGGAGCGCGCACAGGCGGCATCCGGGGTACGCGGGGGCTGCGTTCGGAACAGGCACGACGTGGAGAGGCATGCGCACGCGTGGAGCGGCGCCCAGCGCTAAGTCGGCGTGCGCGGAGCGTCACGGGCTTCGGCACTCGGAGCGGAGTCCGGACTGTCATATTTATTATTATTATTTATATATTATTTTTTTATTTTCTATATATATATATATATGTATTTTTTTTTGGACGGTTAAGGCTCCGGGACTATTTAAGGCGCCGCCGACCCTCTTTTTCACCCCACTCCCTTTTCCAACCGGACCGGGCTTCCTCCCCCATCAGAACCCGGGTTACATAGGCGGCGGAGCCCGGGGTCAGGAGGCGGCGCTTGGCGTGGGGCGGCGGCGAGCTGCGGGATTGAAGCCCGGGGCGGCAGCCGGTGTTGAATCCCGGGGCGCGGCGGCTGCAGGGTTGAATCCCAGGGCGCGGCGGCGGCGTAGCCCGGCCGAGGTTGAAGCCCGGGCGGCGCGGCGGGGTTGAAGCCCGAGGCGCGGCGGTGGCGTAGCCCCGCCGGGGTTGAAGCCCGGGCGGCACGGCGGGGTTGGAGCCCGGGAGAGCGGCGAGTCGGCGGGGTTGGAGCCCGGGAGAGCGGCGAGCCGGCGGGGTTGGAGCCCGGGAGAGCGGCGAGCCGGCGGGGTTGAAGCCCGGGGAGCGGCGGTGGCGTATCCCGGAGCGGCGCGGCAGGCTCGGGTGAAGTCCGGCGCGGCGCGGGACGCACGGGAGCTCGGCGGCCGGGGTTGAAGCCCGGGCGGCGCGGGACTCGGCGCAGGAGGCACGAGAGCTCGGCGGCCGGGGTTGAAGCCCGGGCGGCGCGGGACTCGGCGCGGGAGGCACGGGAGCTCGGCGGCCGGCGGGGCTGAAGCCCGGGGAGCGGCGGTGGCGTAGCCCGGCCGGGGTTGAAGCCCGGGCGACACGGCGGGGTTGGAGCCCGGGAGAGCGGCGAGCCGGCGGGGTTGGAGCCCGAGAGAGCGGCGAGCCGGCGGGGTTGAAGCCCGGGGAGCGGCGGTGGTGTAGCCCGGAGCGGCGCGGCAGGCTCGGGTGAAGTCCGGCGCGTTGCGGCAGGCACGGGAGCTGTCCGGGGTAGCGGCGAGCTGCGGGTGAAGCCCGGCACAATCGGCGGCGTAGACCGGGACTCGGTCCAGGGTAGACCCGGGGTCCGGCGTGGCCCGGTGTTGGGGCGGGTCGACCGGGGACCGGGGTCGAAGCCCGGGTGCTACGGACGGACGTGCGAGGCATCGCGCTTGGGCTTGGTTCCAGCTGCGGGAACGGGGGCGCGTTCTCGGGCTTCGCTCGGCCGCGTACGCTTACGCGCGGTCGCTTGACCCCCGGACTTCGGCAACCCCGCGTCTCCACCTCGCGGCATGCCGATTCACCGCCCTCCGCCGAGGACTCCGTGCTTCCACCATTCGTCGGCGGGGCTGGTTGTACCTGGAGTGGATCCAGGAGGACGCTGCGCTTCGTGACGAGGCTTCGAGACTCCCTTCTCCCCTCACTCGGGCTCCGGTAAGACCCGACCTTCCTGCCGTCATCGCCTTTCACCTTACCGATGCAGCTTGCTAACTTCCCCTTTCATATGGCTGCCGCCGGAGACGTGATCAACCGGAAAAAGGACCGCCAGAGCGACCTCTCCCGCTTCCTCGGCACCTCCGCGGTCACGAGGGAGACGCTAGATGGCCTAACCGCGCTGGGCCGCCTCCCGCCTGACGGGGGCCCGCACGGGGCACGCATCCCGCCGCCGGACAAGGACGTCGCTCGACCTGATGCGGGGGAGATCGTCGTGTTCGCCGACCAGTTCGTGGCGGGGCTGTGTCTCCCTGCCAGCAGCTTCTTCAGCGAGGTACTGGCTTACTACGGCCTCGAGATCTCCGACCTCCACCCCAACGCCATCGTCAAGCTCGCCTCGTTTGAGTGGGCGCTCCGGACTATGAGGCTGAGGGGGACCGCCACATGCTTCGGCTACTTCTTCGAGCCCGTCACGTCCCCCTCCCCTCTCGAGGACGGCCTCTACTCGCGCTTCGGGACCGTCAGCTTCCGCTTCCGGCGCGGGCGTAGCTGCACCTTCCCCGTGTCCTCCACTAGGGACAAGTGGGACGACTGGAAGCGCTCCTGGTTCTTCTACCGGGTTGGCGACCTCGGCTACAAGCACGCGTGCGCCTTCACTCCTCCCAGCTGTGCAGCCCCGCGCCTCACCTCTGGCGACGGCGTTCGAAGAGCCGCCCTCGAGCGGATGTCGAAGGAGCTATGCGTGCGAGATCTGGTGGAAGAGTACTGCGCGCTGGGCATCGCTCTGCTCGCGGCGCACTGGGAGTTGGGCCTAGCCCGGTTGCCGGCAGGGGTCCCGCACCGACCCCTCGCGTTCGTCGACTGCCGCCCGACGGAAGGTACGCTCGCGGGGTTGCGCAGCATATCTCGAGTTTCCAAGACTTGATATCCTCAATCGTGACCCTTTTGTTCTTGTGTGGTCAGGTATGACGGCGGAGGACGCTGAGGCGGCGGTCATCCAACTGCTCGGGAAGCTTAACAGGATCGAAGCAGCTGCCATCACGAGGACCGTCGTCGGCGCGCGGCGCAACCGGTCTTTCGAGGCTTTCGGATGGCCAGTGCCCCCTCAGCCGGCTCCCGTGCCCTCGGCGGACCGGATGGCGCCGGGGGAAGCGTCCCCATGAGGGCGCGTCCGACGCGGCGCGGCAGCGGTTGCGCCCGAACCCGGGTCAGTTGGAGTCGGAGGACGAGGCCTCGTCCGAGACCGAGTCGCTCTCGGTCGACTCGCCGTCGGGCGACGGGTCTAGCGATGAGACGACCGAGATGGGGCACATTCCGGGCGCGGGTCGTTCGGACGACGATCTTGGTGGCTCGACTGGCGCGGGCGCATCGGTGGCTGGCGGCGACGGTAGGGCGGCGCGCCCGGTTGCTCCTCGCCCTCAGGTGGGAGGTAAGGGGCCGATGCTGACTCAACCGCGGACTTTCTCGGCAGGGGCGGATGCTTCGCCGCCCTCTTCCGTGGCGCACTTCGTGTTCGGCCCTGCCCGGAGAGCCAGCTCGTCGCACGGGGGCTCCGGCGGGACCGACCCCACCGCGGAGGCGGTGTCAGGCTCCGGACTCTGCGCGACGTGCATCGCGGACCCCACGACTCAGCCAAGCGGTTCCGGTGCCCAGGGGAGCGGAGCCGCACCCGGGTCGTCGCAGCCGAGGCACCACGGCGCTCCCGACACCGTGCCCCGAGCCGCTGCACGAGCCGACCCAGTGCAGCCCGGCGAGGGTGGCTCTTCCGCGTTCCCCCTCCGCGCAGGCGGACGGCTCTCGGCCTCGAGTTTCACCGGTGGGGAGGCCGAGGCTAGCTTCTTCAAAGAGATCACCTCGCGCATCGGAGTGGAGGACATGAACGACGTCTTTGCCGGGCTTTCGCCGCGCCAGATATGCGAAGCGTCTAGCTCCGCGCTGCTCAAGGTACGTCGCCTTGAACATTAGATTCTCTTCCACCTTTTCACACCTGACGTATTGACACACCTTTGCTTCCGCAGGGTCTACTTGCTACACTGCGGATGTCTAGTTTGCAGCAGCAGATGGAGGAGAGAGAGCTCCGGCTTCGCGAAGCCGAGGAGAAGGCGAAGGAGCGAGAGGTGCAGCTCCGAGAGGCTGAACAGAAGGCCAAGGAGGCGGAGGACAGCGTTGCAGAGCTTATCAAGAAGCTGGCTATCTCGGAGAAGACCGTGCGAGGCCTACGGACCAACCTGGCGACGGAGCAAGCCCGCGTGGCTGAGTTGACGGAACGCGAGGCTCAGCACATCGCGCGCTCGCAGGACGTCCTCCACTTTGCGCAGCACGCGTGCCAGGCGATTAACGAACTCGGGACGACGTTGGGCGCGCATCCGGAGCCCTTCGTCGCTGGCCCCGCAGAAGACGAGGCGCGTAGTCGGCTGGCTTGGGCCGCGTGCGCGTGCGATGATATACGCGACGTCGCCCCACGCTTCGGACAGGTTGGCTCCTCCTGCCCAACTCTGTCTGCCTCTCGTTGCCTTTCGCTGTGACTAACTGTTTCCGTCTCTCAGACATGCGCACAGGCGACCACGGAGATGGCGCTCTCGTGCCTGCACCTGGCTGGGCGAGACGTGCGAGGGGCCCTGTCTTCGGCAAGCTACATTCCCCCGAGCGACACGCAGATCAGTGCTACACGTGACGAGATTGAGGACGACGCGAGGGCCTTCTTGGCCCGTGTGTGGGCGCGCCGCAAGGCAGGGATGCAGTACACGAAGGCTCTCTGGGACTATGCCCTTGCCGTAGACGCTCCTTCAGACGACGACGCTGCCGGGGGTGACGACCGCGGAGCAGGCGAGGTGTGACGCCATTCACCCTCTGGGGAGTAGGGCCTTGTTTTTTGGGGTACTTAGATTTGTCAGTGCGTTTGGTGTACGCTTTCTTTTTGGGACATTTAGGTTTTCATAGCTTGCTGAACTTAAGTCATTTAGCCGATGCACCAACCAGTTTACATTCCCGCGCGCCGTTGGACGCTTTAGCTATCGTACTCGGGTGTTGATATGTGGTTGTCGGATATTGATGAGCTTATGGGTTTCGCCACAGCATTTGCTCCAATTTTCATCTTGTTGTACTGGTTGCAGGACCTTACTTTGGGGCGTAAGACGCCGGCTGGGCGCCTCGGTACTCGACCTGCTGAGCACATGTCTTTCAAACATGGCGCGTCGAAGAGGGTACCGAGGCGGGGGGAACTTCCCCCAATGATGCACTCTCTCTCCTTGCAATGGTCGCGGACTGCTTGCGCGACTCTGCCACCTGAGATGTCATTACGTTAGCTTTTATATCACGTATGTAATAGTGTGGTGGGACGATATCCCTTGTAATAACCTAGCGGCGCGATACACTATGCTCCCAACGAAAAAACCTAGCGACTAGCTGTTTAGGTAGTCGCTGCTCGGCTTGTAATAATCTGAAATGACGTGCGTGCGTCCCAACGAGAAAAACCTAGTGACTAGCTATTGACTAGTCGCTCTTCGGCTTGTGATAATCCGGAATAACGCGCGTGCGTCCCAACGAAAAAACCTAGCGACTAGCTATTGACTAGTCGCTGTTTGGCTTGTGATAATCCGGAATAACGCGCGTGCGTCCCAACGTAAAGTCACGAGACGTTACGCGATGAATGCGGCTATTTTGGCGAGCCCCCTGCCATGCGGCTGCGAAGTTTCACTACGGTGAGACGTTAGTACGTAGGCGGGCATGCCGGAGCGAAGGCGCGCGCCGCGGCGGGATGTTACCACGCAGGCGGACGCGGCGTTGGAGGCTGCCGGGCTCGCAGGATGTTGCGTCGCGGTATGCCGGAGCGAAGGCGCGCGCCGCGGCGGGATGTTACCACGCAGGCGGACGCGGCGTTGGAGGCTGCCGGGCTCGCGGGATGTTGCGTCGCGGTATGCCGGAGCGAAGGCGCGCGCCGCGGCGGGATGTTACCACGCGGGCGGACGCGGCGTTGAAGGCGGCGCGTGCCGCGGCGGGATGTTACCACGCGGGCGGACTCGGCGTTGAAGGCTACCGGGCTCGCGGGATGTTACTTCGCGGTATGCCGGAGCGAAGGCGCGCGCCGCGGCGGGATGTTACCACGCTGGCGGACGCGGCGTTGGAGGCTGCCGGGCTCGCGGGATGTTACTTCGCGGTATGCCGGAGCGAAGGCGCGCGCCGCGGCGGGATGTTACCACGCGGGCGGACGCGGCGTTGGAGGCTGCCGGGCTCGCGGGATGGCTGCCGGGCTCGCGGGATGTTACATCGCGGTATGCCGAAGCGAAGGCGCGCGCCGCGGTGGGATGTTACCGCGCGGGCGGACGCGGCGTTGAGGGCTGCCAGGCTCGCGGGATGTTACATCGCGGTATGCCGGAGCGAAGGCTCGCGCCGCGGCGGGATGTTACCACGCAGGCGGACGCGGCGTTGAAGGCTACCGGGCTCGCGGGATGTTACTTTACGGTATGCCGGAGCGAAGGCGCGCGCCGCGGCGGGATGTTACCACGCAGGCGGACGCGGCGTTGGAGGCTGCCGGGCTCGCGGGATGTTACGTCGTGGTATGCCGGAGCGAAGGCTCGCGCCGCGGCGGGGTGTTACCGCGCCGGTGGACGCGGCATTGGAGACTGCCGGGCTCGCGGGATGGTACTTCGCGGTATGCCGGAGCGAAGACGCGGCGTAGCGCTGCAATGAATACGCAGAGGTAGACGTCATGTGATTCATTAGGGCTATGCATTAGCATAACAGAGTAGCACGACAATTACAACAGCCCTTGAGAAGGGCGTTTAAAAGCACAGGCACATCAAAAAGGAGGGGAATAACATAAATGAGCTTAGAACAAGTTGTCATGTGACTTAGACATAATATTTGCGGAGGTTGTCGGCGTTCCAGCTGTGCTTCAGAAGGACACCGTCGAGGCTGCGGAGGCGAAAGGAAGACGGGCGCGTGGAGCTGACGACTTCGTAGGGGCCTTCCCATTTGGAACTGAGCTTGCCATCACCTTCGGGATTCACCTTGCGCTTGAGTACCCAATCACCTGCTTTGATGGGGCGGTGATGCACCGTCTTGTTGTACGCCTTAGCCATAGACGCCTGGTATTGTTCAATGTTTAATGCGGCTTGCGCGCGAACGGCGTCGACTCCTTCGACGGCGGCCTCGTGGACTTCATCATCTGTTGGGCTGGAGACGCGAAGTGAGGCGAGCTTGATTTCCTCCGGGGTGACGGCTTCATCACCGAACAGCAGTTTGAACGGGGTGTAGCCGGTGGCACGGCTGGCCGTTGTACGAGTGGACCAGAGCACGCTGGGTAGCTCGTTTGCCCACGTCCCGCCAGGCAAACCGAACAAACGCATGCGCAGACCTGCAAGAAGTATGCCATTAGCTCTTTCCACGGCCCCGTTCGCCTTCGGGTTGGCCACGGATGCAAAGCATAACGCGATGCCGAGGCCGGTGCAGAAGGCCCTGAAGGTAGTGGCATCGAACTGGGTACCATTGTCCACAGTGAGCTCACGCGGCACCTCGAACCTGCAGACGAGTGTCTTCCATACAAACTTCTGGACGAAGGCGAAGGTTATCTTGGATAAGGGTTCAGCTTCAACCCACTTGGAGAAGTAGTCGACCGCGACTACGACGAACTTGGCGCCGTGGCACGCGGTCTTGAACGGCCCGACCAGGTCGACGCCCCACCGTGCCAGCGGCCAAGACGGGGGAATAGGTTGCAACTCGTGTGCAGGCCTGTTGGTTCCCTTGCTCATCCACTGACATGCAGGACACGTCTTCACGAGGCTCTCCGCGTCGGGCAGCGCAGCCGGCCAGTAGAATCCTTGCCGATAGGCTTTGCCAACCAAAGACCTAGCGGCGAGGTGAGAGCCGCAGAGCCCCTGGTGTATGTCAGCGAGCAATGCTGCTCCTTCCTCCTTTGAGATGCACCTGAGGAACGGGGCGCAGACGCCGCGCTTGTACAGCATGTCGTTGTGTATGACAAAGCCCCTGGCGCGCGCTTTGAGCTGACGTGCCGCCACGGGGTCATCAGGCTCGACCTCGTCGTGAAGATAACTGAAGATGGGGGTCCTCCAATCCTGCTCTGCAATGATGTGTATCTCGGGTAAGTCTTTGGTGGCTGGAGCTTGGATGACCTCGAAGAATGCGGCGGCGGGCATATCCGTCATGGTACTGGCTGCGCGGGCTAAGGCATCAGCTTCGGTGTTCTCCACGCGCGGGATGCTCCGCACAGTGATGCCGAGGAAGTGTTTCTCCATGGCTCGCGCGAGCGCCAGGTACCTGACCATCTCCGGGTCTTTGGCTTGGTAACTCTTGTCCACGTGTCCCGCGATGAGCTGCGAGTCACTTTTGACGACGATGCGACGAGCGCCTGCTGCGCGTGCCTTGCGCAGTCCCAACAGCAATGCTTCATACTCAGCCACATTGTTCGTGGCTTTGAAGTCCAAGCGAGCAGAGTACTTAGTACGAGCGCCTTCCGGGGACTCGAGCACTGCTCCTGCTCCTGCACCATCCGCGCACCAAGACCCATCCACATACACCGTCCACAAGGGCGCACCTCCTGTGCACGACGCGGGCGCGGTGGGTGGCGTCCACTCCGCCACGAAGTCTGCTAGGACTTGAGACTTGATTGCGGTTCTTGGGGGGAACTCGATGGAGAAAGGAGCCAGCTCCGCAGCCCATTTGCCGACACGGTCCGACGCTTCCTTGTTGCGCAGCATTTCTCCGATTGGGTATGATGAAGGGACGTGGATGGAATGGGCAAGGAAGTAGTGACGCAGCTTGCGCGATGCCATGAGGAGTGCATACGCGAGCTTTTCCAACTCCGTATAACGCATGCGGGCGCCTTACAGGGACTCAGACACATAATAAACTGGGTGCTGGCGTTGATCTGCTTCCTTCACCAAAACGGCGCTGACCGCCACTGGGGTAGCCGCCAAGTAAAGGAGCAGCACGTCGCCTGCCTGTGGGCTCTGCAACAGTGGCGGGGAGGATAGGTATGCCTTCAGGCTGTCGATCGCATGTTGGCTCTCTTCCGTCCATTCAAACTTGTCGGACGCGCGGAGTGCTTTGAAGAACGGGAGCCCCTTCTCTGCTGAGCGCGAGACGAAACGCCCCAGGGCAGCGAGACGGCCCGTCAGCCGCTGCATGGCTTTCACATTGGTCGGGGGCTCCATTTGGAGTATGGCGTCTATCTTCTTGGGGTTGGCTTCAATACCTCTCTTGGAAACGAGGAAGCCTAGGAGCTTCCCGGCTTGCACACCGAAGACACATTTCTCGGGGTTGAGCTTCATGCCAGAGCGGCGGAGGTTGTAGAATGTCTCTTCGAGGTCGTTCGCATGGTCTTGTGCCATGATGGTCTTCACCACCACGTCGTCGACGTATGCTTCGACGTTCCTTCCCAGCTGGCATGACAGCATCTTGTGCACAAGTCTTGCGAATGTCGCACCCGCGTTTTTGAGACCAAACTGCATGCGTACGTAGCAGAAGGTTCCACTTGGGGTGATGAAGCTTGTCTTTTCTTCGTCCTCCCTAGCCATCCACACTTGGTGATAGCCAGAGTAAGCGTCCAAGAAGCTCATGAGGTCGCAGCCGGACGTGGCGTCGACCAGCTGGTCGATGCATGGTAAGGGGAAGTCGTCCTTCGGACATGCCCGGTTAAGGTTGGTGTAGTCAACGCACATGCGCCACTGGCCGTTAGCCTTCTTGACGAGGACGGGGTTGGCGAGCCATTCTGGATGCATGACCTCGCGTATCACCCCGGCAGCGAGGAGCTTGTCCACCTGCTCCCGCGCTGCGGCTTGGCGATCCGTAGACATCTTGCGGAGACGTTGCTTTACGGGGCGCGCGTCGGGGCGCACCATGAGGCGATGCTCAATGATGCTACGGGGGAGGCCTGGCAGGTCTTCGTGCTCCCATGCGAAGATGTCCTTGTTCGCACGGAGGGTACTCAACAGGGCATCCTCGACCACGGGGGGGAGGTTCGCCCCGAGGAGCACGGTCTTCATTGGCGTGTCCGGGGACAGGGGGACTGTCTTGGTTTCACCGTCGGGTTTTGGCTTGGGGACCCACCACCCCGACTCCGGTATTATGGGCGGCATGGGCTCCTCCAGCCCCTCATTCGTGATGACCTCCGGATGTGGCACGATTGTCGGAGGGGTAGACGAGGCGTGCGGGGCAGCCCCTGATGTGCGTGCCTCGGCGACGTCGTGAACGTACTTGATTGCCGCCGTGGTGGTTTCTTCTATTCTTCTTGACAGGCCTTGGTCCCCGCGAACGGTGACGATGCCCGCTTGAGTTGGTATCTTCATGCACAAGAATGCGTGATGAGGGATTGCTCCGAACTTGTTGAGGGTGACGCGGCCAAGGATGGCGTTGTATTGGTAGGGTATGTCCACCACGTCGAAGAGTATGTTCTCGGTGCGTTCGCATAGATCATTGCGGAGCGTGACCGGCAACTCGATCCTCCCGAGAGCGGCAATGGGCTCTCCGCCGAAACCGAGGAGGGGAATTCCGGGGGACTGCAACACTACCCTTGGAATGCCCATGGCCTCCAGCGTCGAGGCGAAGAGGATGTCTGCTGAGCTTCCCCCGTCGATGAAGACGCGGCGTATCTCGATGTCAGAGATGATTGCCGAGACGACGAGAGCGTCATGATGAGGAAGGACCACGCCGGCGGAGTCTTCTGGCCCGAAGGACACCGGGATGAGCGCCCAAGGCGGCAGCTCGGTGGGCGGGTATGACGCGATGTGCTGGACGCGCCGCGCATAGGCTTTCCTTTGCCGCTTGGACGGGAAGGTATGCGCGCTGCCCCCCGTGATGGCATGGACGACGCGACGAGGCTCGCCGCCATTTTGGGCCGGCGGTCGACGCGGGGGTGGTGGAGGCAGAGGTGGTGTGGCTTCCCGTGGCGCTTGGTTGCGGTGATCGCGCCGGTCAGGCATGTTATGCCGCAGCTGAGTGACCAGGTCACAGTCAGCAGTCCAGTGGGTGTTGACGCGGTGGACGTGGCAGTAGCGCTCTGGCTGGATGTCGCGGGCGCCGGCACGTGGGTGGTTGCGCGGTGGGGGATTGCCCCGCGGGCCGTTAACAGCACCAGGACGCCTTCCTTCTTGACCCCGGGGGGGAGGAACCTTGCCGGGGGGCGACCCTCCGCGGGGTCCCGATGCTCACCACGCCTGGGGTTCGGGTCCGCATCGCGGGCGCGACGGCGCTGGGTCTCGCGTCTTGGTCTTCATCGTAACCGGGGCGGCCAGCCGGGGGGTGATCACGGGTGGAAACATGATAGATGTCCCTCGGGCGCTGACGACGCTTGTCGCGCCGCTCCGCCTCCTGCGCCCGCGGCGATGCTACCGCGCGCGCCTCCGCCTTCCTCAGCATCTGCCCTTCTTCGACGAGCGCGTATACGCGCATGATGTCATAGAGCTCCTGCACCCTGCTTGGGCGCTTTTTCTCCAGCTTGTCCGCCAAGGCTTCATTCGTGATCGCGCGGCGAGCTGCTTCACAGATAGTTTGTTCGGTGACCCCGCTAACTTGGCACTAGACCTCCGAGAAACGCCGCTGGAACGCCATGATTGTTTCTCCCGGGCGCTGCCGGAGGTTGTTCAAGTCGGTCGATGTCATCTCCTTGTTGTGGTACCCTTGGAAATGGCTGTGCAGCTTATCCCGGAGGTGCTCCCATGAGTATACGGTGCGCGGCGGCAGTCCAAGGTACCATGCTTGTGCTGTCCCCGTGAGGGCGAGGAGCAAGCTCCGAGCCATCACAGCTTCGCCTCCTCCGGCGGCCATCACTGCGGCTTCGTACACCCGCGTGTATTGCACCGGGTCAGAGTGACCGGAGAACTTTGGCAGGTCCGCCGGGCGGAACTTTGGTGGAAAAGGGACCGCCAGTATCCCCGGACTGAGCGGACTGGAGCTGTTGGTGAGGTCGATAACTTCAGCGGGTTGGCGTTGGACTTCGCAGGATGCTTGCGGGACGGGCGCGTATGTCACATGGGCAGGCGACTGGGCGAAGAGCGCTTTACCAGCGCGCTGCGCAGGGTCGCCGAGCCCCTGCGCGCTTGTGCCAGCCGCATGGCCGTACAGGGCCGTGTACGCCGCCTCTTGATTCTGCTGGATGGTCGCTCGGAGTGCCTCGGCATCTTGGTCGACGGAGCTGGGGGGGGGGCGAATGCTGTCACGGGCTGCCGCACGCGCGTCGTTCTGTTGACGACGGAGGTCGTCTGCTGCAGGTGTCGCTGGGTTTGGCGGCGGGGCGGCGAGTGCTTGGGTAGCTTCAAGTTGCGCGCGGTAGAGGTCGGCGACGTGCATGGTCTGGGCCGTCACGCGGAGGACGTCGCGCTCGGATGCGCGCAGACGTTCACGAAGCTCCTCCGCACGCTGAGTCGCCTCTTCGGCCTGCCGGCGTAGGTCGTCAATCGATGCCTCCGGGGCCGTCGTGGCTGCGGGAGCGGGGGCGGGTGGGTCTGGGCGACCGCCGACGACACCCGAAGGGTCCCCAGCGCTCGTCAGGGAGCGAGTGGCCATCCTCCGCGATGCCGCTGGGGGAGCCCCTTGCGCAGCGCTGGCTCCGACGACACCCTTCGCAGAGGCGACCTGCGGGGCGGGCTCCGCGCGCGTCGAAGTCTCGCCCAACTCAAGCGCGCGTGCTTGGGTCCTCGCGGACGCAGCTCTCACCGCCGAGCCGCCCGCGGGCTTCCTCTTGGTGTTTCTCTTCGCCTTTGGAGGCATGATCTCGTTGCGCTCGCTGCTGCGTTGCACGTGACTTCTCGTCTGCGATCCCCACGGTCGGCGCCAACTGTCATCGACTACGCGGTCGGACAGTGAATTTGAGGCACCCCCGGTTGAGCGCTGGGTCACCGGGTGTGCGCGAGGGATAGCGAGACGGGGCACGCAGCAGCGAACCAACACTTAGTGAAAATTCGGGCGAGTCGAGAAATGAGTGTAGCTTGTATTCTGTACCCCCAACCTGGGGGGGGCTCCCCTATTTATAGGCCTCGGGGAGCGCATGGCCGGATTACAATTCTGCCCCTAGGCAGGTTACGGTCTTACCCCCGGTCCGCCGTACGGACAAGGGCACGCAGGTCATTTACATGTCACCCGCGGAAGCATATTCCCTAGCATCTACGTGACGTTCGGTACGACATGCCGTACGGTACGTCACATGGTGGGGTCCTGTCCTCGGGGTGTTCGTACCCCGCGTCTGCACCTGCGCTTGCACCCGCGCCTGCACCTGCGCTTGCACCCGCGTCTGCACCTGCGCTTGCACCCCGCGTCTGCACCTGCGCCTGCACCTGCGCTTGCACCCGCACCTGCACCTGCGCTTGCACCCCGCGTCTGCACTTGCGCGTGTACCCCGCATCTCATGTCTGCAAAAGAGTAAGTCGTGAGCTCGTAGCAGGGATGCGTGCCTTACCGTTGCTCGTGGCGTCCGGGGCGCACGGGGACCCCTCCCCACAACAGTTAATGAATTGGAGTAGATCTGATTTTGGTGTTCATGTTTGATTCGATTCCTCAGTACATGTTCCCATATCCAAAGTGAATATTTCTTTGGTTCATGTTTGAACCGACGTGGATCCGTATGTTTAATAATATTCTTTTTGTGTATTAGCTCATCAGAATGCTAAAAAGAATTGTGAATCCACAATCTCTGTTCAAATTCGAAATGCATTTCTTTACATGTAAACCAATCGGTAATCAATGTTCTTTATGATGTGAATCAATCCAAAACTTTTTGCTAGTAATCTGAAATGTGGATAAATATCCATGTAGCTACATTTCATGAACCAAAATGGTCAAGAAATAATAAACCAAAAAATTGCATGATTTCTGTTCATGATATGAAATGCAGACAAAATATGCACATTTGATTATGATCTAAACGATAGAAGATTAAAATTCACTTGCTTTTCTAGTAATCTGATGCAAATTGGTGAATAAAAAATGCATGCAAATTTTGTTTGATAATGAGATATTTTTGGTTATTCTCATGCATGATACAAAATGGTGAAGAAATGATGCATAAAATGGTGAAGAGATGATGGAGTGCAGAAATATGAATGATGATTCAAAATATTGAATATACTATGAAGGAATTTGTCTTTTGCTGTGAAGAAATATTGCATGAGAAATTTGCTAATGATAAAATATTGTAAAAAGTATACATAGATTACTAACCAAAGAAATCTACATTAAAATGGTGAAGAAATGATGGGGTGCAGAATGTGACGAGGAAGCGGTTGGGAGTGCGTTATGCAAAATGGAATGGACTCTAGAGCGAGAAACGGATGGGCTTCAAGGTTTCTTTTGTAAAAATTCAGTACAAATCTTAAAGCGTCTTGTATGGTATAGATAGTACATGGACCTCCTTGTACTAGTGGATTGTCATTTCTGATTTAACACATCCATACTTCAGAAAGATCTACACGTCATCAAAAGTACTGCCGTTGAGTTGTCCTTCATGTCGTGCAGAGCAGATGAATGCCAGTGACCCGGTGCTACTGTTAGAAGCCTGTCTACTTGCTGATTATAAATGAGTCGAACTGCTCAACGTATGTCGAGTGATGAATTCAACGATTCAAAAAAAACTAAGAGTCCTGTGCTAGATCTCGTCTTCTAATCTGCATCCTCGCATTATTTAACTCGAGTGAAGAGCAATCACTGTAGTAATTCTCTCTCGAGCCCGAAGCTATGTACAACAATCCAATTGGGAGCTTAAAACAACACTAAACAAGGCACTGAAATTTCTGGTAGTACAATATTTTTGCACAATATACATGTTTGAAATGGTTTGCAAGTTTTGGAAATGTGTCGGTGCCTTACCGTACCAGAGCTGGCGCACCCGAGTGCACTTAGAAATTATCCGTGACCGTGAGGAAGCATCTCAAGTCCTGAACCATCTAGGGACCAGTATATAGCGTGGAAATTTGAACGAAATTTCGCATGAATTCCACAAAAAATCAGTTCGTTTAGTGCACGAACAAGAACAAAGATGTCACCCATTCCAAACGGAGCGTAAGTTTGCACTCGGTCCCTTCCTTTCGGCAACCTCCATTGAGGCCTATAAACACCATCACGAGAAGTAGAGAAAGCTCCCACACGCCGAACCAACGCTCAACCACTAGCGTCGCGTCGCCTTTGCGGGTGTTGGCGCCAATGTCCGCACAGCTCCAACTACCTCACCACGCCACGCAGGCTTTTATACGCCCCCTTCATCATGCCGGTGCATGCACTGTTGCAGTGGTAGCAGCGGTGGTGGTGGTAGTTGCCTACCCAACCACGCGGCGCGAGTCCTAGCTAGCTCACCGGTATGGAGATCGTGACGGCCTGGAGCTCCTCCGGGGACCAGCAGCAGCAGCAGGGGCCGCGGAGGCGCAAGGCGAGCGATGGGCACGTCGTCGCGCAGCTGCTCGACTCGCCGCTCCCCACGCCGCGCCGATCGTGCTGCGGGTCGGCTGCGGACACGCCCCGCAGCGTGCGCGGCGCGTCGCCGCAGCGCACGCACGTGCCGTTCTCGTGGGAGAGCTCCCCTGGCGTGCCCAAGGTCGACACGTTCGGCGGTAGATTGGAGCGGGGCGTGCTGCCACCGAAGCCGCCGCCGGGGCGGGGCGGCATTGGTGCCGGCACCCCGTGGCACGTCCGGACCTACCACGGCGGCAACACCACCGACGCTACGAGCAGCGACGACGACGACGAGGACGACACCTTCTCCGACGCGCTCGAAAGGATCTCGTCGTCGGACCGGCTTGCCGCGTTCTCCGCCCGGCTGAGCTCCGTCGACGGCGCTGGGTCGCGGCGCCTGTCGAGCTTCATCATGGACCGCTTCCTCCCGGCCGCCAACGCCATTGCCACGACGTCCGCGGAGAAGCACCCGAAGAAATCCCCGCGCCGCAGCGCGCGCTGCTCCAAGCACGACGACGAGGCGCCGGCCGCGGCCAGGCGGGAGACGCACTCGCTGCGCCGCGGCCCCACCCACGAGCAGCCGAAGCACCCCATGCGCCACGTTCCCGTTCTCCAGTGCGAGGAGAGGGCCATGCCGCCGCAACAGAGCAAGGGCGCAGACCTGGCGCAGCCTGCGCGGCGCCTCGACGAGGAGGCGCAAGGCGAGCAGATGTCCCCGAGGGCGTGTGGGTTCATGGTGCTCTTCCCATGGAGCGTCAAGCCGGTGCTCTGCGGGTTCCCGCGGAGCCCGGCACGTTGCCGGACGCCGCGCGCTGACGTGGGCACCGCGCCCTGTCCTCCTCGCCGGAGCACCACGCTAGGCGACGTTCTGGTGAAGGAGAGCATGGGACGGAACGGAGACCTGTCGCACTGGTACGAGGAGAAGAGCGGCAGTGGCAAGGAGTGGTCGAGTCCCGCTCCCGGGTTGGGCATGGTGATTCTTGGCACGAGCAAGAGGTATTGCGCCGATGCCAGGAAGGCTCTGAGCAGGCTGGCGCGCTCGGTAACGGACGGCGGCGGCAGCCCCGGGATCAGCAGCAGGGAGAGAAGGAGCGGCAAGCCGGCCACCTCGCCGCCTAGCTCGACATCCGGGGACTGGGAGGATGCCGCAGCTGAAGCCACCGTCCGAGTCGTGGCTCAGTCACGCGCGCGGGAGCAATACTGTGAAGGTGTGAATAACAAAAGATGATGCGATTTGTGATCAACATGAGAGCCAAAACTGCAAATATATACAGCTGCTTTCATTTATTTCTTCAGCGTTTCATGTCTTCTATAGTTCTATAGTAAAGCATTCATTGCCGTATTTGTGTCTATGTTCTCTGAACTGTTGAAACAACAATTTCTCAAGAAGGAACGCTGTGTACATTTATTCACTACTCACAATTTTTCACTTGATAGGATTTACTTACTTTCAGGGAACCAAAGAATGAAAGAATAGTGCATGCAATATGCACTGCAGGCATATCTCTGTACAACTGTATGCCCTGCCTACTTGCCTGGAGAGTAAAAACACCAAAACTGTACAATTTTCTATATTCCTCCTATCAAATGGACAGTATTGCAGAATTGCTGCAAGACAACTGCACAATGGAACATTTCTCTATGACGAGATGATTTCAAGTTCAGCCCACCACAATGCACTATTTCTCGGGATCACCTGATCTTGAGAAATCCCTGTGATCAGTTGCATCCTTTTGGTTACCTCGGCCACCGTCGGCCTCTGCCGGGGGTCATCACTTATGCATAAGTTCACCAGTTCTGTAAGTGCTCCGACATGCTCTTCAGGGACTGATTTGAGTGTTGGGTCAACCATACCCATCAAGGGCTTATCGCTGCTGAGGTATCTGTGAGCCCATAGAATTAGGAGGCTGTTGTCATCAGAAAATGGACGCCTTCCAGAGATCGTCTCAAGCAGAAGCAAAGCAAACTTATACACCGTGCTGCACTCATCAGAAGCGTTGAAGTCATCTTTGCCTTCTTTCTTGTCAGCACCAAAACTGATGTCTGAAACCTTTGCAGCGTTGTCTTCAGTCAAGTATATGCATGAAGAGTTTAGATTTCTTAGGATTAAAGGAGGGTTCTGCTGGTTCATGTGGTTCAAACAGTATATTACTCCCATCACTACCCGTAGGCGTGACTGCCAATTCAATTGCTCTGCTTCTTTAACTGCAGCAACATTGTTTCAATTGTGATTAAGAATAACTGCTAGTAGCATGAGTCATCTTGGCATGACGAATAACAAATGAACTGGAGTTCTTACCATGCAAGTGTTCAAATAGTGATCCATTTGAACATACTCAAACACCATCATCCGAGTGAACGGTTTTTCGTCTTCACAGTAACCCACAAGGTTCATGAAATTCTTATGGTTCACTTGTGACAAGACTTCAACCTAGAACACCACATCATATCTATGTTAGAAACTCAACACCTTACAGTGTGGAAAAAGGAATTAAACAGAAAGACCAGTTAGATACCTTATTCTTGAATTCTGCTTCAGCTATAGTAGACCACCTGCAGGCATAATGTATCAATGTAGACACAACAGCTATCTCCGCTCCACATGGGAGAGTACCTTTATACAATGTAAATCCAGGTAGTGTGCCAATTACGTTGCTGAAATCTTCACATGCTTTTTCGAGTTCTGACCGTCTGAATGAATTTATGCCTGAAACACGGGAGTTAGAACTTGACTCCAAATTTTGTTGCATGCATCAAGAGAAACATGCACTATTGTAAAGATGCCAAACTCTTAGATGCAATTTACCATGGAATATTGAATAATAATTAAACCAAGAAACATGGAAATCCATCAGCATAGAGACCAACCTGCCAGGGTAGTGGTCTGTAACTGCCTCCCTGCAGTCGGAGACAAGGGCACAACACTGCTAGTCTTCCTGCTGCAGTAGCAAATGAAGATTGCAGCTGACAAGGTTACAGCCACAAAACAAATCGCTGCTCCTATTGATGCATATATTGTTGAAGAACTGATATTCTTGCTCTTGCTCTTGCCCTCTTGGATTGTGGTTTGATCTTTGTTGGGATATACAGGAGGGGCAGGGGAGGGAACAGGTTCAGAAGGAGGTGGTGGCAATGGATGTCTGGGGGGGAAAAGTGGTGCTTCTGGATCCTGGCGAGGATCTGGGATTGTGAAAAAAGGGCTCATATCTGATGGTTCTAATACAGAAGTTTCAGAACCAAGCATCTGTTTAATTGGGGAATGGTTTTCTTTGCTTGCTAGAAGTTTTCTGATTATGGCATTCCCCTTGCTCCTACATGGAGAATAAGTGAATGTTAGCGCAAAAAACAATCGAGTTTGCATGCAATTTATTTCCTACAAAAGAAGCAGAAAACTCTTAGTCATCCTCCTAGATCATCCTCAACTAAACATGCTGATCACAATTTTCATTGACCAAGAAACCCTCATAGACCAAAACAAAAGTATCCCTATTGAACAAGTAATGGTGTCTTATAGACCAAAACATCAATGCAATTGCAAAATCAGCGCAGAAATGTCAATCCTTATTTGATTTAATTTGCTAACTGAACTCAAATTCAAGCCTTGCACAAACCACAAGTATAATACAGATATCAGATATGTTAGCAGAAGCAGCTAGGCAAACCTTGCAATAGATGCCCTATTGACGAAGTCCAGTCTTGAACCTGAGACTCACAAAGACGTGCGAGCTCATTTAATTCAGGCAGTAACCCACCAGAAAGTCTGTTCCCTTTAAGAAATCTGCAACTCAAGCAGTAAAGTTAAGGTCAAGTTGTGAAGTTAAACTGAGTTAACAAATAAACTATATTGAAGTTCTCACGCACAGAAATTCTAGTGATAAAATGTTTCTTAGCTCTGATGGGATCAGTCCGTCAAAATTATTGTATCCCAGATCCAACATCTTCAACTCCTGTAAATCTCCTATCTCGGTAGGGATGATACCATAGAAAGAGTTCTTGTGCAGAATGCTGTATGGATATAAGAAATTAATATCAGAATAGTATGAAGGAAGAACGCCATTTCGAGAGTAAGGCAGGCAAGTACATAACATACACAAATACAAAGTCTGCACATATGAGATGCTTTTTTTAGGTGACATGCCTGAATGGCGTACACAGTTCAACAGATAAATTTCTGATTGCACTAACAATAATAAGAAGTTATTTATTCAGTTAGTAACTCAGAGAGCTCTATGCAATGAAGAACAAGCATGACCAAGGATTGGGATGGCGGGGGAATCATTTGCCATCAAAGAATCATAAATATGAAATTAGATTTATGCAGATTTCTGCCGCAGCCTCCTTTCACTTAATTATTTATTTTAACTGAAATGCTCTTCTTGGTTCGTCAGAATAAAAGTGGACAAAATAACAACTCAACATCTGATAAAACTTCACAGTTCCAGCCTTTATCACTTACATACTCCAATAGGCCCCTTAGATTCAAACCAAAAAAACATCTGTCTTGTATCTATTAGATGCCACGAAAGAATATCCAACATGCTAACTGATGTGCCTGAATTGACTGTTGAAAAGCCTAACTTTCAGTTTCAGAAAAGTTCATCATCATGAAATCATATAATGCTAGAAACTTTCAGTTTTACTACCTAACATAAAAAAAATTAGATCAAAGCACAAAATTGATTTTGATTCACTGGTAGTTTCAGAAACATCAAATACTATCCGATGAGTCAAAGTGTGAACTGCGTATGATAAAAACATAGTGTTTCTAAAAAATGTCAATAACGAAAGTACAGAATATTCTTACAGAGAATGCATGTGAGTAAATTCTCCAATCTGCGGCGGTAACATGCCCTTCAGACCAAGATTTGCTAAGTTCCTGCAACAATTGCACTCAAATTTAGGGGAAAACATCAACATAGATACAATCAATTATAAGCGGAATATAGGAATATACTGCAAAAATCAAGCATTAAAGAACACACTGCTAATTTACCAAACATGGCTGCATAGGATGCATATGCCATATCATATACTAAACACCCCCGACATGCCAGTGGAGGATCAACAAAATGCCACTGCAGACAGTTAAGCTGATGCTCCACGTGAATTTATAAAGGATCCTCCTTATCAGGATGATCAGCAAATTATCCATCCAAAGAAGGATGATCCCTCAATGCACAGAAAATGTCTTTTTCTTTAGAATGGGAAAATGTCAATTATCATTCCCGCGATGCAAAGATAACATAATGCAGTTCTGCTGATGGACAAGGAACAGCACGATCTCATCATTCAACCTAAACACGTAAATTTAAGGTTACTCTTGTTTTCACGTTGCAGCTTAGTTCAGGCAGTTCATTTCTTCCAAATAAGTAGAAATGATAAATTTGTGTTCCATCTTTTGCTGTGCAAAAGTTCGAACTTACAGGCCCGTCACAAGTCCATCGTCCGAGCACTCCACACCGAACCAAGAACAAGGGCTGGAGTCCCCTTCATCCCAATCCAGCAGAGCATGAAATGGATCAGCTTCTATCATCTCTTTAAACCTCAGAAGAGCAACACCTGCAATTCAGGAAAGCAAACCCTAAACAGAGTCAAAACAAAAGGTTGGACAAGGAAACACCCAAGATAAGCAATCCAAATCACAATCTGGTACCTTCATGATTCAGCGACGCACACAGCTCAAGCCCCATCAAGAACCAGAACAAGAACCATAACGCCGGAGCTCTCCTCCGACAATTCCGCATTGCCGAGCAACTTTACAAGAACGCGACCCCAAAGAAGCACCAAAGGCCGCTGGCCGCTACGCTCGTGTTTCGTTCCTCCAAGAACCGGCACTAGAAAGTACCTAATTCCGATCTTTCCTCCACTCTTGAGCGATTCAACAAGAACGGGCTGCGTGGTTTGGATTGGGAGCCGGAAATGTGGAGCGGATTAAGCAGAAAGCCAGGGGGGAGAGAGAGAGAGAGAGAGAGAGAGAGAAGAAACTATCAGAATAGCCGCCAAGAACGAATCAAGAAGTGGACCAACTAACCAAATCGTTCCCTTCAAGGAGCCTAATCTTGATGTATCCGAAGAAAAATACTACTAGTACTAACAAACAAGAAAGGGAGAAGGATAGGCAACACCAGGAGAGAAGTGGTGTGAAATAGCGGTAGGACGCGTAATCCGACGTAGCCTGGAAGCGCACGCGGAGAAGAACGGAAATGTTCAAGTAGGTGGCAGGGAAGAGGCGGCGTCAATTCCTTTCGCTCCAAAGAATCAAAGATGAGAAGTCAGAACTATACTATAAGAGGTATATTTGTCTGTTGGACTAGTCTAGAAAATAATTGTGCATCTCCGGATTGGGGTATAATTGACTTGGTTAGTGCTTTGCTTTCCTTTATATCGAGATTTGAGAGGAGGGTCAATGGTTGTTGCAACGGCAGAGGTAAACCGAGAAAAAAACGGAGGTGCACGCACCAAAGTAGCCTAGTTCCAGAAAAATCAGCGTGCCTTGTCCCGCGCGCTATAGTTTTTAGAGGTCGTTTGGTTAGTTGACACAGTTTTTCTGACTTGCGTTAAATTTATTAAGATAGTAATGGGTTCTTTAGAAAATTAGTGGTTGATACACTCTTTTTACTCCATGTCCTGCATTTTGCATACATGATTTCATACTTAATACTGACATATTCTCTACAAAATTTTGTGATGTACCATATCTCCCTGGTAATTGGTATATTATTGTGGCAAGCTACTACAATGATCAAATGGTCACCAATAAAGTAGATCTGGGACGTGCACAGTACTACTACATGTTTTAGATGCATTCGTTGGCAAGGCATATCCACATATGAATGCATTCACGCAAGCTCACATGCGTCATTATAGGTATCTAATTAACTATGCGCCAGAACAAGTAGCTGATAAAGTTAACATGTTGTTTGACAAATGATGTAATGATAGCTCCTCTCGTCAGAAAAATATATCAAAACAACTATTGATACTGAAATAAAATATGCTTTTAAACTAGTCTTTTGTAGATTATACAAAAACAGATTACCGAACGACAAAATATATAAATAGTCTCAAACGAGATAATCATAAGGCGGACGCTACAAATCGGTATGCCTATCCTAGGATTTCTAGGCATAGCCCTGTAACGTTGATTCTCTTTTTCACGGACGGTTGGATCGGCATGCAATAGCTGGGTCTAAATCTTTGGATTGTTTCCGTGAAACAAACAGCAAATAACCCGGGATTGACGCCTTGATTGTAAGGAAAGAGCTGAAATGAATGCTTTGTTGCCTTGTGCTGCATGGCGGGCAACTTCTTCGCCATTTCTCGTTCTGTACAGCTCCCGTTCTGCAGCGAGTTGTTGCTTGCAACAACAAGAAAATGGCGCATTTGATTCGTGATTTAGAGATTCCTCCCTCAAATAATCATAGATCTCATCCACGAATTGTTGGACCAAGTGTGATGGACGACTTAACCAAGGCGGCAGGTATTGGGGAGCAGATGAATTTTCTTAATCCCCCTATTGCTTTCGTGGATGATCGGGAGGCCAGCTCCATTGCAGTTGTTTCGGTGAGTTTCGGAACCAAACTTTGATCTTGCTCCTTGTAAAGCTTTGTTTCCCTATGTTTTGTTTCGTCCTCCCTGAAAATCTGATGGAAAACACGATTATTGCATCCAGTCTGAGGTTGAAGATGAACAGTGATGTATCTGCAACACATATACATTGCTTGCGAAACATTTTATGATAGAGTGATGAACATTATGTTGCATATCCAGTGTACAAACATGTTTAGCGACCTGAATAAACATTTAACGTTTACGTGAGAAACAAATGTTGATTGCAATAAATTTAAACGATTATTGCATCCAGTCTAAGGTTGAAGATGAGCAGTGATGTATCTGCAACACATATACAGTGCTTGGGAAACATTTTATGATAGGGTGATGAACATTATGGTGCATATCCAGTGTAGAAACATGTTTAGCGACCTGAATAAACATTTAACGTTTACGTGAGAAACAAATATTGATTGCAATAAATGATTATGGACTAACTCGTTGAAACATCGATTGCAGCTCACCGATGACAAAATAGAGCCAACAGGACTGCCTCAGGACATAGATGATGATGAAGCACGTACTTATGATGGTGATGAAACAAACACTGTTGTCGGAAATGAAAGTATGATGGAGCATCTTGTTCCATATGTGGGAATGGTGTTTGATACAGTAGAGGAGGCACAAAAGATCTATAATGAGTATGCACACAGGTTAGGGTTTGGAACAAGGATAGGGTCCTCGAGGAAGAGCCAAAAAAAGGGTAGTAATCAGTTGATCAGGAGGGTGTTTGAGTGTACTCATACAAGGAGAACGAGTGTCAAAGTTAGCGAAACAATGGTCGATTGTGGAATTGAATCAACTAGTGAGAAGGAAGATGGTTTACCTGAAAGAAATGGTGATACTAGGGCACGAAACTTGATGAAACGTCACGATTGCAAAGCAAGCATGGTTGTTGGTAGTCGGAATGGAAAGTGGATGGTTACGGTTATGCGCGAGGAGCACACCCACCCTATGGTCACTCGGGTGGAGAGAACACGGTTCTATAGATCTCACTGTAAAGTACCATATGAAGAATATGAGTTCTTGAAGACGTTGCATCATCGCAACATCCAGACCTCGCACATCATGGCACTGTTAGGAGACCTGCATGGGGGCCTCCGCAATCTTCCATACACAACTAGAGATGTTGAAAACATAAGGACAGTCCTGAGGCAAGGACTGAATTGGCGCGACATGGCGGTCACCGTGGAGTATTTTCAGAGGCTTCAAGCGGACAGCCCACAATTTTACTATGCATTGAAACTAGATGAAAACCACGCAGTGAGGGGATTGTTTTGGGTTGATGGAAGGACAAGACAGCTGTACAAGAAGTTCAGGGATTGTGCTTTTTTTGACACCACTTTCTGTACAAATAGGTATAACATGCCGTTCGCGCCAATTGTAGGGATCAACAACCACAACCAGACGATAATGTTGGGATGTGCTCTTATTCCTGATGAAACTATTGAGACATTCAAATGGGTGTTTGAGAATTGGATGGTTGCTATGGATGGAGAACATCCGAACTGTTTGATGACGGATCAGGACCAAGCAATGAAAACAGCTATACATGAGGTGTTTCCAAACACTAAACATAGGTGTTGCAAGTGGCATGTGTTGCGGAAAGCGCAAGAGAAGCTTGGGAGGTTATTCAATACAAGGGAAGGGTTCGAAACTGATTTCTTTGCATGTATAAATGACACAGACACCGTTGGGGAATTCGAATTGTCATGGCAACAGCTGATAGTGAAGCATGACCTATGTAATAACATTCACCTAAGTAACATGTGGGTCACTAGGGAGACTTGGGCACCGGCCTACTTCAAGAAAGATTTTTTCCCCTTCACGAGCACAACCGGGAGATCAGAAGGCTTAAACTCATTTTTTAAGAAGCTTGTCCACCCTCAAGACTCCGTATGGCAATTTGTGAAACAATACGACTACATAGTTGAAAGAACACTTGATAGGGAGGACAATGCGGGTTTCATTGGTGAGGTGACGACGGCCCCCCTGTGGTCTAGGTATGTTTCCACAATGACATAATGAATATAGACTCCATACTATTTTGCATGTAACGAAGTGCTTATGTTACTTTATTTTGTTGACAGTTTTAAAATAGAGGAGCAGGCAGCAAAGTTCTACACTAGGGGATTGTTTGAAAAATTCAAATCATTGTTGAAAGGTACCTCGGCATTGATCATCAACAGAGTTGAAGATACTAGGCTGATGTTTCAGCTATGTCCAAATGATTCAGAAAGGCCAAAAAGCATGTAGTCTCGGTTAATCTAGAGGACAGTTCATACGTGTGCTCTTGCAACATGTTCAGCATGGATGGGCTGTTGTGTGCTCATATCTTGAAGGTTATGGTGCACCTAAACGTGCAAGAAATACCCGAAAAGTACTTGCTTGAGAGGTGGTCTGCGGAGGCAACAACTGCGCTACATAGAAGCAACGAGTGGCAAACATGCTTGATTGGAGTTCCAGAAACTAATACTCTTAGATTTAATGCTTTATGCAGGAAAATGGCAAATCTAGCATCTGATGCGTGCTTTTCTGAAGGTACATACAAGGTTGTGTATGGAGGGATTGAGCACTTGTGTAGCCTAGTTGCTAAAGCTAGAAGAAATGATGGTGGTGTGGACGAACCACTGAATGTTGAAGTTCCGAGCATTGTACGTAACCCGCCACGGAGTGCTACGAAGGGTCGTCCACCGGAGAAAAAGAAGAGGAAGATGCCAGGAGTGGAGATTAGGGCAATGAATAGCAAGAAACGTACTAACAGGGCAAAGAATTGTTGCTCGTTTTGCAGGGAGGACACACACAATAGAAAGACTTGGCCACAGTTAGCGCTTCAGAATAAGAGAGAAAGTGACGAAGCCGAAAGAGTTAGGCATGAAACTGAGCTCACATTGTGATGATCGGATCGTATTCGTTTAGTTCGGGACATTTTGAAAGAACTAGTGTGTTTAGTTAAGTTGGAGCCGTAGTTTGGTTTGTTTTGCTTCTCACTGTGTGAAACTATGCTACTGGATTCATAATTTGCTTTTCTATGCTTCTCCTTGATAGAAGTAATTGAGGGGAACAAAAATATATTGAATGATCAACAAGTTACCAGTTTATTTGCGCTGTAAAATGTTTCATACAGAAATGGACAAAGGAATTAGACTTTGAATGAGGCCGAATAATGATGTTAGCTACTTTGCATGGATGAAACATTGTTACACAGAAAATGGAACATTAACATATGAGGAGTGAAACAAAGTTGTGATTCATGTGAAACAAAAATGGCCTTGACGTCCCTCTTGATGTGAATATAGTGAGATGTTCATTCGGCCAGCTCATTATGTTTCCGCCAGCACATTAAAATGTTTCCGAATCTATTACAGTAATATCTGGATGGACAGAGGAATTAGACTTTGGATGAGGCCGAAGAATGATGTTAACTACTTTGCATGGATGAAACATTGTTACACAGAAAATGAAACATTAACATATGAGGAGTGAAACAATGTTGTGATTCATGCGAAACAAAAATGACCTTCATGTCCCTGTTGAAGTGAATATAGTAAGATGTTCCTTCAGGCAGTAAATTATGTTTCCACTGGCATATAAGAATGTGTCATACCCATGTGAAGATAACAAATGCATTCACAGAAAGCAACATATTTGGACTGCATATGAAACACGATATATCATTCCACTGACGACATGGTAACAATACATACATGTCATGTACGGACATAACAGACTCATAGGTTCATAATTGAACTTAATTCACGACATAGTAACAATCCATATATGACACATAGAAACAATCCACATATGTCATATAATGCAGCAAAGTTCACAATCCGATGACAAGTTTAAGATGAGTAGTGATTCATTTCTTCCATGTCAAAACCCGTGAAGAATCTTGCGTATTCAATGGCGACCTGATGAGCCCCTCAGCAATGAGCTTGCGGAAGTCTGTGATATGGTCCTGCAATGAAAAAATGTATTGTTAGAATTGATCAGCAAGTGCACACATAGAGTGATAGGAATATGAGACTATACCGGGTCAAATTTCTTCAGTGCCTTGCCATCCCATTTATCCATGAAAAGCATCGTGAAGATCCCGCAATCATAACTAGTGCATATGACAAGAAAGATCAACTATTATTGCTTCTCAATTATGTAATATTAGCATAACTTGTGTTAAAGATTGCACATATGAGCACTAACATGGTCCGTTGCTGTGGGCAGTCTTGTGGATAGTCAGATTTGAATTCCCCTCTTTTGTACCTAGTGAATGTGTTTGTAGCACGTGCGAGTGCAAAGAAGTTCACGACCTGCCGTTGGTAATGTTAGAAAACAGATGGCATTGTTGTGAAACAAAACCAAGTAGTAAGGATTACACATAGATAATGGAACTAAAACAGAAATACATACCACATTGTCGGCTGCCTCATATATGTCGTCTAAGCTGCTTCTTTTCAACGAGTTAAAAACATTGGATGTCTTGTAGAGTAGATTGATACAACAAAGGATCCAATGGTCCCCGTGAACAATCGTAAAGTACAGCTGCAGCGATGAAGATAAGAGTTGTATTAATGCAAAGAAATTGGACATAAGAATTGCAATAACATGGTGGAACAGGGACTAACTAGATCAAATTTCTCAAGCTTGAATTCTTCGTAAACTCGCATGAATTCTCCCTTGCATGTGTTTGGATCGAATGTTCTATCATCCACCATGAGTTTTGACTACAAAGGAAACAATATTTATTGCAACAATGAAATATTTCCATGCAAAGTAGTTAACATCAACATTACCGTAATAGATTGGAAAAAGGCAAATTTCTTGCAAATTGGCTGGTTTGATATTGTTTTGTTAGCAACAAGGTTGAAGTGCCTAATGTAAAGCTCCATGACCTCCGTGCTGATCCTTGAACGAGGCTTTAATGACTCCCGGAAGTTTTGATATGATATATGGTAATCCTTAAAGACAATGAAATGTGGCCTGTAAAACAAACATGGAACATCAAACATCCAAAATCAGTGCAATGTTGACTTAAACAAAGAAGAAGATATGAAACAATTAAGGTGAAGGAAAATGCTTACTGTTCTTCACCCTTCTTGGGCAGGTTGACGCATTTCTTTAGTATGTACGTCTTGTAGATATCATCAACCTCTTTATTAACCTTAAGCTTCTTATTCATGACATCGTCATCAGTACCAATGAACGCCCTTTTTTTCCGGTTCTTCTTGTCAAGAGAGAGTGTTCCGATGCTTCTATCGAGTTCACTAACCGCACGTCCTAAACATGAATGGAGTGAAACATGTGAGGGAACCAATAATACATAAAAACGAAATTTTGGGTTGACTAAGGTACCTAGTTCAGCAGACTCCAAAACAGTCCGGCTTCTTGTTGCCCTTGTTGGAATATCACGGAGAGGGCCCTCTGATGGCTCTACTTCTTCCGCTGCCTTGGAAACATTCTCATCTTCTTTCGCACGTGCTTGTTCTACTTCTTCCGCTGCCTTGGAAACACTCTCCCAGAATTCATCCTCATTTTTCCCACTAGTGCCACCATCAGCAACATCCTGGGGCTCACTATCCGCACCCGCAGCTACTCCCGGAGATGGGCTAGCTGTACCTATTTCACATGGTACAGCGGTGTTGCGGGTTGCTTCCCCTCGGACCTCATGAAGCTTGGAAGCAGCGATAACCTCCATGGCAAACTCTTCCATGCGTTTGGCATGCATTGTTCTCATTATTGCATGGTTTCTCTCTAAGTCTGCGTCCCAAAGGGCATTGTGCTTCTCTATAATATGTAGCAAATAACCTGGAATCTGTTGAAAAAGACATTGGCAAGAATGAAACATTGAAAGTTATAATTAAAAATAACTGATATCTGTGCATGAAACAAAACTTCAGTGACTAAACATGTATAGAGTTATATGGAAACATTAGAACTGTAACTAATGAATTTTTTGAAAAACAGAAGAACGAAGTTTACCCATGGAGCTTGCGAGCTTGAAGGACGACTGCGCTGGTCACCCATTGCTTTGTCTCTGATGTCATCGGTGGAAGGACGATCAAAGTATGGAGTCATGTAAAATGGACGGAACTACAAAAAGATAAATTTAATTGTCTATACAACATTGGGGGCCATCAACCGAAGGGACAAACGTGAGTTATGCATGAACTTACGGGGCGGGCACCATAAGAATGTGGCTTCAAAGATAATTTGTTCCTATCCTGTTTCATGACGAAATCAAAATCTTCATCTTTCACGTGAGACGCCCTTGGCAGAGAGTAATCAAAACGATGATCGGACAAGATTGATGGAGGGAAATCCAAGTGATCCATATATATAATCTGCAATTCAAACAAGTGTTCGAACCAAGCATGAGATTCTGTGAAATACAATAACAAAAGTGGAAAAATAACAATTTGTAATTGAAGTGTGCTTACGGCAAGTAGATCAATGAATCCACCAATGTTTACTTTTGCCAACCCAGATGTTTGCTTCTTCTGGAACTTAGCAACCTCTTCCATGACATGTTTTAAGATGTGTGCACACCAATCATATTGACAGATATTGTCAACGTCATTGAGGCTACCAAGATAACCCAGTCGCAGCATGTTATTGGTTCCAGGACAAAGATAAGTTGACAATGCTATGAGAAAAAAGGTCCTCAAGAATGTCTCCTTATCCATATCTGTTTTCAGCATCTCAATAGCATCAGCAATTGGCGCCCGTCTTGTGCTTGCGTAGTCTCTTTTGTACACATCACGAAACACTGATTCCTCGTGACTACCAAGAACAATGACAGGCCGACTACCAGATGGAAGACCTGTAACCTTTTGCACCATTTCTTTTGTGAACAAAATACTTGTGCCATTGCGGTTGTTCCTAAACTCACAAAGTTCTGGAGTAATCCTCTCAATAATCCATTGAAGCAACCCGTCAGGCACAGAATAAGAGCTAACATCCAAAAGAATTCCAAGGCCACTCTCCCGAACAATAGCTTTTTGTGGCTCCGTTAACCCATCAACGACTTTCTTAAAACGTTTAGCAGAGAAGCGATTCAATAACTCAACACCAGATTCCTTCATTTTTGCAAATAGGAATCCTGATAAAAGAACATCAAAATGAACATAGCTGCAGGTAATTAATTATGGATAGTCAAAAGGAACACAAACAAGAAACAAAAACATTATGCTGATGAAACATACTAATTGTGCTGTAACAACATAATTAATATGAATTGGCAACATATATGCTCTGATATATAAAGAAAAGAATGTAACAACAAAATAATTTTGCATTGGCAACATATATAGTGTGAGATGGAAACATATACTATAAGAACATAGTAATTATGCATTGGAAACATATATAGTGAATGGTGGAAACAAAAACTAGAACAACAAACCTTCTATGCGGTGGCAACATGTACGGTACGAGATGGAAACAAATATCTTTTGAATTTGCAGGACCACACATCCCGCCATAATTTAAATGAAACACTACCGAAGCCACAGCAACACAGTAATTATGCATTGGAAACATATATAGTTCATGGGGGAAACAAAAATATAGAACACTACAAACAGTGCATGATCAATTCATGAAATTGAATACGGTACAACATTAGCCTATGTGAACTAAGGTAGGTTACACAAGCCGAGAATTTTATACATGAACCGGTCGAAGAGCATTCCATATGAAATCAGATTTCGAAACCCTAGCATAATCGGAAAACATGAAATCCCAATTCACAACCCTAGCATAATCGGAGTTCAGAACCGTAGCAAAACCGGTGAAATGGGATGGGATGCATTCCAAAATCGTACGAAATAACCTAGCATATAAATAACGAATGAGCTACAAATCTAAAACGACGAACACAGAACCAAAGAAAAAATGTTGAAGAAAGAGAGGGAGGGAATGTACCTCGGTTTCGAAGGGGACCGCCGGATAGCCGCACCGCCGCGCTGGAGAAGACGAAGGAGAGTACGCGGCACCGGAGAATAGGAATGCCACCGAGCGCCGGAGAATGCCGCCGCCGGAGAAGACGAAGGAGAGAGCGCCGCGCGGGAGAAACGAGGACCGGCGTCGTCGCGCCGGAGAATGCAAGAGGAACCGTGCGGGGTAGCGGTGGAAGACGAACAGGCACCGGAGAATAGGAATGCCGCCGCGCCGGAGAATGCCGCCGCCGGAGAAGACGAGGGAGAGAGCGCCGCGCGGGAGAAACGAGGACCGGCGTCGCCGCGCCGGATAATGCAAGAGGAACCGGCGCCGTGCGGGGTAGCGGTGGAAGATGAACAGTCCGTCTGCTGGAGAAGATGAAAAGACTCAACCCGATGGAAACAATGAAACACCCTGACGTCACAGTGCGAAAAATCAGGACTACATCCCGGGCGGTGGCATTTTCCCGTAATTAACCGGACTAGTTTTTGGCCGCCGATTTGGTTGAATCAACGGCTCTAGAAGAGGAGTACAGAGGACGGGAATAGGCATGACGGCGTGTAGAGTTTTCCTAATCATAATTCACCACACTGTTTAGCGCACGTGCGCACACGCACACGCACACGCACACGCAAAAACTCATTATCCCACTGATCAATTCTTCCGTGGCCTCTTGAAGACTTCAAGCTGTAAAGGGATATTCTCAACGACAAAAAAGCCTGTAAAGGGATCACGGAGGATCGGAACTCGGAGGATGTACATGTCTATCCCATTTTCTTTTATTCCGAGAGAAAATCATGTCCCACTGCATGTTCTAGAAAGAAAAATGCATATCAATACTTATGGGTAAAATGCATATACATGGGATATATGTGTCTGAACACCAACTTGTGGAACTTTTTTTCAACACGAACAAACCGTTGGGAGTTACATTAAGAGTAAATTGAACTAGGAGTCCTTAGACTTGCGGTGTGGATCATCTGGAGTCCAACAAGTTGCAAAACGTCAATCAAACATCTTAAACTTCTATAAGTGGTTCACCTCTAATTCAAATGCCACAAGCAGTTCACGTAGGACAAGACTTTGGCTTAGGAGTTGTTCATAGAGTTGTTTTCTTTTTGCAAAAGGGCCCTATGTATGTAAATAACGTGCATTATGCTATCTCTCTCATGTTCACTCTCTCCTCTCTCACATCTTGCCGCTACCATTCCCGTCCACCACACCGGCCATGATTGATTTTACTGATTCAGCACAAAAAAAAGACAAATTTTTACATTGATTTCTAAAATTCAGCATAAGAATGATCAGATTCATCTTGCCCATATTCACACAAAGATCAGAACTAATAAAAATGGTGAACCATCGAGAACACATGAAGAACACGGCTGCTGGTGAGGAGGGCATGAGAAACCATTCAGATGGACATGCAGTGGCGAGCTGTGGCGCACCCGGTTTTAAGGCCGGATAAGCCCTTGTGTTTACGGTACCGGTCCCTGGATCAGTAGCCGATACCCACAAGTTTACCTGTGTATCAAAATCATACACGCACTTATTAGATTAGAATACGTAATCCGATCTTCAAGATCGAAAACTATACCTTTAGCCCAACGGCTAGAAATCTTGCAGCGGAAATCGAGCGGTGATGAGCCCATCAATATGCCGTTCCCAACAGGCAACTGACTGGGGGTTCGCCCTAGTTATCGCGGATACCGCCGTTGCTTTCGAACGGTCGCCCATCGGTCTGGCCAAATCAACAAGCCAGGTGAGTACATTGAATGTACTCGCAAGCGCTCCGCCGGGGAGTTTAGTACGGATATGATCATGCTCAGAATTTATCAATAACATGGCTCTATCCTAAGTTTCATGTTGTACGAGAAAGTAAGTTTGCATTTGAAATAAATACATAGATGTAAAAGCGATTTTATCAAAATTATCTCGACGCAGCGAGATAAAGTATTGCTCAAAACACTCGCCCGTTGCAACGGGGAGTTCACTTTTGTGCTTACTGTTACAACGGTACAGCACGGTACTTACCCGGTTCCACAGGGAGGACGCTGCTCACCTCGTACTTACGGGGTTCCCAATCGCCCGGTTCCTCAGGTAGACGACGCTCACCTCGTACTTACGGGGATTCTAAGGTTTGCCCGAGTCTACGGGAAAACCCGACTTCACACCTCCCGCTACGGCGGAACTTGGCAAACTGCCCTGCGAACACGACGGTTCGCGTCCTTAAACCCATAACCCAGAAATCCTTTTTGGGGCTCAGAAGCCAGACTACTTTAGTGTGGCCCGACCAAGTTCGTCCATGACCGCGGACGCGGCTATTCGAATAGTTTTAACCCTCTGCAGAGGTGGTACGACTTTACCCACACGATGTAGTTCACCCTGGGCATACCGGGCCCAGCATACTACCAGAGCTAGTACAGCGAGACTCTTCGCCGGTGTGAACCCAGCCATGAACCCGTCAGAAGGACATGTCCCACACCTAGCTCGAGACAGTATCCCTGCTACGAGGAGGTTGGTGTTCCGTCTCTGTGGCGAACCAAACCTCGTTACCTACGGGTTTAGCCCTCTTCGGGGTGTAACCCACCCCATCTGCACTCTACTAACTGCCCACGGGTTCATGCTAGTCCAGGCCGGTTACTAGATCAAGTCCTTCCCACAAAGGACATGTGGTCGTACGGTAAGACTTGGCCAAACGGCACTTAAGACAGGTCCTTAGGTGATCCGAGAAGGACTCCACACCTCACCCCGGAACGGGCTGCGAGAACCACGCCGGGCATTACCTCACACTCAACATGCTCCCTGCATTTCCCCCTTCATCTCCGACCCGGATCAAAATCTTCTCCATTTTCAGCTTGGTTTCACAAACCATTTCACGGTAGAATATCCCAACCCCATGCATATCCTACCTTCCATGCACCTCTACAACCGGACGCGACGGTCCGTTTCGATATTTCATCACATGAAATATGGGGTGTTGCTTTCCTTTTTCCTTTTCGAAAACCTAATTCATCTACTGCGGGGCTAAGCATATATATAGATATACATACACTATCCTAAGTTTCCGATACATCTTCGGAATACAATATCCTAAGGCGACAAAGATTACGGGGTCGGACTAGGGTTTCCTATTATCGGTGATAGCTACTCTACATAAAGTAACAGGGATAAAATATAGCATGCATGGTTCGAAAACAAAATAATATTTCGTAAAACTGGGATTCAACATGATCAAGGGCGGAGAGCTTGCCTGGCGTTAACGGCCGAGTCGATCGCAAACCTGATACGACAAACATCGGGAATCTTGCGCGTGAGGTATCGCCGCGTCGCAACTACACGTCGTGAAAAACAACGAATCACTAACGGCGCGAGGAAGATCCATTTAAGATCCAAAAATATGCTCAAGCAATATATAAAATCATACCTCGATCTTAGAGGTGGCTAGGGTTTTTAGGGTTTTACGATGCCCTTTCATCTTCGAACTATGCAACATGTGTATGAGCATATAAATATGCATGAGCTCTGGATCCTAACATGCTTCCGAAAGGTTTAACATGATGGGGATAACACTAGGAAGGACAAATATGTATGCATGAACTGTCGATTAGGGTTTCTAATGCTCGGATGGTAAGTACTTGCTTTTCCATGGCTCCTGGGTTCATGCATCATGTAAAAGGTAATAGCTTACTAAGATGTATGAGTGTTAAACCTACTGGGCACTTGGGTTGAGTTGTCGAATCAGTAGGTTCGAAAGGAATTGAACCCTATATATGCATGCTTGGAATCTAGGGTTTCGCAGTCTATTTAACTCATGATTTTCTTTGAACTAAGTAACTTAAGAAAGTGCCTCTATATATGCATATGATCTGGACTCTAACATGATGGAGGTGATATTAGGTGAAATGTACGTGTGCATGCAAAATATCGACAGTAGGGTTTCCAAGGTCTAGTATGCCTCCTCCGACTTTGTGAACCATGCAACATGAACATATGCATGAAACTTGTGCAAGGTTCCTAATTAGGAGTGTCTAACCTGCTGGAAAGAACCACTTATGCATGCTCTTGTCTCTAACATATTTGAGGAACCTAACATGATGGGGATAAAACTAGGAGGATCATATATATATGCATGACATTAACACTAGGGTTTCTAGGGTTTGGGTGTTAAGCACATGCTCCTATGGCTTTGGAATCACGCACTAAGTGAAGAGATGATGGACCACTAGGCTACATGAAACTTGAACTCTAATCCCACTAGTCAAATGGAGGAATCATCTATTCGACTATATTTGAAAAAGAGTTTAAACTATATATGGATGCTTATGTTTTAGGGTTTCATAAATTAACCTATCCTTTTTAAACCTTGAGCTAAGCAACATGAATGCATGGTTGTAACTAGTGCAATGCTCAAAAATAAACATGTTTACATGCTGGAGCAACCTAGAGCTAAACACCTATTCAAAAAGGGAATTCAAAAGACTGTTTGAAATTTGAACTGTGTACTGGACTGGGCTGTACAGGGAGAACCATTGAGATTTTCGAAAAGTGGTCTATATGAAAAAGATGGGAAATAAAGTTTTGAACAAATTTTATTTGGGACTTTTCCTGAGATTCGGCTTGGATGAGGCTGTACCGGCCAGAAATGGGGGCAACAGCAGTGGTAGGGGTGGGCTGCCGCGGCAAGGAAAAAGGCCAAAGGCAACTGCCTTTTGCTGCCGCGGCAAGGATTCGGTGGGGGACTGCTGAAGCGAGTTTGCCGCGGCAGACGAAGTCGGTACGGCAGGCTGTCGCGGCGGGGCTTAGGCAGCGGTGGCAGAGACTTTGAGCTGCCGCGGCGGACGAATTTGATGCAGCAGGCTGCCGCGGCAAGGATAGATGGCAACTTGAGCTGCCGCGGCAAGGGAAAAAGGCAAAACAGCTGCCACGGCAGGGATGCTAGGGGGGTTTGGCAGCTCGGGAAAGCTTGGGGCAAAGCTGAGCTTGAAGAAAAGGAACTCGGGCTGGTGCTTGAAGTTGGAGGAGCTCGGGTTGTAGAGTTTAATGGAGAGGAGAGCTGCTTGGGGAGCTGGGCTGGGAGCTGTGGGGGTTATGGCTGTTATTGGAGCTTGGGTAGGGAGGTTGGGAGCTTGAGGTGTTGGGGGAGAAACAAAGAAACGCAGAGAGGGGTTGGAACTCGGTTGCAGCTCGACTTGGGAGAGAATGGGGAGGCGTGGGCGGCTTGACTGGAAAGAAGTGAACAAAAGAGCTCGGCTGGACTGGGGAGAAAAACTCTTGCACAGCTCGGTTTGGGAGTTTGGAGCAACTGAAGCTTGAAGAGAGGAGCTCGGCTGCGTGGTGGAGAGAAGATAGGGCTTGGCCGCTGCTGTTGCTCCACCAAGGAGTCTAGGAGCAGCTCGGGTGGGAGAGATGCAGTGCCCAAACAAGCTAGAGCAGTTCATCCGCAGCTTGAGAAAGGAAAGGAGAGGGGCTGCTCGGGTTGTTTGGTGGAGAAGTAAGGTGGCTTGGCAGGGGAAAAAGGGAGGAAGGGCTTGGGAAAAAGGAGGCTGGTGCTAAGGTGATTCAAGTCAACTGGGAAAAAGGAGATGGGCAGCTTGGTTTGGTGCTGGTGCTGTTGTACGTGTTGTGGCAGAAGCACAAGGGGGTGGGGTAGCTAGCTGGACTGCTGGAGCTGCATGCGAGCAGTGGATGGGGAGGAGGTGGCGTGAGGTACACTCAAACAAGAGAGGATGGGGCAGTTGACTACCGTGCTGCTGCTTGGGTGCTGACAGGAATCAGAGAAAGATAAGGGGAGGATGGCACGGCAGGGAGGAGATGGGCCAGGGAAAAGACTGCCGTGCTATAGCTAGAAAAGAAAAGGCAGAGGTGAGCTGCTGTGGTACTGCTTGGAAGGGAAAGGAAATGGCGTGGAGAAAGGATGGGGCGTAGGCTGCTGCTGCTGGATGGTGCGGCAGTGCTGGAAAATGGAGAGAGAGCTCAGTTGATTTGAGTGGGGCAGCTCGGTTGAGGACTGCCATGGGAGTTATGTGCGTGCAGCTTTTGTGTGAGGGAGGGGCCACGGTATGGGAGTTAAAGAGGTCAAAGAAGTAGTTCACGTGCACTGTCTGAACTTCAACGCCTGCGAGGTTCAATACTTATTAGGGGAGTAGGGAGAAACAAGGGGCATGCACTATAGGATAGAGAAAAGGTGGCAGGAGGCCTAAGGGAACGTATGTACGTATATACGCACATGTATAAATATGCGTACCCATTCGGGTAAGATCGAGACGATATATGCGGACACAGGGGAACGCTTGGATGTTAAACAGGCACGTGCCCATCTTGCGAATACTTCGGGTGTATATGTATGGACATGCAGGGAGTATACTGACGATGTCTTTATGAGAGATGGAAGGTGACGGGGTGTATACGCATGCATATGTGGTGAAGGATTGTTTAGGGCATCGAAGAGATGGGGTCTTGACTGTAGTAGAAGTAACTGGATGAATTGGTGAAATGGTAAATAGTTATTGGTAGAAAACTACTGGGACAGATATTTTTCTCCCGGTACGGTAATCTGGTAAAGGTGAAAAAGATATTTTTGTGTTGTATGGTAAAGAGGGAAGGGATTACCACGGTGAAGTAATCATTTGAGGTTTTACCATGCAGAACGATAAAGAGGTAACCTGGCAAGAGTAAGGGGGTAAGGATGAAAAGAAATTTGCGTATATATATTCTAGTAAGGAATAATGGTAAGGTAGCTGACGATATTTTCTGGTCAGGTGGTAAAGGATTTTACCGAGGAAAGTAGTTCAGGGTTTGGTGTGTATGTGCCCACATACACTTGGATATTTTTGCATATATGGGATTTGTATGCGGATGGAATGGACATGCGAAGTTACCGGGAGTGGGAGTGTTGAATATCGTCACTGGTCAGGTGTATATATGCATGGAGTTGTGGCAGAGCCGAATGTTGAGTTAGGGTTTTGACCCGCAGCCCAGAAGGAACAGATTAGGGTTTGGCGGATGAGTGCATTACTAAAAATAGTATATTTTTGCATATACTCGCGATAAGACATATCGAAGTTGGTGGCAGAATTTCAAGTCATTCGGAAAAGATTTAAGATGAGTATATGTTTAAATTTCGCATAAGTACCGAATGGGCACTTAGCGGCGGATGTGGATTTAGATTGCACCGATTAGATAAGAGGGAAAAGATGCCAAAGGTGTGTGTGAGTGGCGGGGAGCAAGACGAGTAGCCACGCACGGAGACAAGGTTGGAACTACTTGCCGAACAGAGTTTCGACAAAGCAGAGGTCAACAGAGGGGAAAGGTTTTGGGTTGACACACTTTAGGGTTTCAACAGAGGTAGGATTTGTTTAAAAGTTTTAATATGATGCATCTTAACTTGCATTATTAAGAAAAAGTTTTTGTTGGCCCTAATTTTCAGGTCTCGGAAAATTGAGGTGTTACACGAGCTGAGGGGCACCTACATGTGCTTGCGGTGGCGTGCGCAATTGTCACCTCCCGCATCGCGGCGCCCGTTGTCCCGCCCTTCTCAACGCCCAACAGCCACGCGGGAGGGGGGCTCTATAAATAGTCATAGCGTCCAGCTACTCCCCCGCACCGCCACCCACCCTCTCCCACACCCATGCCGCCACCATCGCCGTTGAAGCCGTCACTGGCACCCTCCTCAACTCTCGCAGGAAATGGCCACTGTCTCGGTGAGCCTCCGACCATGATATCTCCTCTATCCGAATCCCCGCAATGCCACGAACCTCACCCACTCCTCCACATTGTCGGTGGCCGTAAAGAGTGGAACACATCTATCAGAGATGGCCACCTGGTTTTAAAACGGTGTGAAGACCTTATCTTAGATGAGGTTCCATAGTCAAGGAGTACCCCTAATGTATTTCTGAAGGAGCTTCCAGGAATGCCACCTGATAGAGATATTGAGTTCATTATTGACCTAATAATAAAGGTCTACCAGATCAATGGCCAGATGATGTTTAGGTGTAGTTATGAAAATTTGTAGATTATGATTTGTTTAGGTACAATTATGAAGATTCACGTGCTATGATATGTTTAGGTACAATTATGAAGATATATCAATTGTGATATGTTTAGGTACAGTTATGTTGATCTATCGATTGTGATATGGTTAGGTGCGATTATGAAGATTTATTGGGTGTGATATGCTTAGGTATAATTATGAAGATCTATCAATTATGATCTGTTTAGGTACAATTATGATGATCTATCAACTATGATCTGTTAGGTACGGTTATGAATATCTATTGGTTGTGATCTATTTAGGTATAGTTATGATCTATCGGTTGTGATCTATTTAGGTATGTTTATTGACATCTATCGGTTGTGATATGATAATGTATGGTCATATACATCTATCAGTTGTTATTTGTTTAGATACAACTATGAAGATACTATCGGTTGTGGTTGACTAATAAAAAGAGGGTCCAGCAGATTAATGGCAAGATGTTTTGCTTTTTTTGAGATTTTCTAGCATGTCTCTCTTGTTTCTGGTTAACCTGTTATGTACTTTTAATATATAATGTTGGGTTAATTGTAATCCCTATATGCACCAGCCCATGTAGTCCTACGTGGCATCAATGTGGCACAAAGTCAACAAATCGACAAAAGATTAGCAACTCAAAGAAAATCAAGGCAAGTCAAGAGTTTAGGAGGTGTACAGAGGGCTAGTCCACTATGGAACATGCACTTCTTCACTTCTCTAGTCCATCATGGACTCATGGACCAACTTTTACCTATTGACCCCCTCTCTCACCTCTCCCTTAAGGGTACCCATGGTTACTTTTCCTGAGACCCTGTGGCGTACCCGGTTTTAAAGCCGGATAACCCTTGTGTTTACTGTACCGGTCCCATGATCAGTAGCCGGTATACAGTTAACCTGTATATCAAGGTCATACACGCACTTATTAGAATATGATACCTAACCGATCCTCGAGATCGAATAATTATACCTTTTAGCCCAGCGGCTAGAATCTTGCAGCGGAAATCAAACGGTGGTGGCCCATCAATATGCCGTTCCCGACAGGCAACTAACTGGGGGTTTCACCCAAGCTTTCGCGGATACCGTTGTTGCTTTCAAGTGGTCGGCCCTTCTGTCTGGCCAAATCAACAAGCCAGGTGAGTACATTGAATGTACTCGCAAACTCTTCGCCAGGGAGTTTTTCACAGACATATGCATGCACGGATATATCAAAAAATGGGCTCTAGCCTATGTCTCATGTTGTGTGGAAAAGTAAGTTTGCTTACAAAATACTTAAATAGATAGTAAAAGCAGATGTTGAAAACTGTCTCGGCTTTACCGAGACGAGGCAGCTGATCATATCATTCTTTATTCCACCCGCTACAACGGGGGATGGTACCTGCATTTTTCCGCTACAACGAAAAATTCTGTAATCACCTGCTACAACGGGGAGTCTTTGCTCACCCGCTACGACAGGGATATTGGCGATTGCCCGCTACAACGGGAATCCCTTCTTCTCTCCTCCCGCTATGACGGGGAAGCCTTCAGGTCACCCTGCGAACACGGTGGATCGTGTCCTTAAACCCATAACCCATTTTTGGTTTTTGAAACCAATCTACTTTAGTGTGGCCCAACCAAGTCCGTCCATGACCGTGGACATGGCTATTCGAATAGTTTTAACCCTCTGCAGAGGTGGTACGGCTTTACCCACACGATGTAGGTCACTCTGGGTACACTATGCATCGTATACTACCAGAGCTAGTACAACGAGACTCTTCACCGGAGTAAACCTAGCCATGAACCCGCCAGAAGGACATGTCCCAAACCTAGCTTAAGTCAGTATCATCGCTACAAGGAGGTTGGTGTTCTGACTTTGTGGCGAACAAGACATCGCTCCAACGGAAACTGTTCTCTACAGAGGCTACAACCTCATCTGCACACTTCTCCCTGCCTACGGGTTCATGCTAGTCTTAGACCGGGTACTAGATCAAGTCCTTCCCATAAAGGACGTGTGGACGTACGGTAAGACTTGGCCAAACAACACTTAAGCTCGGTCCTTATGTGATCCGAGAGGGACTCCACACCACACCCGTAAACGGCCAGCGAGAACCACGCCGGGCATTACCTCGCTTTTAACGAGCTTCCTACTTTCCCCCTTCATTTCCGACCCAGATCAAAATCTTCTCCATTTAGCTTTTAGGTTTTAACAAAACCTCTTTTCGGTAAATATCCCAACCCATGGATATACTACCTTCATACACCTTCGGACATGACGGTCCGTTTTCAACTTTCACCACATGAAATATGGGGGTATTCCTTTCTTTTTGAAAACCTAATTTTACTACTGCAGGGCTAAGCATACATATATACTCTACCCTAGGTTTCCGATAACTTTTCCGGAATACGTAGTCCTTAGGGTGACAAGGAATACAGGGTCAGACTAGGGTTTGCTAAGTATTAGTTATAACTTCACTACATAAAATAACGATTCGTAAAACATAGCATGCATGTTTCGTAAACAAAATAACATTTCGTAAGCTTGGAATTCAACATGATCAAGGGTGGAGAGCTTGCCTGGCAAATATTGTCTGGCTCTCGGGCTCGAATCCCATTTAACAATTTCTGAAATTCTTCACGCGATATCTCCTATCGTCGGTATCTACACGTCGGAGAAGTACCGAATAAGGAACGGTGTGAGGAAGAACCAAGAACATCAAATGTAAAACTGGAAGAACCGATCTGTGAATCTGCATCACGTTCGCTAATCTATTCTATTTTTAAGAAGCTTAAAAAGTTAGAAATTGAGGTTTAGGTCATTACGACAGAAATTATTAAACTCTAGATTTTCTGCCGAGCTAGGGTTTCTGCGTCTTAGTTGGGTTGGAGGGTTGTTACTCTTCTAAGTGTTCTTAGAAGAATCTTGCTCAAAACTTTTGGCTAAATGTTATAGTAAGGATCTAGTACAAAGGATGCCGAACATAATAGGTTTTCGGGCCACTTTATGGAGTTAATATAGAGAACGATCTGTTAATTCCATCGACCTACTAGATACAAGGTAGTGCATAATATTTTAGATGATGTTTGGGAAGAGAATCATTTTCTATGGAAATAATCTACAAAAGATATGCATATATATACCAGGGTCATATTTGATTCGAATTCAAATTTGGATTCCAAATGATTTTTTTTGAATTTATGAGACTGATATCATTAGATATATTTTGAATTTAGATGAATATGAAAAGAAAAATCGGGTGGATCAGAGTTAGGACGGAGGAGATATGGACATCCGAAGATTTGTCGGGAGGAAAATAAGAAAAGGGGGACTCTGCTAGCAGAGCTAGGGCTGATGCCGAAGACGTATTGTGGAAATGCGCTTCTTGCATAGCTAAAGTGGCTCCAAAAGGGAAGAGAGGATACACAGGGGATGTCACGTTTTCTATCAGAGAAAGCGTAGAGGGGCAAGGTGTGGCGTACCCGGTTTGAGGCCGGATAAACCCTTGTGTTTAATGTATCGATCCCTGGATCAATAGTCGATACGCACAAGTACTTGATAACATAGCCATGCTATACATCGTTCATTTCAATATTCAGCCATACTTGGTCTTTTATTTATACAAGCCGGGCCTATTGGCCGAATTAAACAGCAGCGGAATAAAACATGGTAGATAGCCTATCGGTATGCCGAACCACAGGCAACTGACTGGGGGAGAAACCCTATGCCTCGAAGTCGCTGTCGCTATCGCCAGACTGGTATTCCTCCTCTTCGTCTGGCCACATAACAAGCCAGGTGAGTACATTGAATGTACTCGCAAGCGCTCCGCCAGGGAGTTTTATTACGAATATGAGCATGCTCGGAAGTAATCAAGAAATTGGCTCTACCCTAAGTTTCATGTTGTGCGAGAAGGTAAGTTTGCATTTGCAATACATACATAGATGTAAAAGCAATTTTAACAAAACATCTCGACGCAGCGAGATGAGGTACCTGCTTGATTCACTCAACCCGTCACAGCGGGGAGTTCATCTCAGTGCTTTCCGCTACAACGGCAAAGCATGATACTCGCCCGGTTCCTCAGGGAGACACAGCTCACCTCGCACTTACGGGGATACCAACGAAAACACGATAATCACCCGGTTTCTCAGGGAGACACAGCTCACCTCGTACTTACGGGGATTTTAGGGTTTGCCCGCGTCCACGGGGAACCCCTTCTTCACTCTTCCCGCTACAACGGGAACTTGGCATGCTGCCCTGCGAACACGACGGATCGCGTCCTTAAACCTATAACCCAGAACCCTTTTTTTGGACTTTGAAAGCCAGTCTACTTTAGTGTGGCCTAACCAAGTTCGTCCATGACCGCGGACACGGCTATTCGAATAGTTTTAACCCTCTGCAGAGGTGGTACGGCTTTACCCACACGATGTAGGTCACCCTGGGCATACCGTGCACTGCATACTACCAGAGCTAGTACAACGAGACTCTTCGCCGGTGTGAACCCAGCCATGAACCCGTCCGAAGGACATGTCCCAAACCTAGCTTGAGTCAGTATCATCGCTACAAGGAGGTTGGTGTTCCAACTTTGTGGCGAACAATGCCTCGCTAAACTGCTGTATTTGTTCTCTACAGGGGTTACACTACCCCATCTGCACTCTACTAACTGTCCACGGGTTCATGCTAGTTCAGGCCGGGTACTATGTCAAGTCCTTCCCACAAAGGACATGTGGACGTACGGTAAGACTTGGCCAAACGGCACTTAAGATCGGTCGTTAGGTGATCCGAGAAGGACTTCACACCATTCCCGTAAACGGGCAGCGAGAACCACAACGGGCCTTACCTCGCTCTTTAACAGACTCCCTGTTTTCACCCTTCATTACCGACCCGGATCAAAATCTTCTCCCTTTTTAGCTCGGTTTCACAAAACCATTTCCGGTAAAACATACCAACCCATGGCTATGCTACCTTCATACACCTTTGGACACGACGGTCCGTTTCTCAAAAGTTCACCACATGAAATATGGGGGTCACTACTTTTCCTTTTTTAAAACCCTAGTTTTTTCTACGGCAGGGCTAAGCAGGAATATATGTATATGCTCTACCCTAAGTTTTCTGATAATATTCCCGGAATACATAGTCCTTAGGGCTACAAGGAATTCAGGGTCGAACTAGGATTTTCTACATATCGGCATAACTATGCTACATAAAATAACGAAAATAGTACATAGCATGCATGTTTCGTAAACAACATAATATTTTATAAACTTAGGATTTCAACATGATCAATGGTGGAGAGCTTGCCTGGCAGTTCCTGGCTCTGTTTCGGACGCGGGGATGCTTCAGGTTCTTCCTGGCGCACGTACCTCACACCGTCAACTACACGATTCCAAAATAACGCTAATAAAAATTCAACCGACATGAAATACCAAATGAAATCAGAGAAGAACTTATGCCACGCTTGCAAGGTCATGCTCAGGATTGGGAAAACTGATGCTCTTCATATTTCATGCGAGGATGCTATGAATTAAGCTTCCATATTCTTAGTCTTTTTTGTCGGGAATCCTAGGCTTAAATTGATGAATGCAGAGTTTGTGGTCTTATTTGTTTTTATAGCGCTGGAACAATGTTTCCGATAGGCTCAAGGGGTTGGGGAAATAGGATGGAACATATATGCATGCCATGGGGTTTTAGGGTTTTGTGGTTTAACTACAACCTTTCATTCTCGAACTATGCAACATGTGTATGACTACCTACTCATGCATGTGTTCTGAATCCTATCATGTTTTCGAAGGGTTTAACATGATGGGGATGATATTAAGAAGAAAATATATGTACATGCACGAAATCGGCATTAGGGTTTCTAGGGTTTAACGTGTGCCTTCGTTCTTTCTCGGATTATGCAACATGAGTATATTCACGTGACTTTGCGTAGGGTTCCAAAATATTAGAGTTTAACATGCTGGAAAACCCTAGAGCTGATCACATATTCAAAAGGAATTTAAAAGTTATTTGAATTTGAAATGAATACTTGAACTATTGACTGCACAGAGAGAAATATTTGGATTTTTGAAAAGTGGTCTATATCAAAAAGGTGGGAAATTGAATTTGGAGCAACTTTGGCTTCGGAGGTTTTCAGAGAACCGGTCACTAGGGTGATAAACCAGCCGGACCAGAGAGGAAGGCTGGTTTAGAAGAAAACCAGCTGGTTTAACCTAATTCAAGGGCGACGTCGAAGGCGGGAATTGGCTGGGCGCTTCACTTAACCAGACAGTGGGCCTGAACTGTCTCTCGGGCCCGCTGGCAGTGGCGCGGAGGGGGCATACCGCTTCGGCTAAAGTGGCCCACGGGTCAGAGGTAGAGGGAAAAGAGAGGACGCGCGGGGAAGGGTTCCGGCGAGCAATCCGGTCTCCGGCGAGTTCTCCGGCGAACTTAGCGGCGAGAAATCGTGGTCGATCTAGAGGGAAATAGGAGGAGCGGTTGCCACCTTTAGCTTCAGGGAGAGATGGCGAGTTCGTTTTGGTGGTTAGAGGGTTGGGGCGGTTGCTGGAGCTGGGAATTCGTCAGGGTCCAGAGCAAGGCAGGCGGAGGCAACGGTGGCTGGAGGTCTCCGGCGAGCTTCAGCTGCAGAGGAAGCTTTGTTAGAGGAGGCTCCAGAGAGCTTAAGGAAGGAGAGGAAGAGAAGATGTCTTCACTGGAGTGGTTCAATTTCCTTCAGGGACGGCGGCAGAAGGCGGTGGTCTTGGAGGGAAAAGAAGGGAGTTGGTGTCACACCCTGATCTTCCAAACCCGAAAATTAGGGCCAACAAAAACTTTTTAGTAATAATGCGAACTGAAATACACCTGGTTAAAAACTTTATCGCAAGTCGTGCTAAGCCGCCAAGCGACGCAAACCAAAACCCTTCACCTTGCTTCCTTCCTTTTCACAGTCGGTACCACTGAACCATTAACCCTAGCTCAAAACCATGCGGTGCTTCGGAGAAATTTAAACGTATATGTGCCCTAAACTTTCTCTGAATGCCACGATCTTTTGCCACCTACTCCCTCACGTCGTTTCATGAGCATGTACAATATATATCGCTTTTGGTTACATACACGCATGCTAAACCCTAACGCAAGGATAAGGTAGCATCTGCGTTATATGTGTCGATGCATCCGCGGCACCCTGCGGTAGCTTAGCCGAAGCCGAGGCAGGGAAGTTCCGAGAGTCCCCATAGCTGCCCCATGCCTTGCCACCCTCCGGAACCCCGGTGCCACACACCGAATCCCATATATTGATTTAACTCGAACCTCCTTCCGAAACCCTAGTGCGGTGACACCGTGTAGCAGGACATCCGCAGCCGCGGCACCTTGTCGTCAAGTGGACCCGAGTCAAGAAGCAAAGGAATCCCAGAGTTTCCATACCTTGCGTCACCCTGCCGCGCCCCGAAACCCTAGTTTCCAGCCCTGAACCCTCTTATTCCAGATTAAACCTATTTCTTCCTAAAACCCTAATCGCAAAACCTTAACCCCTCCTTCGATTCTATAGCAATCCTAAGCACATATATGGGTAGTAGATAGTATTTCCTGAACTCTCGCCTACCATGACCTCTTTTACACATTTCGACTTCATCGCCATCCTGTATATGCCTAAACTCCATGTGTATGCGAGCACATACACTTTGAACCTTAATTTACTTCTTTTGAGTAGAGGGAGATCCAAAGCCCTAGTTCTCTAAATAGTTTATCCCTCCCGAACTCGATACACGTGTATATGTTACAAAAATATAATCACTCTTCCCAATCCAATTGAAACACTTATGCCCATGTATGTTACCGGTAAAAGAGCGTGTGTATAAAAAGAAAAATCTTAATTCTCGTGGTTTCTTCCCACCCATGAAGCCTCTTGAGTCATCCACCGGTTTCCATCAGTGTGCATATTTAAACACGCATCCTATACACTAAAACCCTAGCTTTGCCTTCCCTCCTTACGTATCGTCTCTATCCATAAAGTCCACCGTGCCCTGGGCGGCAATCCTAACCATCCCATGAAATATTTGTGCCTCCTCGCTTATATATGTGTATCGAAATATTCCGAACTTCCTGCGTAACTGTTTTGAAGAGTTGGGCTAACACCTGAGATCCTAATTTCTATAAAACTCTATAAAACACGGAGAGATGCATTTAAAGATATATATACACCTCATATATGAATAACCCCCATTCTAGTGGTCTTAGGAGTTTAATTAGATACAAAATTGGTTTCGGTTGCGATTGGATCGAGTTTAACTCCTATTATCTTAAGCACTTCAAAAACTTTTTAACGTATATATGTTCTGGTGAGGTAACCTCCTTGCATATACGTACCATTTTTTTCCTTAGACAGTGCATCTCTTCTCTAATATTCCCTTCGAGTGATTAGGACAAATGCCCCGGCCATCCCCGTTCATTCTCTTCCCTGTTGGTTTTTCGTTGATTTGCTAAAGCCACCCAAGACATACCAACCGATTTCCCACCTGCCAACACACTGTACACGCTGCCAAACTCTCCTGTTCCTACTGAACACGTTGCCCTGCAGCTACACCCTCTACGCATGTCCAGCTCACAGCCAACTCCATCCCCATGTCGCTCCCCCCCCCCTAAAATATCTGCGTTCGCCCCAATCCTCTTCTTCCTTGCTCCATTCCCCAAGCTCCTTCTCTTTCCCCCCAGCAGTACCAAGCTTCCTCTCCTAGTTCTCCTGCACTCCAAGCAGCTCAAACTCCCCAGCCCGAGTTGCTCCTCTCCACCATTCCTCCTCAAGCCGAGCAACTCCCTGAGCTGCCCCATCTACTGCCGTCCCCTCCCCACCACCTCTCCTGGCCGCATTTCCTCTACCCCGAGCTCAAGCCGAGGTAGCACTCGCTTCCACTGTCGAGCTCTAGTTCCACACCAACTCCGTGCCCCGGCTACCACCGTGAGCCATGTCCGCCACCGGCGAGGCCCCCAAGGAAGCCACGCCACGGAGCCCGCGCGCCCTTGCCACCGCGCCCAACCTCCTCATCAGCTCAGGTGGGGAATCCAGCCACGGCCGCCACCACCGGGGAAGCCCACGCCGCCGCGCCGCCCCTCAAATCTGCCGCCGGCGAGCTCCCCTCTCCTCCTCCCTATTTCCCCTCGCCGCATGCCGCTTCCCCAGCAACCCGTTGCACCTCTGCCCAGCCGCCGCCGTGGGCCTCTCGCCGCCACCGGCCTGCTCCCCGACTCCCCAGCTCTAGGACCGCCACTAGGCCACCAGCACCGCCGCAGCCCCCTTCTTCCCGGTCCCGAGGTATTCCACCGCCGCCTCCCGCCGGTCCCCAGGTCGCCGACCTTCCCTTCGGACGCCGCCACTCGCTGGAGTATCTGCCGCACCACCGGAGAAGCTCCAGAGCCACTGCCCCGTCGCCGGACCAGGCCACTCATCGGAGTAGCTAGCGCCGCATCTACCCGCCGCCGGCGCACCCCCATCCAACAGCCCCGAACATTTCCTCTAGTTCCATACCTCACTCCCCCCTCTGCTTGTTTAATGTTCATCCGAGCGGCCACCAGCAGCTATTCGTTAGCTCAATAATCACCGGCAGGTATAAGTGTCTTGACCCCTGTCATCTAGTGCTAAAGCTCAAGCTGCCACTTACTTGCGCACTAAGCAACCCGATTAGCCTAATCAGCATGCAATTAACGGTTTACTACCAATACCTAAACCTGCATTTCAGAGATGTTGAGATTTAATCCCAGGGTACTTTAACCGGATTTGTAAACATAATGGAATATTAGTATTCCCTGCGTTCAAATATTGTAAGTGGAACGAAAATTCGTAAACTCTCTGCTAGGGTCATTTCACAGTCCCTGGAAATATGAAATCGTTGTCCACCACATTGGTCCACAAACCCTTCCTCAAATTCCAACTCGATTTAATTTAAAGCAGTAGTATATACGAATCGATTTCCCTTCTCCCTTTAAGTAACGTATACGCTGTAAAATCGAATTCCATAGCGCTTAGAAACATTTTCTTCCTAATGCCACTAAGTTCTTAAGACCAAAATAGAAGCTGTTGATTCAAATAGATTCCAAATAGTTTGGGTACAAGCAGAGAGGAATGTAAATGAGGCTAATTTCTTTTTCTTCAAAATCAGCATGGACACCCTATATATCTATGGAATACCTAAAATGCATATATCATAAGCTGGATATTTTCCCCAAGGCCTTAGAAGTGTCCATGAGTCCCAAAAATACGCTTCGTTATGAGGATAACCCCTAAGGGACATGAGTTCTTACTTAATTGGAAACAGGTGATGCCCCTGAACCCTAAACCACGAAGAGAATCAAAACACATCCGAAACCCTAGAACTATTATTCCCACAAACGCATGCTCACCCAAAAACCCTAAACCCTAGCTCGACAAGAACTTCACCAAAAACCCTAACAACAAGGGTAGGCAAAAGTCTTCTGAGAACCTTGAAACCCTAACGCGACAGAAACCTAGAGTGGACATCTTTACCGGGATAACCTAAAGCTCCCCTGTCAATTATTTTAAAAGCTCCATAAAATCACGATAGTCAATCCGACGTGTTGTGGTTGCATGAATTGATAATTTTAGGTGTGTTCGATGTTCTTGGTTCTCTCTTGTATCATTGATTCATTCACCATTCTTGCGGCGTGTAGATACCGACGTTAGGGAGATATCGTAAGAAGGAATTCGGGCAGCTGTCGAATCGGCCTCGAGACCAAGACTCGGTAGTACTGCCAGGCAAGCATTCCCACTTTGACCATGTTGAATCCCATACTTGTGAACATTAAGTATTTTGTTTGCAAACCCGCATGCTATGTTGATATCGACGTTATTTTATGCTAGGGTAGTTATGCCGAGTAATTGCATATGAAGTAGGATCTGAAATCCAATCCTTGTAGCCCTAAGAATATTTAGTCAGTTGACATTCGACCGACCAACTAGGTAGGAATATAGGCTTTAGCCTTGCTTAGCCATGCTGTAGTAAAAACGAAGTTTTAACGATACGATGGGTTTGGGATCAAAACCCTCGGTTTGTTATACATTCTGAGGGAATCTTTTAAAATGAAAGGTTTGCTAAAATCCCAAAGGAAAGTGATGGAGGATTTGGGATTCGGGCAGGAATGCTAAGGGAGTTTGGAGGTGGTTGAGTAGCCAGTCGCTACATGAGAAATGAAATGGCCGGGTAGCCGGTTGCTACCCGAGGAGATGGTTGGATAAGGAGTCCTGCTCGAATCAGTTAAGGACCGAACCTAAGTGCCGCTGAATCAGTTCCCCTCCCGTACGTCCACATGTCCTTTATGGGAAGGACTGGACCTGCGTCTAATGCTGGAGCCGGAACCGTGGGAAGTTAGGGAGAAGTGCTAGTGGATCCGGAATCCCTAGAGGATCTCCACGGGACTGCGTAGGGGGAAAGCTCTTCGTGAGTCTCACCGCGTCGTGGGGGTAAAGCTCAGTAGAGTCCTACAAGGTACGTGGAACATGGTCCGACACAAAGGGGGAGAGTCCCATTTTTGTCATCCGAGATGCAAAAGGTCGGGTAACCCTCCTAGCGAGTCCGGCTCTAGTATGAACACGGGAGAAAGGTCTCGTTGTACTAGCTCTGGTAGTATACCAGGGCCCGGTATGCCCAGGGTGACCTACATCGTGTGGGTAAAGCCGTACCACCTCTGCAGAGGGTTTAAAAAAACTATTCGAATAGCCGCGTCCTCGGTCATGGACATGAACTGATAAGGCCACACACTGGTTAGACTGAGCTTTGTTTGTGAAAGCTGGGAAATGGGATTAAGGACGTGGGCATGATGTGTCCACAGTGAGCAGTTTAAGCTACAGTCTGGTAGCGAGGAGCTGCAGAAGAGAAAACCTAGCCCGGGCTGCGTGGAGGCAGCGCGGTTAGGTTGTAAGGATTGTTCGAGGCGGTAGACAGAGCCGAGCTTTGGATTTCGAAAATGCTCTTGAATCTACTATACTGTATTTCGAAATAAGAACTTACATTTCCGCACAACTTACAACATAGGTTAGAGCTATCCCTTGATCTATCCCCTGCATGAAATATTGCCGTATATTTCCTCCTGTGGGAATAGCTTGCGAGTACATTCAATGTACTCACCTAGCTTGTTGATTTGGCCAGACGAAGGAGATGTTAATTCCGAAGGCACGAGTATGAACGCAAAAGCTAGGGCGTAACCCCAGTCAGTTGCCTGTCGGGTATGGCATACTGATGGGCCACCTCACCGTTGAATTCCGCTGCAGATTTATAGCCGTTGGGCTACAGGTATCAGATTTCCGACCTTAACGGACTATTTAATTGTTTACGCATGTATGACAATGATATACAGGTTAACTCGTGTGTATCGGCTACTGATCCAGGGACCGATACAGTAATCATGAGGGAGTTCCCGGCCTTAAAACCGGGGGCACTACAGTTGGCGGTTGCTCAGGCGATGTGGTGGGATGGGGAGGTGCCAGAGGAGGAAGATGGTGGGGGTGCGGTGCTTGGGAGCTCTCGCATTGCCCTTATGTAGGTGATCGGCTGAGCAGAGGGGACATGGCCGCAGATCCTTGCTGTTCCCGGTGTTGAGAGGAGGCGGGGCCGGGTCAGCGCTGTGCAGAGCTTGGGGACGGTCAGGGAGAGGCTGCGGCGTACTGGGGTAGCTGACCGGCAACTGGGACAGAGTCTGCGTGGGGCTGCCACTGCCGAGCGGCATTGTTATGCCCGTGGGCGTGCCCAGGGCAGGCCAGTGCTTGTCCCAACCGGCATGGGCTTGCACACGTGTGCTTGAGCGTGTCTGGGAGGGGCGCCTGGCAATGTCAACGATGGAGAGGTGACTGAGAGAGGATAAGGAGTGGTGCTGGCACAGAATTGAGCAGAGGAAGGGGTTGGCTAAGACTTGCCATTGCCGGCATGGATTGACATCAGCGTGGAATGCTATGGAGCTAATGTCTTCTGTGGGGTTCAGCTGATGGAACAAGTGCCTGGTGATGGCAATTTCTCTGGTAGGTAGTTGGGAGTAGAGTGGTTGAGAGCTGGGCTAGAATTCATGGGGAGAAGGAAATGGAGTCAAGGTGTTCGATGGCTGTCTTGGCAAAATTTTGTACTGGAGGTAAAAAGGTTTTTACATATTTGGAACAATGGTACTGAGAGGAATATGGTGTAATTTTTCTGGAATTTTCTGAGTAAGAAATGGAGGGGTTGCAGTTCAAAGGGAAGTTTTGACCTAATTTTAAATTTGCATGTAATTCAAATCTTTTGAAGTGGACCTTCAAGTTTTTCTTTATAGCTTGGTGAAAAATGGTCTCAAGAAGCTCCTGGAGTTTTTCTAGACATTTTGGAGAAATTAAAATGCATTTGATAATACTTTTTGATTTTCTAATTGCGAGAAAAACCTAATTAGGGTTTTGCCGAGAAGCTAGGGTTTTGAGGATTTAGGGTTTCGGAACTTGCAGAGGGGATGGGAAGTTAAGTAGGGTTTGGAAACTCACTCCCGAAGAGAGGGAATCCACTCGGTCACCCTGGGTCGTTAGGGTTTAGGTTCGGACGGATTTACGCATTTAGGGTGCGTGTGTCCGGGTAGGGTTTAACATTTTATGCACATGCGATGATCATGCAATGACATGCTTGAGGAAAAAAAAGAAACTCCGATGACCTGAAATTATGGTTGAAACACCTACACACGCATATACGCGTCTTTAGGGTTTTGGATTTTTAGGAAAAACCAGTCGAGGAAAACAGGGTGTGACACAAGGCAGTCAAGGAAATGCGCTCTACTAGAATGGAAAGCGTAAATGGTTAAACCTGTCTCCAACTAGCTAACTAGAGGGCCTGGGCTGACCGCATGCTTCTCGGTTAATCACGTTGCTTAGCACGCAAGCAACAGGTAGCTTAAGTGGCATGCTGCGGATTTTAGAGGGGAAATGAGCCGGTACTTGCATTAGCCGTAACCGTTTCGTCCGCGGGATAGAGAAGCGGTTAAAAGTAGCTGGCCGTGCCCACTTGCGGAGAGAAGGGAATGGAGGCAGCAGCTCACCTCGGGTGGTCTCCGCCGCCGGTGACAGTGGCGAGAGGGCAGTGAGCAGGCCGCTTGAAGTGTAGCGGTTGGTGGGGGTCTTCGGCGAGCTCTCGCGGCGAGAAGGGGAGGGTGTTTGCGGGGTTATGGCCAGCGCGGGAAAACAGCTGGAAGGAAGCTCGGGTGACTTGGGCGAGCTCGACGGGCTTGCTGTTCCCGGGCTGGGAAGGGATGGAGGAAATGAGAGCCGAGCTGCTTACCAGTGTGGTGGTGTCGGCGACGTCCGAGGTGGCAGAGCTGACAACGTTTGTAGTGAAGCGGCTGTGGAGCTCGCCGGCTACCTCGCCCGTCTGCCAAGGAGAGAGAGAGGAGAATAGAGAGCTTGTGGGGAAGGAGCTGAGCAAGAACACTTGGAGGAGAAGAATGGGGTAGGGGAGTGGAGCAAGGAGAAGGGACGGAGAAATACTCGGACAGCTCGTGAGCTCCGCCTGGGAAGAAAAATAGAGAGAATGGGGAGCTCGGTAGTTGAGGAAGTGAGAAGCACTGGAGCTCGGGGGAGAAGAATTGAAGAACAGAAAGAGAAGCATGCAGATTGGTGGGGAAGAAATCCAGAGGGAAATGCACTCGGAAAGCTCTTGCGGCAGTTGTTAGTGCCTCTCCTCGCAGCATTGTCGCCAGGTCGAGGCCGAGCAGCTGATGACGGTGGCAAGGACCGGGGAAAGGAGAGGAGGGGCGTCGGGAAGATCACACGGGTGTTGGGGCGGCCGGTAGCTCCTTGCCACGGCTGTCGGGGATTTGCCGCAGCAGTGGCAAGGGGCAGCGGTAGTTGCCGCGAGCTGCCATGGTAGGGGAGGGGTTGCCGCGGTAGGAAAGGGGTTGCCGCGATAGGGGAGTGGTTGCCGCGGTAGGGAAGGGGTTGTCGCGGTAGGGGAGTGGCTGCCACGGTAGGGAAGGGGTTGCCGCGGTAGGGGAGTGGTTGCCGCGGTAGGGAAGCTGGGCTGGCTGCGGTGGAGAGTTGCTGCTTGGATGGAGGAGAACGAGAGAAGGGAGAAGGAGGGAGGCCGTGGAGCTCGGTGAGCAGGATCGCAGTGGGCCTGAGCTCGGGAAGAGGGAGAAGCAAAGGAGAGCTATGGCTTGGAAGGTAGAAGAAGATGGGATGGTAGAAAGAGCTGCTGGTGGGTGGGGATTGTAGGGAGAAGAGTGGCTCGCCATTGGGGAAGAGAGTGAGCTTGATTTGAGAAGGAGGGGAGTGGCAAGGGATGGAGCTGGGGCCGGAGAGAGGAGGAGGGATTGAGGAGCTCGGGCTTGAGCTGGGTGGTGTGGGGAAGGCTCGGCTAGGGAGCTAGAGCTTGGGGAAAAGAAAAGGAGAGGAGTGACCCGGCCAGTGTGAAGAACCGGGGAGGTGGCGTGCTTTGCGTGCTGATGGCAGTGGAAGGTTGCTCGGGTGGAAGTTGGGGAAGGTGAGTCAACGGCTAGGTGCTGCCTGCTGTAGTGGTAGGTACCAACTGCTAGTGGAAGGAGTTAAGTGGCCTGGTGCTACAGCAGGAGGGAAGAGAGTAGCAGGCAGGGAGCTCGGGCTGCTCTTCTTACTCAATGTGAGGAGAAGTTAAGGAGGAGATGAAGCTCTTGGGCAGGAGCAATGAGTAACTTGGGTGGGAAATTGGTGAGTGGCAGCTTGGGTAGATGGAGAGTGAGTAGATAGGTGCTGCTATCAATGTCCAGAGAGAAGTTGGCCCTGGGGTTTTGGGAGGTTGGGGAGCTGGCCACGGCACAGCCTACTATGAAAGTCAGGAAGGGAGGAAAGAAACACGGTGCCATTTAGAAAAGAGAGGTGGTAGCGTGCAGCAAAGTGCTGATAGGAAGAATAGGGAAAAAGCTCCGCTGGACATTACTAGAGGTCAGAGGGAAATGAGACAGGGCCTGAGGAAATGTCCTGGTTGGTGTAATGGGGTTGAGCCTTATTTAACGTTTATTCACGTTGGCATGTATAACGTTTGATTTCATCGCCCGATAGGCTTGGAGATTATTCGGTATGTCGCAATACTTTACGAGGAGCAAATCAAGCCCAGGATGGATATGAAATCTAAGATTAGAATTTTTGCCCGAATATTGGAGAGAAAAAAGGATTAGGGCTCAACATTTGATTCAAAATTAATCGAGAAGTGGTTTGAAATATTTGCACGAGACCTCAAGATATTTCTATAGAAATATGTTAAGGAGGGTCGAAGGATACTTCTGAAATTTTGAGAGGATTTATGGAGACTCGGATAAGCATAAAGAATGGTAAAAGGATCAGTGGTTATTTGGTAGAAGGATAAAAATGGGTAGATATTTTTATGTCCGGGCGTGGTAACACGGTAGAAGTGAACAAGATATTTGTATGACATTCGGTAGGGAGAGAGGGAAAAACCATGGTGGTTATGGTTTTACCGAGAAAAATAAATTAGAGTTTGGAGTGTATGTGTCCACATACACTTAAATATTTTAACATATACGGGTTTTGTATGGGGATGGAATGGACCTGCGAAGTTACGGTGAGTTGGGATTTGATTTCTGCCACTGATACGTGCATATATATATGCACAGGGTTTGATAACAGGAGGGGAACAGGGGGTGCCGAGGGTTAGGGTTTGCCTATATGCGTATACATAAAAGTAGTATATGTGTGCACATATTCGTGATAGGACAGGGCGAAGAAGATGGCAGAAGATTACGTCATTCAGAGGAGTTTCACGATGTATATATGTTTCATTTTCACAAAAGTACCGTGTGGGCACTTAGCGGCAGGTGTGGGTTTAGGTTGCACCGGCTAGATAGAAAGGGGAGGGATGCCGAAGGTGTGTTCATGGCGGAAATGCAAGGGTAAGTGGCCACGTATGGTGACAGGACGTAAAGCGGTGTTTGCATGCCTTGCCGGACAGAGTTTTGACAAAGCGGAGATTAAAGGAATAGGAACAGAGGTGGAAATTTTGGGCTTATCTCACTTTAAGGTTTTAGGAGAAGCATGCTTTGAATAAAGTTTTTAATCTGGTGTAATTCAATTGACATTATTAGCGAAAAGGTTTTTGTTAGCCCTAATTTTTGGGTTTCGGAAAATCGGGGTGTTACAGACCCTAGCCTATATAACCCTATGGGGGGTTTGTAAAATCATCTCATAAATAGAAAATTATAAGATGAGAGGCTTAGACCTCCATGTCCCGCACGGGGAGCTCTAGGGGTGATCTTGGAAAGTTCACAATAGCCCAAGTCGCTAGTCAAGTCTCGCACGAGACTCCTCCCTCAACATAGGACTAGGCCGTGCTCCACGAAACGGCCGAACCTATTCAAAAAATATCAATGTCTCCTAATTTTTTCGAGTGTACGAGCCATGGTACATGGCCCATTAACCTTGATACCTAGCCATCATTGACCATCTCTAGTGTTGTTTCAACTATGACAACGGTGCTGCCATCCATGGGGACATAGCCAATGTAAGAAGCTATGGCCCCACTAAAGCAAACTCGTGCCGAAGCCAAAGCATCGCTCACCTGAAGCAAAGGCACGAAGACTTGAGGTTCTGAGAGAAAATGCGACACCTTGGAGACGACCAAGGACAACTACTTTGACACCGTACACATCGAGGATGCAGAAGGAATCCTCCAAGTCGATCCCCTCGTTACACGTCGTACTGGAAGGCGAGGAACTCCTCGAAGGCATCCATCTCAGAGCCTGCCAAGACATCCCAAGGATCTCTAATGATACCCCAAGGAGGCTTAACGAGCACATCACCAACTTGCGAGTGCTTGCGAACACCGAGCTTCCGAACTTCAGCACGCTCTGAGCATTACTCAAGGTCCCTTAGTCAAATGCCGTAGAGACTTCTGCTGCGCCATGCCTCCAAAGCCAATTGTGATCCTGCTGGCCCCACAATCTCAAATGCCTCCATCCAACGTCATTAGGGCGGATCTCGCAGCATTGACAAAAATCCGAGTTTATGCATGAAAGAGCGTATGTCCTTAACATAGCCTACTTCTCACAGGTACCACCCATGGGGCATGTGGTTGTCATGAGCGTAGCTTCGTGGTTCAACCCCTTATGGCGGCCAACCTATGCCAGAGCACATTAAGGCATGGCATGGTCGGCAATGAGGCCACCTCTCTCCGAAGTGCCAAGACGAGAAGAAGTTCACCGCTCGAAGATTGCATCACAAGACACCCAAGACCACCCAAGCTGAAATGCCCTCCAAGGAAGTTGTGCCCATAACACACACAATGAAGGCCACGGGTAGAGTATCGCTAACCCCCTCCAAGTCAGAAGCGGACATTAAGGAAACCAAATGCCAAGTCAGCACGAACAAAAGTGCATGCACTAAAAGGATCAAGTGGCCAAGTTCGGAAGGGCCACGATTTCTAGGAGGCACCAATGCAACCATTCCCATTCATCGAGGAGGTCTCGAGACCATTCACCAGGCTCGTCTATTGGGGAGGAGAGTGACACTCGAAGCCCGAAGTGAATAGCATCGACACCGCGCGGGAGGGGGGAGAGGAGGCCGTAGGCAAACTTGCAACCTAGGGGTGTACGTGCATCCACGATAACCCCATTGGGGAAACGTCCAAACCGCGCTGAAAGCAAGCAACGAAGGAAAAGGAGGGATGGTGAAACCCTAGCGGTCCTGTTGTTTAGCCCCGATATAGAAGATGAGGTAGGGATCGTCCGATGGGGGCTCTAAAACTATCCTAGCTATCGAGTAGACCTCCTGCACACTCTACAAAACGGGCTGAGGCCTACCACCTCGCGGGCCTCGGGAAGTCAAAGATCTGGCTAGGCCCAGCTCGTAGCTACGTGATTGCATGTTACATGTGTGACCAAAGTAGCAGCAGCTAGTGGGCCAAGGCCCGGTGGGCTTCCCAGTTTGGCAGCCGCGGACCAGCATCCCATTTTTTCATTCGATAACCCACGAGGTTTAGCAGGGCCTATAGGCGAATATGCTCTTGTCTTTTTAACAAAATCTCTGGGGGAAATGAAAAGTATACGAGGAAAAAAGGAGAAGATTCACAAAAAGAAAAGACCCCTAAAAGGGACCCTTTATCTCTCTTCAGCAAAGAAGAATACAACCGCCAACAACTGTAGATTCAAATGAAGTATTCCTCAAGAATCAAGCCACGAGTGATCGGCCCAAGTGTTAAGAGGGGAATATTTGCAAGCATATGGGAATTGATATGCAACCACTATCATAACTACAGCTAGAGGGGGCTCTTGTTGGTTTAATTATAATCCCTATATGGGCTGGCTCATATAGTCCTACGTGGCGTCCATGTGGCACAAAGTCATCAAATTGACAAATAATTAGCAAGTCAAAGAAAATCAAGGCAAGTCAAGGGTTTATAAGGTGTATGAGAGGGCTAATCCACTATGGACCATGCACCTCTCCACTTCTCTAGTCCACCATGGACTCATAAACCAACTTTTACCTATTTACCCCTATCTCACCTCTCCCTTAAGGGTACCTATGGTCATTTGTCATGGGACTAACGTATATATACCCCAAGAGGAGAGACCTAGAGCTTCAAGTTCCGCACGAGGAGCTCTAGGGGCGACCTTGGGAAGTCCACGATGACCCAAGTCGTTAGTCGAGCCCCGCATGAGGCTCCTCTCTCGACATAGGACTTTGTCATGCCTATGAGGTGGCTGAACCTATTCAAAATACATCGATGTGTTCCAATTTCGTTGAGTGTGCAATGACCTTCTATAAGATCGTCGTACATGGCCTATAACCTTGAGACCTAGCCATCGAGCTATCGACATCTCCTCTTTAGTGTTTTTTCAACTACGACAACACATAAATAGATAGATATTCGGCTACATTTCGTTACCGAGACTATCCGTATTTGCTATCCATACCATCCGCATTCAAATACCGTGTTTGACGACTCCAACTACACCCCTAGATGAGAAACCACCTCTTGGTGGGGTGGTAGAGTTGTAGGGTGACTCCACCCCACCAGGGTTTAGATCCTGATGCTCACATTTACACACACAAGAGTGAGTTCAGTCAGAATTTAGTGAGATTTACGAATTTATCCCCGGTCTCCGTCATCTATAGAGTGTGATTAGAGGACGCGCTCGCTGAGTGTGTGCGTAGTGATGTGTGTGCACATATGAGTTTTCCTTGTAATCGAAAAAACTGCACCCCTATATCGATACTAATTACTCCCTCTGGTTCCCTAAAGCTTGTCGTTTTGGACACACGTATTTGACTACTATGTTCTGAAAAAGATTTATATTAGATACTTGAATATCATAATTTATCTTGAAAAATATTTTTATAGCAATATATATTTTTTTTCTCGATTTTATAAATATTTTGTTGTAGGATTTAGTGATTAAAATCGTGTTCTGTAAATGTTCGAAACGATAGTTTTAGAGCGACAGTTTTAGAGGGAGCACGAGTGATTAAATGTCCAAAGCCGAGGCACGACGCGATCCGCTTCAGGAGTCAGCACAAAAGTAAAGGCAAGAACTGGGCACTTGCCGGTAGCCACTACACAGTGTTCTCTACCTCTCCTCACGTGAGCACTCTCCCCTCCCCCGCTTGGGCGGTGGTCATGAATGCTTTGCCTGCCGCAGGGTTATACACGGTCTACGCGCCCTAATAAAAGCCGATGACACGAGACCCACCATGTGAGCGCTGTTAAATTTCAAGGATCCCACCGTACCGCACGAAACGATCTCTCGGTCGGGAGCGCCGCGACGCCGACCGCGTAACGCCATTATTTGTTTTTACCAGGTGGACGCTCGCTTTTGACCGTGCGCCCCGCCGTGCGTGCCCGATGCGGCATGAGCATCCCATGATTGGCCGGCCGACACCGACGGCTGCAGATCGCACAAGGTGATGATGCAACACCAGTCGGAGCCGTCATCTCCCGTCCGCTTTTTGGCTCCGGAACGAAACCGGTAATCATAGGAGACGGGATGACTCATGTTCTGTTCACGCGACATCTATGCATGCACTACATGGGTATCGTGTTGCGTTCGCGGACACACCAACGCGTCTCTCACCGATATACATGGGCATGCAAACAGCACTCGAAGCAATGGCGAGTTGGCGGCCCCGCGGGCGGGGAGTAGCCCATGCCTTGAGAATTAAAAAGACTTGAAATGTATACATACAGAGATAAGAAACTAGAGGTATCAAGTATAATCTGGCTCTAAGATGGATTAACCAAGAGGAGAAATGAACAGCAAATCTTCTGAAAGTTCTAACCGAAGGTTGGAGCAAAGCTAAATTGAACTCCAGACCCCAGCTTCTGATCTGTAACTGACTTAAACCACTTCACTAGTCACTAATAACTAGCATCGAACTAGATAGGACGCAGATGATCTCTAAGTTTGATGAGTAGTTGCACTAGTAGTAAAGAGTTGAGTTACTGGAGGGGAAACACAGCCACCTAGATCTTGGATCTGGATCAGGCGGCCGGGAAAGCAGCAGTCGGGGCACGGACGAGGCCGTTCTCGTTGCATCCGGCGCAGGCGCGGAAGCCGCCGCCGCCCTTGAGGCTGTACCGCTTGTGGCTTCCGTCGCAGCTGCCGCAGAGCACGTAGCGCTCGCCGCCGCAGCGGGCGCAGGACGGTGGGGGCAGTGGCCGGGGCCGCGACGATGCGGCGGAGCTCGCCGGACTCGTGGAGGCGGCGGACCTCCTCGGCGCCGCCGAGGTGCCGGCCGCCGACGAAGACCTGGGGGAGCGTCACACAGCGGGGCGTGGCAGGAGCGCGGCGAGATCGGAGAGGAAGCCGGGGTCCATGGAGAGGTCGCGCTCGTCGACAGCGGCTCGGAGTCCCCGCAGGATGGCACGCCACGGCGCGGCAGTCCTCGTAGGTGCCGCGGATGACGCGGAGTGAGGTGAAGTACAGCACGACGCGCCCGCCGGGCTCCCCGGAGGCGACAGGCGGCGGACCCGCCGGGCTGGAGCGTGCGGAGGAGCCGGAGAGCGGAGGCGGCGACGCGGATGCGATGGAAGACGCGCGGCGACGGGGAGACGCGCCGGCCTGCGGCGAGTGGGTAGAGTCCGGGAGGAGCAGGGATGGATGTCTTTGAGGGAGGGGGAGGAGAAGGAGAAGCGCGGGGTGGCGGCAGCGGCGACGAGCGCGGTCGAGGTGGAGGTGGCCGCGGCGCCGCCGGCAGCGGAGTTGGAAGGGCGCGTCTTCACCCAGGAAGGCCACATGGGGGGCAGGGGCTGCGGCGAGCAAGCGAGGACGGAGGGACGGGAGAGTGGGAGTTTCGTTGTGCTTTGCCTTCTGTGATTATCGTGTTTCCTTCACCGGGCGATGGCCTCATTGATTGGCGTGGGTATTATGAGATAGGTTTTGAAATTCCAGCCCATCAGAACGTGATGCACAGTATTTTTGTCTATTTCTCCATCTAGTTTCTCAAGCAATGCAGCCCAAAATTCGGATAATATGTGCTCCACCCGTACTCTAAAACTTGATAATACTCCCTCCGTCCTTATTATAGGGCGTATTCCCCCCGCCAGCGGATACCAACGCAGCGTCGCGTTGCCCCGCATGCCCCTGCCTCCCCTATTTCGTCTCCTTGCCCGCCTCCTCTGCCGCTCGCCTCGTCGCCCCGCCCGCCCCGCCTCCTCGCCCCACGCGTCGCCCCCGCCTCCTCGCCCCGCGCCTCCGCCCCGCCTCCTCGCCCCGCGCCTCCCCCCGCCTTCTCTGCCGCTCCGCCTCCTCGCCCCCTCCACCCCGCCTCCCCTTCTTCCTCCGCCGCGCCTCGCCCCGCCTCCTCGCCCCCTCCGCCCCGCCTCCTCGCCCCACGCGTCGCCCCCGCCTCCTCGCCCCGCCCGCCCCGCCTCCTCGCCCCGCGCCTCCTCGCCCGCGCCTCCCCTCGCCTTCTCTGCCGCTCCGCCTCCTCGCCCCCTCCGCCCGCCTCCCCTTCTTCCTCCGCCGCGCCTCCGCCCTGCCTCCTCGCCCAGTCCGCCCCGCCTCCCCTTCTCCTCCGCCGCGCCTCCCCCACGCCTCCTCGTCGCTGCCGCCCTACCAGGCTACCACCGGTGAAGGCCACGAACTCGGCGGCGGCGGGGTTAAAGGACCCGAACTTGGGGTCGTCTCCACCGTGGAGAAGCTCCGCGCGAGGAACGAGAACGACCCCCCGTCGCAGCAGCCCGTGGGCTCACCCGCGTCGTCCTCCTCACTCGCCGTCGCCGCCGCGTGGGTCACGTTCTCGAGCGCGGCCACGCGCGCGCGCCGCCGCTTCGGCTCTGGCCGCTCCTCTTCGCCCTCCGTCGGCGCGCCGCGCTTCTCTGCCCCCTCTGTCCCGCGCCTCCTCTCTCACCTCGGTTCGGGTCGCTCGGTCGCTTGCGTTGGAGGGGTAAAAAGAAAGAAAGACACCCGAAAGTTGCAATGCGCCTTACATTTCGGGACATCCCGATTTTTGTATCGCGCCTTATAAAACGGGACGGAGGGAGTATAGGTGAAGTTACACTTTAAATTTTTTTACTATCGATATATTATAAAGATTTTAGATATGATATTTAAAGATCGTAATGTTTAAATTTATTCCGAAAACCATATAATATTTTATAATTTTTTATATTTATAAGTAGAAAACTGCTAATCAAATTATATTTGGAGATCGCGACGAGGTCCAAATAACAGTTTGAGTACATAGATGAGTAGCGCGTTATATCCTGACTAATATAACTGAAATTCGACGACATGTAGTTGGATGCGATTTAGTACTAGAATCATATGGGATAAGATTTTTACAACCATTAAACTGCATTCATTATCCCTGTTAATGGAACATAAACTCGTACATCACATATGGATGCACATGAAAAAGACAGTCCAATTAAGGTACTATAGTCGAGACTCACGGCAGATTCTAGTGAGGAGAACTTAATTGCATTTTTATTAAAAATTACTATATGTTTTGCTACATGTGATTGTCGTGTTCACTTCATGGGCCTATGAATTGGCGTGGGTTATATGAATTGTTATTTTGAAATCCTAGTTGATTAGAACATGGTACATAATAGTTTGTTTTTGCGAGGATGTAGTAGTTATTTCTTTGTTTGTGCAAGTTTGCATAAAATGCACATGATCTGTAAGTAAATAAGGAGATCATCATATCGGAATTGAATTCGTCATCATGTTGTAATGTGGGAGATTTGGCACGATTTCATTTCTAACGATGGAACCAAATCCCAACAAGGTCTCACCAACCCTCAAATCATGTATATTATCCGTATGAATGGAACATAAATACGGTTATCATGTTAGGATATACATAAATCTTAAATTCATGGCATGTTTTGATGAGGGAAGTTAAATTGCAACAAATTTAAGTAAAATTTTATCGGGGCATGCTCGGCCATACTCATGTTTGTATCCAGGTGAATGCAACCCAAAATTCAGAGTTATCTGTACCTTCATTTGCACTATGTAATTAATGTGTTTACTTTGTCAGTCTATGGGTTGGCTTAGTTTGTGGGATGATTTCTGGGGATTCCAGCCCATCGAAACATTGGTTATTTTTTATATAGTAAATTTTCCCATTTTTCACCCAAAATGTTAAAAAATGTAACTTGAATTTTAGGTAACAGGTTTGTTATACATAACAAGATTACCATTGTTATATCCAAGTTAACATAGTAAAAAAATTCACCTACATGTTCTAACAAGGGAGATTATGTTATGCTTTAGTTCATTTTGAATACAAATCTCAACCAGGTCTTTCCAACCATTGGGATGTGTTCATCACGTATATATTATATCCAAATTTGGGTTGTACATAAAAAGAGCTAGTTATTATATCCACTATAAAATAGCCAAATTCATGACATGTTTTGATGACAAGATTTAATTGTGATTTATTCAGACTTAAACTAAATACCCAAATATTGGTTTTTTTTTGCCTTGCCTTGCTTTGCTTTTATGTGATTGTTATGTTTGCTTCATTGGCCATGTTGATTACCATGGGTTTCATGTCATGATTCTGAAATTCCAAACCATCAAAACACTTGTTATCTTACATCATTACTTGTTTCCATTTTTTCCATTCAAGTTGCTTGAGATATGTAGCCCAAATTCAGATAGCATGTTTAGTTGTAAATAAGGATCTTTGGTTGCAGTTTAGTTAATACAACTGAAATTTGCCCACATGTTCTAGCGATGGAGCTTTGGTTGCAGTTTAGTTCCAGTTGAACCCAATCTCAACCATGACTCTCAAGCCCCTACATTGTGTTCATTACGTACGAGTGGAATCTAAATTCAGGTTGTACATAAAAGGTGCTAGTTATTATATCCATGGTAATACGATAAAAAATCATGATATGTTTTTGTGGGGAGATTTAATTGTGATTTATAATAGATTTAAACCTAATTTTACCAAGGTTTTTTAGTCCTTAGATTGTGTTCATTATACAAATAAATGCAACTCAAAGTTTGGGGTTTTCTTTGCCTTGCCTTGCTTGCTTTACTTTGCTTTGTCGGCCATGCGGCTCGCATGGATTTTCATCGGATGCTTTTTGAAATTCGAAACCATCAGGACACTTGCTATCTGGTATGTAGTACTTGTTTCCATTTTTTCATCAAAGTTTGTCAAGAAATGCAACTCAAATACCAATTAACATGTTTGGTTGTGCATAAACAATTAGCTCGTCATTATATCCAAGTTAATATAGTAGAAATTTGTCGGAATATTAAAACAAGGGAGATTGGTTCAATATAGTTTGCATTTGACTGAAACTTCAACGATGTCTCTCCAACTCTTACATTGCATTCATTACGTATGAATGTGACCCAAATTTGGGTTGTACGTAAAAGAGCTAGTTATTACATCCATGGTAACGTCGGCAAATTCACTTGGTGAGGTTCTTCATTGTGATTTATTTATGATTTAGACCAAATTTTTATTAAGTTCTACTAAACCTTAGGTCATGTTCATTATCCAAGCAAATTTAACCCCAAAATATTCAGGGTTTTCTTTGCTTTGCCTTGCTTTTTTCTATGTAATTATTGTGTTTGCTTCATCAACAATGTGGATTAGCATAGGTTTCATGTGATGCTTCCCAAAATTTAAACCCATCTGAACACTTGTTATCGGCTATGGAGTACTTGTTCCCTTTTTTCATGCAAGTTAATCAATAAATGTAGCCCCAAATTCAGATGACATGTTTGGTTGAAAATAAACATAGGAGCTCGTTACTATAACTAAGCTAATATAGCTAAAATTCACTAGCATGTTCTAATGACAAAGATTTGGTTGTGATCTAATGCATACTTAACAAAAGTCTTAACTATGTGTCTCATATCCATATGTAGTGTTCGTTATGTATGGATGGAACCCAAATTCGGGTTGTACATAAAAGTAGCTAATTTTATATCCATGGCAATATATCCAAAAGTAATATTTTATTCTAATAATAGGAATTATTTGTGATTTATAACAGAGTCAAACTAAATATTTATCAAGCTCTGAATCCATAGATAGTATTCATTACCCAAACAAATGCAACCCAAAATTTGGGGCTTTCTTTTGCCTTTTTTCCTTGCTCTGGTTTTTGTAGTTACCGAGTTTGCCTCGTCGTCCATGTGTGTTGGCATTGGTTTCATGGGATGCCTTTGAAATTCCAATCCACTTGTTAGCTTAGTATTTTCTCTCAAAATTTCATCCACTTTGTTCAAAAAATGTTGCCCAAAATAAAGATAACTAGTTTGGTTGTACTAAATACAAAACTTTTTATGATATCCAAGTTAAGATAGCCAAAATTTGATGGCATGTTCCAATGAGGGAGACGATTTGTGATTTAGTTCCTATTGAACCAAAATCTCAACCACGTCTCTCCAGCTATTAGATTATTTTTGTTAAGTATGATCAGAATCGATTACGATTGTACATAGAAAGGGCTAATCACTATAGTGGTAATATAGCCATTGGCTATTACGAGAATCCAAGGTACATTTGGTGACATGATTTAATTGTATTTTATTTCATATTATACTCGAAAGAATGCACGCCCAAAATTTAGGGTGTTAACTGCCTTGCTTCACTTTTTGTAATTACTGAGTTTCCTTCGGTGACATTGTTAGTTGGTATGGGTTTCATGGGATGCTTTCTAAAATTTTAACCCATCAGGTACACTTGGTATCCGGCGTGTAGACTTGTTTTGATTTTCTCATTCAAGCTGGTCAAGATTCGCATCCCAAAATATTTCCCATGATGTGCTTGTCACACACATCTCTATGTTTGTGACTTATGTTGTGTCTCTCACATAAAAACTGCTTGACACACACACCTCTCTACAAAGCTGAGAACTTTGGAAACTTTTACATGTAGTTTTAAGGAATTTATGAAAATTTCACCAAATGGACATTTTTACTAGATATGCCGCCTTACAACAAATCCTAGGAACAACTACAATACATAAAGAGTTACTTTGATATTTATTGAACTTTCTGGATAAAGATGATGCAGTTTTTTTAGAAACACATAGTACAACCCATAGAGAGCCAAATCTGAGGTTTACTCCTTGATGGCCATAAGGTATAACCACTCTACTGACCATCCGAGCAACATTTTATTCTCATTGGTGCTAAAGGTGTATCAATCTATAGCAACCTTTGAATATTCAAAGTGCACTTAGACAAAGGCCTCCTTCAATTTGTTTTAATACCATCCTGCGTACATCAGGATTTCGTTCCTCGGCTTCTAACCATATTAAAACTTAAATTATACTAGCATATGGAGTAGGAAGAAGCATAAACAATATAGAGATATGTTAAACATGATAGCAAGAAGAAAAGCATGGTCTTCCCCTTCCTCTCTCTCATCGCCCGCCCCTCGGCTCCATCAATGATGTGTTGTCGCATCACAATCACATCTTCCCTTCCCTTCCTCGCTCTCTAGTCCATCTTCCCGTCTCTCCGCTCTCCACTCCACCGCCGCTTGGAGAGAATACACATATTGTCTTCCTCTACACTCACATACATGCACACAAGTAGGATTTGTGACACGCACGGACGTCCTCATCATTTTTCTTTTCTCTTGTCACCTTAAATGCCAAGCCAATTTCATTTGCAAGCTAACGACTAACACCTGTACTCACACCACCTCCTACTACTAACCCAACTAATGCAACATGCACACACCATGAAAAAAATTAACAAAACTAACAAACTAACTAATAACTAAAATCTGTCGGGATTAAAATATCTAACAAGTTTTTGTAATTTTTATGAGTGGGAGAGAGGGGGAGAGAAAGGTGTTGCACGCTAGGGGGCATGGAGAGGGGGTGTGGCACCACCACCATTACCAACTCGCATTTTTAATTGTAAAGATAATGAATGGATGCCCTACGAAAAGTATAGCATCCATGCCCTTGCATTCGACACTCCAGTGACAATCTATGGCGGCGGTAACGAGCAGCCGCGTCACCCCCATCATCTCGGCCACTGAATCAAAATCTGTTGATCTAAGAAGAATATTTAAACAATGACATTTGTGCCATCATATTTGAAACAATAAGCGGCGGTGGTGATGGTTGCATCACTCCGTCAACTCTGGCTCTGGTTTCGTCTCCAACCGCTACGCACCTCTATTAGTGTAGAGGACATGTGAACACATGATAGATTATGTTAAATTCTATTTCTATATCGCAATAAAACTTCATTATAGTCAAAAATATTATAGCCCTTAAATTAACTGTGCTGAAAGCGATAGTTTTTACTTATGATATGAACATATGTTGCCATGTTCAGATTTAATACGGCAGATCATCTCCAATCGTTTATGGAAGTCAAGCTAGCCCAATCAAGAGTGTACCATCCCCACTTGATTAATCTCGACACCACTATCATCCCCGTGCCAGCGCTGGCCCACTATGTACTCATGTTCCTCCTTTGAAATAATCAAATCATACCTAAATATCATAACCCCCTCCTCCCATGATCTAATTTCTGGGAGAGAAGTAGTATGCATGTTGCAACTAAACAAACTAGCTTTCCTACCCGGCATTTGGATGGAGCGTTCACGAGGTAAGCCCCTTCAAGGAGTGACCAATGACAAAGGACATAGGTATGGCCATCCGATGGCCGAGGTGGTCGTCGCTGGCCTCATTTGGTGGGTGAGGATGTTGACCATGTTGATGTTGTGCTTGCAAACAGCTCCCGTGGTGAGGTCAGATTTGATGATCATGCAGCAACCAATGTTGATACACTCACCCGGCCGGCTACGCGGTCACAGTGACAACTGAGAGAGGACCAATGATGAACGTGTTGGCTTGACCACCTTGCGCTCCTAGACTACGCAACACAGCCCGATGCATATCTTCTTGTTGCCCATGCACATCCTAGCTTTCTGGCCCTTCTCAGCATTACTTTCTAATCCTCTGCGAGGAGCCAAGGAGACAATTTCCTTCATGACCCCAGTGTCAACTTGGCCTCATCCATTGATTCCAGCCTCACAGCCTTCCAGACGAGATAGCTGAGGATGAAGGTGGGTGGTGAGAATATGAAATAGGTATAATGAGGAGCAGGTTTTTGGGCTTTTGGCTTCTGGATCGTGGTAGTTAGTTGCTTAGACTAACATAATCATTTGTCCAAAACAAAATTAGCGAGTTGAGGGAAATTATTGTTGGTGAAAGGATGTAGCTTGTTCTAGTAGATATCATCAGGTAGGATTTCTTTTTGAGAGAGGATTATCAAGTATTTAGTTTTTCTTTTTCTTTTTGAGAGATAGATAGTTAGTTTTTATTTACCGCACTTAGCGCTTTATAGGAGAGGGCACGGGCTAGAGGAAGAAATAGGGATAAACCACCACGACCACCACCAACTCTTATTTATATAATAGTAAAGATTAGACATGAATAGTCATGCTCAAGAACTAAGTTAGTGGACCACTATAGATGAAACGTCAAATGATTTATTTTCAGTGGTAAGCGAGGTCTCTGTCCCTAGCGATACACATTTCTTTAAGGGAACCCTGCCGATGCATATGTGCGTGTCTTCAGGTTGTAGTAAATATTTCTCAAAAAAGAAAACAAATGGCCACGCTCGAGTTGGCGCTATAACAAGTAGACCCGGCACAGTTAGGGGCCTACACTTTTTCTTCTGCCATTTGTCTTTGAGCACAAAGAGAGGAATACTTAACGTGATGAGAGGCCCATAAGTTTGAGACGGGCCGGCCCACTTGACCTCTTAGGCTGTTTTCAAATTTCAAGATGAGCTACTCCACACATTGTTGATGTAAATAAAGAAAATGGAAGTACAACTGCAGTCTGCAAGAATTCCGTTCCTTGGTAAAACGGGAGAACGAGCACGCAAGTTCCAACTGTTGAAGCATTTCATGGTTAATGTGTCATTATTCGTAAAAAAGAAGAAAGATAGGACAGAAGGAGTGAGCCTCAACTGTGGTAACTCAAAAGTCAGAACTGAATTGCAGGAGGTGTACTCTACTAAAAGGCAAGCAAACACAGGAGAATGTGAGACGAAAATCAAGAAGACTGCGTCTGCCGGGAGTAGAACCCGGGTCTATTGCTTGGAAGTCAATTATCCTAACCGTTGACTACAAACGCTTTTCTGCACGTTTTGCAGAAAAAGGTGATAACATTTCAACAACTGTGTCAGTATGCTTTAAGTTTTCTTTTACAAACAATAATTGTGTCGTAACGACATTACAACATAATGTGCAGATGACAGCCTGAACTCCCATGTCTTCCTTCTCTCAAAATAAAAATAAAATAGATCCCAAGTCTTCCTTTCTGACTCCAGACCCGTCTCTGCGACTACAGGCAGAGCAGACCATCAGAAGCAACATAAAGTAACATCGCCAGCAATCTCAATCTCTCCTACAGTAAAAACGGGGCTACTCTTGCCTGCCACTGCCCGTCCGACGAAGCATCTCGCCGTTAGGATCTCTCCTTTCCGCGGATGCCACCACCAAAAGCAAATGAAACAGAGCCAAAGCACGCAGCTTTGGAATATGTAGCCTTTCACTGTTCGGAAAGAGACATAGCTACCGGCTCCTAAAATTCCCCGGCCTCCGCTTTCCGTTGTACTTTACCGATGTCAGTAGGAGTAGCTTTGTTCCACCCGAATGCACGGAAACTGTTACCGGCTTACTGCCATCCACTCACTGTTGCCGTTAATGTTGCCACATGTTTGGTTTGCTCCCCAATCATTAATTCATGGGGCCTGGGGTGCCTGATGATAGCTGTGTTGCGTGCCCCCTCTCCGGATCAGGAGCCGGGCTACTGTAATGTGATGCCAATTCCATAGTCCACTAGCATCACCTGGCAAACAGTGCACCGTTCTGTCAACAAGTGCGGGGACTGTCAACAAGTTGACAGTGATTTAGTGACAAGGCGTCCGGAGGTCTCTGTTAAGAGAACCATGGGCGTGTAGAACTCTGAATATATACCTCAATATAGATAGATCCCTTAAGTTTTTTTTCTAAAGAGAAAATCGATCCTTCAAGATTTTGTGGCCTCCAATCTTTGGCTTGTGTATGCACACAGCACACTGAATGGTAATCGTGGTGCTATTGCAATTGGTGGCTAAAGTATGAAGGGTTAGTTATTTTACAGGGCTAATCGTTTTGACTAGCTAGAAAAAATGGATAAGAAGCGAAACAGTCTTGCTTTTAGTAGATTATGAGTGCCAAAGGATATCCCATCAAGAGACTAATAGAGACTTTCTTATATTGTTCTAGAGATTGTTGTCATGTTGAGTGATGTGACCTTGGAAGAAACACACGCTAAGCCACACCTATATACAATCCGGAGCTAATCTGAAAAGGTGCCGGTGGTTAATTAGTGTCCGTAGTGTGCAGTCTCAATCTATCCAAAACTAGTTTTGAACAACTTGGTGTCGCTTTAGTCAAAAGAAAATTTTGTATAGAAGAATCAAACAGCTTATCCTAGTCGGTTAAAAAACCCCGTCCAGACTGAGGTTTATCTAAGACGGTTTTTGATATCCGTCTAAGATAAATAAAATATTCTAAACGGTTGTTTGCTGAAAAAACCGTCTGGGATATAACCCAGATTTATTGTAGACGGTTTTACAACAAACAACCGTCTGGAATTGGACTGGTCCATAGACGCTCAATAAACCTATAACATATATACTCCCCAACGCTAACTCACTAAAACACACGCACATGGTGCTGCTCCCATCCCCTCTCGAATTGGCACTCTCCCTTTCCCCTCTCTATCTTCACCGCATCCTCCATCTCTCCGTGCTCCCATCTTCCAACGCCGTCCAAATTCCATTCTTTGCCACCGCGGTTCCCCATCGCCCAGATCTGCAGAAGCAACGTTGTCACCAATCCATGCGCCATCCAAATATGAGGCCATGTGCCTCTCAGATCCGACTGAGTGTAGCATCGACGATGAGGCAGTCGTGCTCGAGGTGGCGGTGGTGGAGAAGGGCTCGATGAGGTGTGTGTTCGTGCGGTACCAAGAGTGGTTGTGGGCATGGTTGACGAGCCACATGCAAGACGGGGCTAAGGCGGCCGACGTGAACTGGTGGGTGTCGCAGTTGTGAGTAGGAAGGTGGAGCGCATTTATGCGGCATCAGCAGTAGTGGAGGCGTGGATCCGGTGGTCCACGCAGGTGTCAGTGTTCTCTGCTGCCATCTAGCCCTCTGACCAGGCCCATGCCACCTGCTTCTCCTCGTCCCAAGTTTGTCGCTCCCGATCACGGGGCCAATAGCGGCGCAGGGGAGTGGTACGAGGGAGGCGGCAGCCTTCATGTCTTTCTTCCTTGCCGGTGACGAGAAAGTGATGGGAGAGGGAGCGGTGTTGGTGTTGCCAGCGAGCCGTCCGGCTTGGCGATTTTAATTTTTTTTATCAAAAAATATATCCAAGACAATTCTGAACAACCAGGGTTGAATTTTTCATATCCCAACACATAATTCCAAACGGTTTGAAAGATCATCTGCGAGGATGACAATTTTATACCGTTCGGGATAGGGCTTTATGTGACGGTGAGAGGAGAATCCCGATGTAGATACTTAGTATTTGTTCAAGTCACATCAGCCCATGATTGGATAGTATCTTTTGCTTGGGTTGAGACCAACTGACCCCTCCATGACTGGACATCAGTACAGATGAAAATACCACCACACAAGCTCCAACAACGTACGAACAACTAATCAAATTGTAAGGAAATTAAGCATGTTTTAAAAAATTAGCATGTTCAAAAAATTGTAAAGAAAGGGCCTGCATGACACGTACATACGTACGTACACAAACACGATGCATGCGCGGCAGTGCATGTGAGAGCCAGGAAGTCAGATCACCTGAAGACGCTGTCGCATCGACCTGGCTCGATCGATTGCATTATGCTTTCCTCCGGCCGGCCGGACGAACGGCTCCGTGCGAGTGCTTCGTCGACGTACGTACGATTGGCGTGTCCTGCGCGCACGCATGATATGCACCGGAGAAAGCCAAAGTTTCAGGGGAGGGTGCCTGATTGGGTTTTGAGAGAAATCTCAGTGGGTAGCTAGCTAGCTAGTAGTACTAGTACATCAGTACAAGGCTGTAATGGAAACATGGCACACTAGCACGGCATGTACTGACTCATGAGTTACTGTGTCTAACGATTACTTCTAATCATCCCATAAGGGGGCGTGTTGTGGCCCATAATGATGGCAAGATTTAGATACAGGGACTGGTAGAGAACTGGAGATGCACTAATACACCTGCGAAGTTGCATGTAGCTAGCCATTGACTAGATCTGGACCTAGCTAGCACTGTAGGTGTAGGCGACCTAGGTCGTGTTCTGTCAGAGTATGCTTAGTTGGAGCGGCCAGCGTAGAACGTTGGAATTTCATATGAGATAGTTTGGTAGCATTGTTTTAGATATGCCAAAAATATTGTGGGTCAAGTTGAGTTTAGATCGATCAGAATGTAGGCTGAATTGTAGCGCATTGGTCGTTTTAGGTCAAAATATAATATGTATTGGCCGAAACACACTGTATAGATTTCCCATTTGCTATCCTAGAGTCGACTATTTTCTTTTGGACAGGAGTCCTTTTATTTCTTTCTTCGTTTCTCCTTCTTCCTCCCCTACTTCTTTCTGTGGCCATATGCTGCTGACAGTGAGCTGTTTCCTCCTCCGCACACACCATTTCCACCGCTACGCCACCATTGGTGAGGTTAGGGTTAGGGCCTTACTGAGAGGGATGTCTCTATGAACGTATTTGATAGCCTGTATAAACCCTAGCCAAGCCCTCCAGATGAAGGTAAGGTGTGCTTGGTTGCCTACATGAACCAATTAGATGCAAGATGAGGTTTTTTTGGTTGCCTACATGAGCATCTCAGGCTAGGCCAGCATGAAACTTAAAGCACCCTCTGGCAGGCCTCGAAGAAACGAAATATTCTAGCGTTTCTCGAGGGCCTATGCAGTTACTCAACTTCGGTCTTCTTCCTCCTCCTTCAGGACCGATTCTAACGACAAAAATGGAATTGCCATCGTCGGGAACACGTGATGCTCCTCTCGTTTCTCCTATGTGGCCACATCTTGTCTTGTTGCTTCGCATATATGCCATCGTAGGCAACACATACCACATGTTCAACAAAATGCTCCAGCAGCTCAAACTCGATTCGGCCATAGGACGGCCATGTCTGGGTCCTCTTCAGCCACTACGACCAGGCGAACGGTGTGTTTCCCTCCTCGATGCTCCACATGACCTCCTTGCCGTGCTTCCATCTTTGTCCTCAAGCCACACACAGGCATGCTTTTATCCTTGTCCATGACCGGCTGTGCAAACTGTGGCATGGCGATATATGCCAAGGCGACGAGTTAGACAGGACCACCTAGAATAGTGCATGTGTCTCATCGACGTGCGTCATCTGTTTGACAAAATGTCACGCTGGCATGACCATTGGTTAATCTCACCTAGCCTTATTTTTGGGCAACCATATCCAATTCTATACAGTCAACCAAACAAGATCTGTACCAGACCTGACTCTTTAAGTGCAGGCAACCAAATACCTACTGATGTATCGCTGTAGCCTAGCCCTCACCAACCTGGCAGGATCTCGCACCGCTACAGCTTGGCTCGTTGGAGCCTATTAGCCAAAATGATGCAGGCAATCAAACACGCTCTATGTCCCCCGAGCTTAGAAGAATGGTTAGCAGACTAACGGTTGTGGAGGCCGCGGTGGGAGGTAAGGGTGAGGAGGAGTCAGAATGGCTTGCGGCAGGATTATGGAATTGATAGATTTGTGTTTAATACGGACTTTTCGATTTTGATCTACTGGCCTAAAAATAAATATGACTAAAAAAAGTCAATGTTGTTCTAGACACTTCCTAAATTTAAGGGCTTATCAGACAACTACATCATACATGATTTAATACGAGACTGAAGGAAGGAGAGAGAATCATACTTACACCCCGCTAGCCGCGCTAGCACTGTAATGTTAACATATCAAGCAGTTCAAGTCCTAGATTGCGCCAATTTCCTTTTTCCTTTTATTTTTTGAAACTTTGAGCTCATTTGTTGATCGTGGAATTTCGCTGCCACTTGGTCGGGCCGACGACGCTGAGCCGCTGAGGAACCAATGCGATGATATATATGCTTGTTCTCGAGAGACCCCAGCCAGGACATGACCCGTCATAGCGCCTGCGCTCCAACGGCATAAGCGCGCGGGTATGTACCTAGCTGGTGCAGTGATCGAGTGGTGAGTAATATTCATGGGGTCTGTCTAATTGAAAGTCCTAGGGCGTCATGTCAGTGTATCTGTAATGCATGTGTTGTTCCTATTGACTATTGAGATTGACCTCCCCTTAGTGTGAGCTGTTGTCGATTGATTGGCTGTCGCCCAGCGTAAGAGCCATAGAACAGGGCCCCAGCAGTGTGCCCATGTACATCTGTAGTAGCTAGGTCGTTCTTAGCAATCAGCTGGTTAACTACTTTAAACTTTTGGTCCAAAACAAATTGCGGTAGCTTGGTCGGGTCACGGGAGTTCGGGTCTGATCAGGCACGAGATGATGCACGACTAGATTCCACCTCTACACCCGTGGTGCAACTCTATGTTTCTGTCTTGTCAACACGCATCACGGCCGTACGTTACAATTTATAATCGCCAACCAGCGCGCAATTAAGCACGTAAGGTTACACCAGCTCGACCTAATTATCGTTCATGTGCAAAGAACCAATTCGAATCCACGATAAACTAACCCCAAAATTAGGTTAGGTCAGGCCGTACGACAAGATTACAGGTAGCGTGGTACGCAACTGTACATCACATGTGGCTCGCGACGTCCCGGTCGCCGAGAGCGCAAGACGCGAGTGTTCCGGGCTATGGTCTCGAGCTCGGCGGCTCGGGTCGAGGTCGCCAGGCCCATGGCCGAGTACGTGGCCCACCCCGCCGGTGTCGATCGATCCAGCGTCCTCCTGTGATCCTATCCTATACGGTATATATCCAACACGCAGGACCTGACGCCTTTTGTGCGGGCTGCGACGCGCCTGTCTTGTCTCGCGTCAAACCGAGCTGGCCCCTGCTCTGCTTGAGCTGTTGGGTTTAGGCTATGCCGTGCCCGATCTTTTTTACAAGCAGAATATATTATATCACGGACCATACAACGCTTTGCTAAACAGAGCGGAGCGGATTTAAGCAAAGCCACAAAAATAGAATTACAGATGGATTAAAAATAGAAGCAGCAGTCCCTTAAGGGCCTGTTTGGTTAAGCCGTGCTGTTGACTGACTATCTGGAAAAACTGCTGTGACTGTGAAAAAGTGAACATATAACTTTTGGTTGATCTATATCATTTATAATATTTTGAAAAATGAGCACAGAAACTTCAGCACATTGTAAAAAGCTGACAGAATGCAGCTTTTCCAAACAGCTGAATTTACACCGCAAAGCTCACAGCTACCGTTGGCAAAAGCTGCTGAAAAACTGGCTGTTTGGTTAGGCTGCAGTCTTTTTCAGTGAAAACTGCTGAAAAGCCCAACCAAACACCCCGTAAGTCCCAGCAAGAGCCAACAGTTTATTTGGTCGGGAAGTTCGTCATGGAGCAGCTGATAATATTAGAGACACACACGATTAATTTAGTGGAGACAATTTTAACTATCTAACTACACTATACGATAATGATGTGTTTTAGAAACCAACTTCTATAGCTTATTGGTGATGTGGTAATACGATTAACCTGAACACGATATTCTAATCCCCGCGAGTAATAGAAGAACAAATAAGAATCATGAAAATAGCAATTGGATTGCTGTAACACCCCAGATATTAACTCTATCTAGAATGCTACTACACCATACTAAAATTCTACTAAGTCAAGGAAAAGCTATAAACATAGGGGTCCTATGTTTGCCAGGATATCCACAACAAATAATTAATAATATAGTACAAGGGATAATCGTATAACTCAAATAAACCATCCACACAGTTATAGGTAATACTAAGATTGCAACTAAGAATATAACATAAGTAGCAACATATCTACTAGACCACAAGACTCCAACACTACGATATATATGACCAGTTAAAAGAATAAGCAATAATCTAACGGAATGAATGAGCTACTATATGTAAATTATGTGAAACGAGTGACGTGTCAATAAGGTGTGTTACTCACTTCCATTCATGCCACTACTCTCAATACCTGAAAAACCAAACAAAAACCAACAGAGAAAAAGTAAGAGTGAGTAAATATTACTTAGCCAAGTATAGTTTGGAGTCTTAAAAACAATAATCATAGTTTTTACAAGTAAGCACCCATATGACCACAAACTTCTTGCAAAGACAATGAATACCAAACCAAAGAACTTTAGGAGCATCACAGATTAGCCTTCTTGACTGTTACTGACCAAACTCAAGCACAACGAGTTAGCCCATATGTGATGGTCTCTCGATGACCTCACCAAAATAGCCAACATGAGACCGTTTTCACCGCACCTAGCTTAAATATTTGTAACACTCGAAAGCAAAAATATCGAACATGACATCAACCATTAATTGGCAACCATACAATAAGATGGATTGTCATGCACTTGCCTCAAGTTTCACGATCAATCGATGAACTAGTCTTGGCTCCGAAACCTCTCGAACCTGTGAAACACCCACAATGAAAAGGAACCTTAACTATATCAACGCCTCTCAACAAAACCCTAATTCAAACTTCTAGACAAATCTGGGTACCTTCTCTTTTCTGATTCTTTGCTGTTAATTATGTATCTTTAATTCTATATGTCCAAATTAAGGCAACGAGTAGTCTGTGGACATCTATCTAAAGTTTCCAGCAATAGCTATTAAGATCAAATTTTAGTTGGATCGTAAAGACTACTTAATTAAGTCCAACATATTTCAGTCCTAAAAAAGAACTACATAACAGTAGCAAACTTTTGGCTATAACTTTTGAACCATAATCCCGAGTTTAGCAAACTCAGTACCGTTGGAAAGATTACGACAAACTCTATGATTTTGTTTTGGGGTAGACTTCAAATTCTTTAATGATTATTCCACGATGCATGGGAAGTTTCCTAATCTATAGGTTGGACATCCAAAAATCTCTAGGTACAAAATTCATCTACACTTTTGTCCCTTCTACTCATGCAATTACACGAGTAAGAACTAGGAGTCATGGGGAATTTACCCTTGATGTGTGAGACAAAAGACCTAAAATGAATCCGGAGAGATTTGAGACTTCTTCCATCTTCCTCTTCGTCCTCCCTCTCTCGAGCCGAGTTGGAACCTCTCCCTCCTTAGCTTCTTGGGTCGCGTGCGATGCAGCAGCAGCACGCGACGATGGCAGTACCAAACGTCAGGTTAAAAAATGATAATTTATGTACACTTTGAGCGAAATGAGTGCACAATGTGAACTATAAACGTAAATGTTCAGATTGACCCAATACGTTTGGTTTTTGACTTGATGGCACCTAAGCTAGGACATGTGCTATGTTTCTGCCTCGACTCCGACGTCACGGTTCGGTATACATATCAGGCGCGCGCTCAAACTCAAACCCCTTCCAGAACCCCCACGGCGGCGCGCGCCGCGCCCTTCGAATGGCACCTGACAACGACACGCATTTTGTTTTTGATCCGTGTGGTCGTATTCAGATGAGGGGAAATTTGGCCGTCGCGTTCACAGTTTTTTTTCGAAGCGTTCCAGATCGATGGGTTAAGAAATCATCCAATATTCTCGCTAAAATAATCGTCAATCAAGCTAGTGCTCAGCAAAGGTAAAGCTAGTAATCGCGATCCGGGCCGATCTTGGTCGATCGGTGTGGTAACTGATCAGTCCAAACTGCAATAGCTCTAGCTGGGATGCTTTCCATCTCTTTAGGATAGAGAGGTGAGGTTTAACTTGGGGGAATAAATGAATAATCTTAGGTACTCATTTGACATGCCACAGGAGCTAGCTAGCACTGTTGCTTGGTCCATCACGCATGTTTCACATCTGAAAATGAGAGGAAAAAAAGGTCTAATTTCGTGCCGGCCGTAAAGAATTGAAGCATACATGTCATTGTCATGATCGCTATTATGCGATTTTAGGGCGTAGCAAGAATCGTAGGATCGTGGTAGAACTGTACCTTACCTCTGTTGAGCAATCTATTTATTTCTTAGCTGAGACGCATAGAAGGTACATGAAGTGATTAAACTAGCTTGAGCGGTTAAGGTATGATGTGTGGTCAGTGCCTTGGAACACTGTAGCGTGACTTATTGATTCCATTTGTTTCTTGTGATTTTGAACTCGGTGCTCTAACATACGTAACAAAAATGTTCTCGGCTCCGTGGAGCCACAGCTTCACCGCTCATCACCATTGGATGCTTTATCGAGATTTACGTCATTATACTTACTAAAAAAATATTATAAAAAAGTACTAAATATGATATTATACACGCTAAAAGATTATTGAAAGAGTGTATCTATCTAGTGGACAAACTATCTTATGCATAGACACGATAATCTAGGTAAAATATTATTAGACAATTGATTATACAACTAAAAACTGACAAATTAGCTAGTCAATTTTTTTGATAAATAGCACGCATCCCTATGTAGAGAAATACTCCCTCCGTTCAAAGTAAGGCGTGCACGGAATTTAAGGTATAACTTTGACCAACAATTAAACCAATACTATTCAATTATATGATATAATAGTGGTACCATTAGATTCATAGTGAAACGTATTTTCAAATGGTATTACTTTTGGATTATATAATTCAATATTATTGGTTTAATTGTTGGTCAAAGTTGAACCTTAAATTCCGTGCACGTCTTATATTTGTGGACGGAGGGAGTATGCATCTAAGATGCTAGAGGGTGGAGCCAAACGTCATAGAACTGAAACTCCTTTATACATAATGTCGGATTTGGAAATAAAAGAGCGAGCTGCTTGGCCCTGCACAATTACGTGCGCGCTGAATTGTTGTGCACATGTAAAAGTGTTAGGCTATGCGGCCCTCAAGTGGCGAGATATGTAATGAGTGTTGTGCCGTAGAGCCTAGAGAGAATGTTTGCAACTGAAAACGAAGATGTGGACGTCTCCCCAAAATTTTCAAAATTCTTGACTACTTTCTGCAGGAAAAGACATTACTAGGTAGTTTTCCACTAATAATCCAACGGTGTTACTTTCATCCTAATGGAAAGGGAAGATAATGCAATGTGTGTGCTGCACATAAGTCCCGTTTCTCCTGTAGAAACCCAACCGCCTTGCCGTAAGCAATCAGCTCAATCCTCCATCCAGCAGTGAAGTGTACTATTGGTGCAAGAATGCAAGAAATAAAATAGTTGAGTATCGACTTCTACGCCTATATGAGCTATAATACGTGGTACACCACTTTACATTAACTATCCACTAACAAATGGGAGTGGTGGCGGGTAGAAACATGTCAGGGCAGGAAGTAATTAAAATGTTTATGCAGCTAAAAGTGATATGTACCACAATCATGGACGATAATGAAATAACATTAGTATAGTAGGAAAATATTATTTTAAACATTGGTATATGCGAACTCGTTTTCTGAAAAAAATAAAAACTACACACAAAAGTGAAAAAATCTGGAAAATTTCATACACATAGGTTATGGGACAAAGTATATAACTAAAAAGTTTAGTTAAAAATATGACTATTTGTATTCTGTATAAAAAAACAAAATTGGTACTTTTTTACAAGTTCTTGTTCATATAGTACAATAGCTAATTTTGTTTTTTCATACAGATTGCAAATAGTGATACTTCTTAATAAAAAATTACAGGGATATATTTCGTCCCTTAACGGACATGTATGATTTTTTGAAGATTTTCTCAAAACTTCTAGGCACGATTTTTCTTTCTGTTTTCAATTTTGGGTTTATATTTATGCATGTCCCAAAAATTCCCTACATGCTATAGTACCATTATTGTTAAGTAGCATGGTGTCCTGCAATTGCACGACATGTCTTTTATGATATTTAATTATTTAGACTTGTACGTGATATTAGATGAAAATAAAGTTCAAATCACAAGTTGAACGGCTAGTCGTTGTATTGAGCCGGTAGGTTCTTTGTACATGATTTTAGATTACGTGGAAATGAAGTTTGGATTCACAATTTGCTGATCATTTATAGGTGATATTGTATCAGTACATGGAGTTAAGGTTCATATCGTTGGTCGTTGACTTAGATCAATACATAGATTCAAAGCTTATGTAACATTTTTATAAGGTGTAAAATTATGAATATCTATAGGTCATGGCTAATATAATTAAGATACGCCAGATTAATGTTAGATAGTGTTTAGATACAATTGTGAGGTCTATCAGTTATGGTTTATTAGGTTCCACCAGATCAATGGCCAGATGACGTTTAGGTGTAGATAAAAAAAATCGGTTGTGATCTATTTAGGTGCAGTTAGGAAGATATATCAGCTATGATATGTTTACGTACAACTATGAATATCTATCGGCTGTTATATGTTTAGGTACACTTAAAAGTGCATCTAGGCCCCCTAAATGAGTTTTAGTGGTTAATGACAAATAATTAAGAGACTAATACACATGTCAAGTATATGAAAAGGTTGTAGTCCCATGTGATTGATCTAACCAGCATTACCAACCCCTAAAAAGATGAAAGGTATAACGGTAAGGATGTGGTGAAGACTATTTCTCATTTCCTAGTTTAGTGACTTGGAGAGTTACCTTAAGTATAGAAAAGTCGTTTTATAAAGAGGGGTGTGCTCTAAGGTTGGAATGAATTTTTCAGTGCTCTTCATGTTCAATTAGGAACATTTTTCCTTAAGGAACCCACCCAAAATTCCCAATAAGAAATGTGAGAAAATCCGTTAGCCAGAGTGTCTGGAGGTTTGTCTAGAGTATCTAGGGCAGTAACAGAAGCTTGGTTTCGGCCAGAGTATTGGCCGGAGTCTCTACACCGGATACTCTGGGGAAAACCTGCTCTCTCTTACTCCCACCGGAGTGTCCAAGAAATTCTCAGAGTGTCCAAGCTAGCGCACAAGCCGGAGTATTTGCTCTCTCTATAACTCTTTTCGAAGTCTCCGAGATTTTTCTGGATACTATGGGAGCTAGTGAGCCCAGACTGTGTCCACAAGGGATTTTATAGCTATTGGCTTTAAATGGCTGGATACTCTAAGTGTGCATTTCTACTGCCAACGACTAATTTTCTTTAATGGTATATTTATACCCCCACTCTTCCATCTAAGCATAACTCTTTGCCACTCTGAAATCATGCACTCAAGAGAGCCGCTCGCACCTTCCTCAAGCCAAAATCCTTTGATTCTTGTGAGGAAGATCTAGGTTGACTGTGAGATTATTGCCAGTTGAGCACTAGAGCATTGAGTTCATCTCCAAGTCTTCAATACGTCTTTTATTCTTGAAGATTGGGATCTCCTAGATAGTTATGTGTCCTTGAGAGCTCCCAAAAAAGTTGTGGTAAGTCTTAAGAAGTTAGTGATGGTTGGGATCCACATCCATCAAGGGAAGAATCACCAAGAAGAGATCGAGAAGACATCGAGTCGTCCTTGAGAGATAAAAACTTGAAAGGAAGCGACTCTAGATCAAAGTGATCGATGTCCCCAAACGGAGACATATGATTGCCCCAAGGATCCAAACTTTAACAAAAAAAATCATCGTCTCCTTTGGTTACTTCGATCCACCTATTACTTTTGCAAACTTTAATCTTTGTATTATTGTTGTGTTTGTGTGTTGACTAGTATCTATTGGTGCTCATATAGTTCTTGTAATAGATAATTTTTAACTCTGCACAATTGCAAAAAAAGATCAAAGTTGGTTAAAAAAATTAGTCGCCTATTCACCTCTCCCTTCTAGGCTGACATCTTGATCATTTAATTGATATCAGAGCAAGGTCTCTCTTTTGGGGCTACAGTTTCTAGAGAGAACAAGATGCTGGACGGGGAACCGGAGGTGGCTAGTAGGCAACTTAGTGGTAATGGTAGTAGGGTGGCAACTGCAACAATGTGCCTCCACCCAATAGCTCCAACAATAGTTATTTCTATGTTGGTGGTACATTCCGTAGAGCACCCTACTTTGATGGGACATACTATGTCTCATAGAAACACAAAATGAAATGCATTTGATTTCTATTAAACCGCCATTTGGCGTATAGTGCAAAATAGTTTTATAGTGATCGAAGAAGATAGCCCACACCTGAAGAAGATCAACTCATTCATGTCAATGCTCAAGCCATTAACAACATCTTCTATCATTAGGTGGAGAAGAGTTCAATCGAGTATGCTCACTTGAGAGTGCCAAAAAAATTTGGAGCACTCTAAGGGAAATACACGAAGGTACTTTGACCGTTCGGGAATCAAGAATCGAGTTGTTGAAGGGCAAGCTTGATTGCTTTGTCATGGGAGATCAAGAGACTCTAGGTGACATGTACACTCGCCTCAACAATCTCGTCAATGAGATCAAGAGAATCGGTAGAAAAGAGATGACCGACAACTATGTCGTCAAGAAGATGATTCGTGCAATTGCTCCCAAGAACTGCACTTTGGTCACCCTCATCCATAAGAAGGAAAACTTCATGAGCTAACCCGCATGATGTTCTTGGAAGAATTCTTGCTTACGACTTGATGGATGAAGAGGCTCAAGAGATTTGTGCCCACAACAAATCTAGCTCAAGCTCAAGAAAGTCAAAGATTGCTTTGAAGGCCAAGCAAGTTGTTGAGGAGGACACAAGTGAAGAAGAAGACATGAGAGTTGAGCAACTTCACCAAGAAATGTAAGAAACAACACTGTTTGTGAAGAAATTTAGGAAGAGGCACAAGAAGAGTGGATATGGCCGTCAAGGTGACAAGGGCAAGTTCTTTGGAAAGACAAAGATGAGGTAATCCAAAAGAGCGTGCTTTAAATGTGGTGAGCACGACCAGTTCATTGCCAATTGTCCCAACAAGAAAGGAGACAACAAAGAGAAGGATAGAAGGTTCAAGAATGAGTATTAGAACAAGGGCAAGCACCACATGAGAGACAACAAGGCCGAAGCCCATATAGGAGAAGAGTGGAACTTGATGACTCCACGTATGACTCCGAAGATGATGAAAATGGAATTGTGTGCCTCGCCATGGCAACATCAACTCCACCAAGAACACTCTTCGAGCATGGAGAAGGGGTCTGATGGGGTAGTTGGTTGGCAATGTCTGTTGGAACGATGATGGCAGCGGGGCTTACCAATGGTCGACAATGGCGTCTCCGATGGTGATGATGTCCGAGCCGAGCAGATGCGATCTCAGGGGTTGGCTGGTGTCGATGCTTGGTCCTAGCAATGGCCAGTGGCGCGTGGGTAGATTCAGGAGGCGGAGCTCGTGGTGAGCTACATTCCTGCATGGGAGAAACCAAGGAGTCAAAGGCAGTTAGGGAGGATTGTGGCACGAGAAGAAAAAGAGAGAGTTGCCAGGGTGAGGCAGAGGGGGAAAGGAGTTGCCGAGACGGGTGGTTCCAAGCCGGATGGCCATGACGGCTGCTGTTGCGGGAAGCGAGGGAGACAAAAAGGACAGGACCTCCTCGGGAGCACTCGGCAGCTTAGCAGAACGTGAGAAGAAGGATGCAAGGGGCGCTAGGAAAGAAATGAGAAAGTGTAGGGAGGGGAGCTGGGGAGCTCGGCTTTAAAGAGGGTATGAGGGAGAATACGTGGCAGCACCGGTGGCGATGTGGCTACGGTGGAGTTAAGTGCTGAATCCAGGTGGAGGGGTGGCATAGCTCGGTGCTATAGAGAATAGCAATGTTCGGTGGTGGAAGAAGAGAGAGAGGGAGAAGGGGAGGAAGGAGTGAGGAAGAAGAAGGGCTGACGGTGGGGTCGGGGCTCAATGGTAGGGAGTAGGAAGTGAGATTGGTTGGTACAGAGCTAGTAGAGCTAGCAGAAAAAGAAGTGATGCGATAGAGAAGAACACTATGCAAAAGCTTTTAAATATTGTTTATCTTTTTGGAGAAATTCTTGAATAACAACACTAGGTTTCTATTGCAAAAATCGATCATTATATAAATAGTATACTCCACAAAATTTTGAAGATTTTTAAATGTTTTTAGACAGTAGGAATTGGACTGAGTTCACAATTTGCCAAAATCAAAATTTTTGGAGGAATGGCATATTTTTGAACTAAACATGAATAAGGGAATCCCCCATGATTTTCATAGAATTTTTGGAGGTCAATTGGCTACATAAGATAATAGGTTAGGGTTTTAGCCTCATTCTCAATATTGCCAAATATTTCATATAATAGATTTGGGAGAAAGAGGTTTTCTTTGAAGACGAAAATAGAATAATATTCCTTGAAATATCCCATGTGTCATATTTTTGGAAAATCTTAAAATAATAAACAAGCAAATGTTTGAGGCTTTTCTAAGATATTTGTATTTTCAAATTTATAAATCAAGACGAAGATCAAGCCAAAATATATATTTATTATTTTGAAAAGCCTGGATATCTAGGGATGTATGAAATCCATATTCCAAGGACATAAAAATTTTTAGCAAATATTTGGTTTTGAAAAATCTAGGGCTAAACAGCTGAGAGAGAAAATACAGAGTGTTAAAGGTTAGGGTTTCGACAACACTAGGAGATAGGGGAAAGGTGAGGGTATGGAGCATGAGCACGACCACATGGTATACGATCACATGGGCGATAGAGGAAAGAATCACCGGAGGAAATAAAGAGATGGGTTAGGGTAGTCTCTTCTAGGAGAGAAAAGGTGGCAGTCTATACAGGTATAGACGGGGTCACCAGCACCGAAGAATATGCATGGGTAGGTACATGGACGTGTCAGAAGGAAAAAAAGTATATAGCCTGGGTATATACATATGTAGATACACCTAAAGGGGAAGAAGGATGGACAAATGGGTAGCTAGATAGGAAGCTAGCCATGCTAGCCGATAGGGAATTACATGTGCCAATAGAGGAATGGTTTGGTAGATGGTAAAGTAGGTGAACTGAGAAATAGCCGGTACATAGATATCCCGATGGACGGAAATCCTGGCGAAAAGAGTTTCGGATTAACAACAAGGGTTGATCGAAACATAAGCACACAGAATTACCATGACTCGAGGTGATGGGAGACATAGTTATGGTTTTATAAGAATCAAGGTTTGCAAGTTAGGTTTTTAATGAGATCCCAGTTAAAACAAGATTGCTGGCAAAAGTAATTTTAAGGTTTCAGAAAAACAGGGTGTGACAGCTATTCACCATCAAGGACAAGCCTAACATATCATACTTTCGTATATTCGCTAGTAAGTGCTTCATATTGAACAAAAATACTAGGCTATCTAAATTTGCTCCTAAATTTCATGAAGGTTACTTGCTTAGATATGGATCAAATTTGCACACTTACCAAGTCTTCAACACAACTAGAGTGTTGAGAAATTGTGTGATGTGCAATTTGATGAGACTAATGGCTCACAAGTAGATCAAGTTGATCCAAATGATGTAGATGACGATGATCCATCTCAAGCAATCAAGAAATATGTCAATCGGTGAGATCAAGCCAATGGAGACATTGGAGACTCAACTAACTTCAACATTGTCTATGTAAGTTGAGCTCTCCACCTCCGTTCAAGACTCAAATGCAAATGTAGAGCAAGAAGGGGAAGAAGGAAGATCAACTCCACAAGTTCCACTTCATCCTAGGGTTCACAAATGCGTCCTACGTGATCATCTTGTCGACAACATACTTGATGGTATGAACAAGGGGGGAACTACTCGCTCACGTGTTGAATTTTTTTCTTATTTAACGAAGAGTAGTTTCTAGTTCTCTTTACTCTTTTTGGTGTCTTGATGCCAAAGGGGGAGAAGAATTAATAGGGTTCACTTTTGGGGGTCTTGGCGCTTTCTAGTTCACATGAGCTGAAGGCGGTGAAGCAGATGGTGTTGGTGAGAGCGGAGGGGAGTAGAACGGGTCTTGGATAGGCTTATCATTGTCACTCGGTGCATACTAGGAGTCCGCAAGAGAAATATCCGGCATGTTCATGTGAGCTTGGATCTGCTTCATAGGGTAGGGATCTTCTCTGCTCAGTCATAGCACTTCTAATCTCATAGAATATGAAGTCCATGATGTGGAATTTTCTTGAGAGATTCATATCCTTCAACAGATTGAGAGTGTAGGACCTTAAAAAAGAAGCATATCCGGAAGTCCAATTTGGTCCCTATGATGTTTTGATCTAGTCTTTCCACCAAGGACCACACTTGATTATGTGTGAAGTTGTTAAGTTCTTGATACATGGAATTTATCCAATCTAGATCATCAAGTGCTTCTTCTACCTTAATGGGTTCCAAACAAGAAATTTTTTGCAACACGTGAGCGAGTAGTTCCCCCCTGTTCATGTCACCAAGTATGTTTTTGACAAGATGATCACTTTGGATGCATTTGTGAACCCTAGGATGAAGTGGACCTTGTGGAGTTGATCTTCCTTCTTCCCGTTCTTGCTCTACACTTGCATTTGAGTCTTGAACAGAGGTGGAGAGCTCAACTTGCATAGACAATGTTGAAGTTGGTTGAGTCTTTAATGTCTCCATTGGCTTAATCTCACTGATTGACATATTCTTGATTGCTTGAGATGGATTATCATCACCAACATCATTTGGATCAACTTGCTAACCAAGACCCCAAAAGAAAACCCTATTAATTCTTCTCCCCCTTTGGCATCAAGACACCAAAAAAGAGTAAAGAGAATTAGAAACTACTCCTCGTTCCCATGAGCCGAAGGCGGTGAAGTAGATGGTGTTGCCAAGAGTGAAGGAGAGTAGAATGGGGCCAAGATAGGCTCATCATCATCAGTCGGTGCATACTCGGAGCCTACAGGAGAAATATCCGGCATGTTCATATGAGCTTGGATCTTCTTCATCCGGATAGCATTTTTCTTCTGAGTCTTCCTAATCCTGGGTAGACTATTTGTGAGTTACAAGACTTGGCACTTCCTTTGATGTTTAATTTTCTTTAAAATTCTATTTCATTCTTATGTGTGTTGAACTATGTCTTGTGATGTAAGATATGTTATTTAGGTCGTTTATGCTTGGACCTATATGCTACCTTATGCTTTATTATGTCTACATGCCATGTCTTTTACTCCTCACCTATATGGATGTATAATTATTTTATTTCACATGCTCAGTTTGATCTCAATGTATTCCCGCAGGTTCTTGGATATAGGGGGAGCTCTCACACCTTCACCTTTTGAATATCTGTACCATTGTTTTTAATGCAAAAATTTTAGTGCAGACATTTAGAGGGAACTCATCATATATCCAAGAAATCAAAACTTTAAATTCTTTCTATCCAAATCGTGTTGTCATCAGTCACCAAAAAGGGAAAAATTGATAGTGCATCTAGACCCCATAAGTGGGCTTTTATGGTTAATGACAAACGATTAAGTGATTAATGCACATGTCAAGTATATGAATAGGTTTTAGTCCCATGTGATTGATCCAACCGGCATCGGCTACCCCTAAAAATATGAAAGGTATAATGGCAAGGATGTGGTGAAGACTATGTCTCATCTCCTAGTTTTAGTGACTCGAAAATCACCTTTAGTATAGGAAAGGCCATTCAATGAAGAGGGGTGTGCTCTAAGGTTGGCATGAATTTTTCAGTGCTCTTTATGTTCTAGGAACACTTTAGAGAAAATGTGAGAAAATCTGTTAGCCGGAGTGTCCAGAGTATCCAGGGCTATAACAAAAGCTTGGTTTTGGCCGAAATATCGGCGATATCTCTGGGCCACATACACATACTCTTGGGCCACATACTCTAGGGAAAACATGCTCTTTGTTACTTCCACTGAAGTGTCTAGGAAATTCTTGGATTGTCTGGGAGCTTTGCTCTCTCTATAACTCCTTCCGGGGTCTGAGAGATTTTCGGATACTCCCGGAGCTAGTAAGCTCAGACTCTGTCCAAGGGTTTGCAAGGGATTTTATAGCCATTGGTATTTAAACGGCTGGATACTCCGGGCCTGGACCTGCATACTCCAAGTGTGCTTTTATGCTACCAACGGCTAGTTTTCTTGAGTGAGCTATTTATACCCCCAGTCTCCCATCAAAGAATAATTCTTTGCCACTCCAAAATCCTGTACTTAAGAGAGCCTCTCCCATCTTTCTCAAGCAAAAATCATTTGATTCTTGTGAGGAAGATCTAGATTGAATGTGAGATTGTTGCTAGTTGAGCACTAGAGGATTGAATTCATCTCCAAGTCTTCAACACGTCTTTTACTTTTGGAGATTGGGTCTCCTAGACAGTTAGGAGTCCTTGAGAGTCCCCAAGCAAGTTGTGGTGAGCCTCAAGAAGTTTGTGAAGATTGGTGTCCACCTCCGTCAAAGGAAGGACCACTAAGAAGAGATTGAGGAGATGCAAAGTGTATCCTTGAGGGATAAAGGTTTGAGAGAAAGTCGGCTCTAGATCAAAGTGATTGAGTTCCCCAAAGGGAGACGTAGGATTCCTCTAAGGATCCGAACTTCATCAATAAATCATCATTTGTCCTTTGGTTACTTCAATTCACCATTTAATTTCACAAGCTTTAATGTTTGTATTATTATTGTGCTTGTGCGTTGACTAGTATCTAGCGGTGCTCATATAGTTCTTGCATTACACAATCTTTAATTCTGCATAGTTGCAAGAAAAGCTCAAAATTTGTTAAATTTGTTTAGTCTCCTATTCACCCCTTCCCTCAAAGCCGACATCTTGATCCTTTAACACTTATAAAGACCAATCAGTTGTGATCTACTGAGGTACGGTTGTAGTGCTCTATCGATTGTGATTTATTTAAGTAAAATTATGATGATCTATCGGTTGTGGTCCACTAATAATAAGAGGGTCTTAATGGTCATATGTTTTTTGTGAGAATTTCTAGACTATCTTCCTTTTTCTGCCATATTCTACTTGTAGTACATAGGTCGCACCTTCATCATGTTGTTGTCAATCCTCCCTTCTTCTTCAGCATTCTTGTCGGCTTGAGTGGGTGGGGGAGCCTAGATTTCTCTAAGTATCTTTAGATTTCTCTAGCTTCATCTTTTTTTTCTTCCTAGATCAAAATTTTCTATCTTTTGTTCTTTTGTGGTGCATTCTTTACTAGATTTTATTTACCCTTGATGGATTTTATCGATCTAACTTACCTAGATGACAACAATGATGCCTACACCAAAAATCAACCCCACAGGAGTCGGTGCAAGTAAATCACCTCTGATTTTCTTCTAACGAACAATATGTTATTGAGGCAAAGGTCCTATATAACAATGAAAATCATGAAGGAATGGATCAAAGGCGAGGAAGATAAAGAAGTTCAGCATGTTCACGAACCATTGACTTAATGATAGCATGTTGTCCGTCTTTATTGTTCAATGTAACATTTATTTACTCATATACTTCGCTCTTAAATTGTCAATAAAAATCCAAGGACATATATTTAAAAAGAAAGTTGTACTCATAATTTATATTAAACTATTAATAATTTTCTTACGAGGGATAGGAAAATAAATTGTGTGTGGGTGTGTGTGGGTTGGGGAGGGGGCTTGATCTAGGGCCATGTCCGGCCGTGGCCGGCCGTTTAATTAAGGCTGGTTTTTTCTCTACCCGGATAGTTGAATAGGTATACCGTTTTCATAATGAGAAAAGCTAGAAAACGGGATCCCATTTTGAAGGGATCCCATGGGGGTGGGATCCCTGCCGGAATTTAAGGTGGAGTCGACGACGATGAGGAGCGGCGACCGTGGCGGAAGTGTGGCTCCCACCGAGGCGGAGCCGGCTACGACGTGGAGGTTCACGGGAGGGTTAAGGGTTAAGGTAGGAGGGTGAGAGGGAAGGCCTTATCCGGAGGATGGAGTGAACACCGTTGGGACCGAGGAAAAGAGGAGGGTGGAGGTTGAAGAAGCACCTCGTCAAGCGACGAGATTTCGTTTCACAATGTCTTGTGTGACTAGAGCAATAGAAAGTTGGCAGATACTGAACGCTCAATAAATAAAATTATAATGTGTGCTATTAAGTAGTACTAGTAATTGTGTAATACACGTTTTACATGATATACATCGCATGAAACTTTTATTAACATATGCAACCGAGAGGAGAGATATATGTCCCACGGAATATTTACTGACATATGCAACCAAGAGAAGGGGCAGGGATAGCACCTCACACATTAACACATGTTGCAAATAGAACGGGAAAAAAGATGGAATTCGAAACATCGAGCATATGTAAAGTTCAATTATTTGGTAAAAAATTAAGAGAATAACTATGCAATTAAGAGGGTTATTAATGTGTGAGTGATTATAAGGTGCATGGTTCTGACTTATTTTTTTATCCATCGGATCAATTCTTTTGGATGGTCTTGATTAGTTGGATCAAACATAACTCGTGCTCTTTATATTGGTATAGATTACCATCTATTAACATTATCGTGCGCAGGTATATATCTATAGTTCTGTAGTTTTCATGTACCTTTCACATCTAGATCCTACTCGAACATCAAATTTGTGAACTTAAACCATCGCCAAAAGAGATAGAAAACTTAACGGGAAAGTGACATTGCAAGTCACGGTGAGGATGTTTGGTAAACAGTGACACGCAAAAGATTGATATCAAGGGGGTGAATCAACGAAACAGAGGTGTCACTCGCACGGAGGCCATGGTTTACCCTTTCCGTAGGATTGGCTTCTCAGAGAAGAAACACACTGAAGATTTGGTAGTAACCGGCGCAAACCTGATACGACCAGGAGGCACGTGGCATTGCTTAATGAAGGAAACAGTCGTGGACCCACCCTCACACCGCCTTGGTGAGTGACGTCGCCCGAAGGCTGCTGGACGACCACCAAGGACAGAGAGACAGGTGCCTGCAACAAAGCTTCCACAAGCTCTAGCTTGGCTAGATTTTTGAATGAAGCAACAGGAGATTTTCGAACCAAGAATTTTTTTAAGAAAACCATAAAGCTTTGTTTGGTCGTTAGGGAGATAATAAACTGGTTAGATAAACCACGGGTTGGATTTTTTTTATTTTTTTGCCATGCAAGAACTCTGGGTAGAGTGGAGTACTCGGTGTCATCGTTTGGTGAAAATCCCCTCCGAGAAGAAAAATAAAAAAGAAAGAGGGAGAGCTCGTCTCCAAGACGGCACCCGTCGAAACTCCCCAGAGCCCAGCTTTGGCTTCACCAACTACACGGTAGGGCTCGCCTACGACGGGGAGACCGTCGTCACTGCGTCGACCGAGCCAGTCATGACCGACCACCTCGCACGGGCGCTCAACTGCTCATGCTCGCCCATAGACGTCGTAGGCGCAAGAATCGGTGGCACGCGTCAATACGCACGATATAGCAATATAATCACCCAATTGTAGCACGAATCAACCGAAACACAAAGGCAGCGGATGTCTCTGTACCATTCACCTCTCACGAAGACGACGGCCATGGCGATTGAATCCCAAAGCAGACATGAAATTTCAGAGAAACAAGCGGAATAGCTCAGATGTGGGACAGCAGGCGGTGGCTGACGCAAGCTGGTAGCGGGTCCGTCGAGACCCTGGCATGCCCAGGGTCGAGCAGTGACGGCGCTTCACCCGGGCGGCTCCACCATATTCACCCGGATGTTGCTGCACCGACGACCGGAGCAGCCACCAGATCCACACGGCGTGGACCGCGCTCGCCGCGTCGTGACCGTGCGACGACATCGGTGAGCTCCGTACATCGTGGGTGGACCTTGCGCCATGCCTGACCTCGACCAGATCTGGACAGGAGCTAGTTGGCGAGACGAGAGAGACGAAGCGAGTAGCGAGCGAGCGAGAGCGGTGAAGGAAATTCACGTGTCGCGACTTGTGAGGAGTTATTTTTCATCCCTAGGACTCCGCCGGGATAGACCGGGTTTTCCTCCTCCCACGCGTCAACCAAATGCAGCAGCAAAATGCCCCGGGTAAGTTTGCCACGGATCTCTTTATCCCTAGGGTTGGACCAGGATCCCTGCCATTTCCCCCCGCTAACAAACAAGCCCTAAAGCGTAGTGTGAACCCCCGTATGGGCAAACTCTACTAGCACTGGAGCCAAAGGAGGTGGCCGGATTTAGAGTCGGATCAACATTCCAAAGTGGTCTCTTATTGAAGCGAACTTAGGAATCCACAAGCCATCGACCAGGCGCCGGTCAATACATAGTAGGACCTTCATCGACCAGTGGCGGCCATAGTGAATATCGTAATCTTTGACCAATAATATTTTCTTTCTTTCTAAACATCTACTGTGGTCATACTGAAACAGTGCTATCAGATTTTTCGTAAAAATTTCCTTTATAACACTATATACTTACATGACATTTTCGGCCAGTTCTTTTGGTAAATTCTCCCAGAATCTGCCCTCTCTCCAGCTTCCCCTAGAATCTGTTCCCCCAAAAATTTTTACAATCTGAACTCCCCAAGATCTTATTAGTTCAGATTGTGAAAATTTTTGGGGGAACAGATTCTGGGAGAAGCTGGGGAGGAGGCAGATTCTGGGAGAATCTGCCAAAAGAACTGACCCTTTTTAAGTGTATTAGCCATTAGAGCTTCACGTTGCATGGCCACAGTTTTACCACTGAATGCACTGCGTGTCAATCTTAAGGATAGAGAACCCCAGTGGGTGTACTCTTCCTCTCACCACTAGACCACATATTTTTTTTCTTACATATGATTGTTAATGGGGTTTAATGTATCAAGTTAACATTCCTTTGCTGCAATATTTTAGGCAAATTAAGTTTCTTTGTTGCAAAATTTTTTCGAACCTTTCATGTTTGAAAAAAGGTTTCACTGGTGGCTTCGCGATCACTACTGATTGTAATTTGAATGGGAAGGTAACTGAGCAACAAAATTTAACATGTTTCAGATGGATGTAGCAACTAAAACTTTAGAACAGCAACAGTATTTTATCGAGTTATTCTCGTCCGGCAACTACTATTTCATACACCAGAACCTAAGCGCTGCCACAAAACCACGTCGGATGCACACGAAGGATACCACGTCGGCCGCTGGCCATGCAACAGTCGACTATGTACATGCGACGGACGACATAGACGACAGTGCGCACATGCACTACTACTGTTCATCCATACGCACCGTACGTACGTACTGCTTTCGGTGAAAATCCACCCGCACGTAGGTATATATGCACGCACGTACGCTGTTGCGTAGCTACGTCGGAATTGTTCGGGGCGACGACGACGGGGGCCACCACGTGAACGCTCCCCGGGCCCCCACGCGCCTCCCCTCGCCTGCTATCACCTTCAAATCACACCTCCGTCCCCTTCACTTCACTACCATTCAGGTTCACCTCCCCCTCCCTGTCGCTCTCCATCGCGACCCATCCGCCCGGTGCGCGCGCGCCTCCACTCTTTTCTGCCCGATCGCTCGAGCCCACCGGCCACGCTGTCGGCCGGCCGCCGGCTAAGCGCGCGCTAGCTGGAGCGCGCATGGATGCCTCGGGCACCGCCGGTCCGTCCTCCTCCTCGACTGGCGGCGGCGACGCGCAGCAGCCGGTGGCTCAAGAGCCACAGCTGCAGGCGCCGCCGCAGCAGCTGAGCAGGTACGAGTCGCAGAAGCGGCGGGACTGGAACACGTTCCTGCAGTACCTGCGGAACCACCGGCCGCCGCTGACGCTGGCGCGGTGCAGCGGCGCGCACGTCATCGAGTTCCTCAAGTACCTCGACCAGTTCGGCAAGACCAAGGTGCACGCGTCCGGGTGCGCCTACTACGGCCATCCCAGCCCGCCGGCGCCGTGCCCGTGCCCGCTGCGCCAGGCGTGGGGATCCCTCGACGCGCTCATCGGCCGCCTGCGCGCCGCCTACGAGGAGAGCGGGCACGCCCCGGAGTCCAATCCCTTCGCCGCGCGCGCCGTGCGGATCTACCTCCGCGAGGTCCGCGACGCGCAGGCCAAGGCGCGCGGCATACCCTACGAGAAGAAGAAGCGCAAGCGCACGCAGCCGGCGCCGGCGCTCCCGGCGGGCGCTGGCGAGGGGTCGAGCTCGTCGTCCGCCGCAGAAGCAATAGCTCCTGCTGCCGCCGCGGGCGGCGGTAGAGGAGAGGCCAGTGGCACCGCCGCGGCTGCAGTACCACCGGTACCCACTGGCCAGCAGGCCGGAGGGAGCAGTAGTACTACTGCACCAAGCACCTCCCGAGTATAGTAGAATCACCTTGCGAACCTCCTTGTCTTATTTGCTGATCTGTACGTGTCGGTATACCTCGCGCTTAATTTGCAAGATTTGAGCTATTTCTTTTGCGATCTGGTTTCATTATCCTTCTCACTCTCTGGCAATCGGCTATCTCCTCCTCTCTCTTTTTTCTTGCTGGATTGATTTCTCCTGTTTTCTCGAGTCATTTTCCTTGTGCTTAATTAGCTGCCTAGGTCAGTGAGTATATATGCGCCAATCCCCCAGGGGTAATTGGGATTAGTTGTATCTCTCGAAGTGAATTAATCACAGTCGCTGTTTGCATGCTCATGTCCTATACATACCCATGTGGTGACATAAAAGAAGATTTGAGATTAATTGAATATTTAAGCTCTTTCCATTTCAACCCGGAATCTCTCCATCTTCTTTGATTAATGACTGTTTCTCTATAGTTCTTGGTAAATAGTTCTACACTGCTATATTTGAGACGCCGTATTCACACATACATCTTCACTTAAATTTATGTTTCCCTGATACTGTGCAAATGGAGACACACATAGATGCAAATTAAAAGCTTTGCATCAGTGGTGCATGTACTCTCCTCCATTGCTTCAGCAAGGTGCACACACGCAGTCCTGATCCTGAACCACACTGCAATTAATTCCTTTTCAAAGCTCCAATCCTCCATTTAGTCTGCATGCATGCATTTCTTAATTAGCTGTAATTTAAGCTTGAGTTTATTCACTTGATAAACTAGTACTACTACTAGCTAGACTACTAGTAGTACAAGGTGGTTAATAGCCATGGCAATCGAGAAGTGCGGAGCTAGCTATCGATGCACTCAGGCTTTCGATGGGGTGTCCTGGATTTTGTCTCGAGAGTCTTTAATGAAATAAGAGCTAGCTAGCTAGTTAGCTCGGGATGGAGGAACTGAAGGAGATCTTCTCTGGTCCCCGGCCGGCCGGATGGAACTGTAGACTGCGGTGAGTACGGCCCATGGCGCTGACCACACGTGCGGGCGGGCGCGCTTACCCACTGTTTCCCCTCTCCAAAGATCTCACTCCCACTGATCACCAAATCTCACTACCACTCATCTTCCAGCTCCGACGTACTCGAGCTGCATGCAGGGCAGGTGCAACTTCCCGAGCTTGGTTTACTCTTCCTTCTAATTTGGGCCCTCTCTCACATCTTCATTTTCTCTTTCGTGCCTCAGTCTATATTCACGGGTGGATAAACATTATCATATTTGCAGATTGGAATGGTGAACAATATTTATAGATCTATCCATCCAAATGCATGGTGTGTTCTTCACCTCCTCCCTCTCTCCCCTCTTTTTCTCACATTTCCTGATTTGATCCCGATCGATCTCATTTCTCCGGCCTTTTCTTTTGCTATGCCCGAGTGTTCCCTCTCCAAGGTATTTGGGTGCAGTCATGTTTCTTTTCTGGAGAGAGAGAGAGGGAGGGAGGAGGGAGGGAGAGGAGAGAGAGAGAGAGATGGAGGAGAAGAAGAACAGTAGCTAGCCTTTTTCTCCCTCACTTTCTCGCGAACGGATGCACGGTGTGCAGTGTCCTCGCAAGGCCTGATGCGAGAAAAGGGAAGCTAATGAATCGCTTGCCTTGTCTTTTGCATGGCCCCTCACATCATCACAAATCAGGTCCTCATGCTGACCCTCCTCTACATCCATCCATCTCTCGTCGACTCGGCCTGTGACTAAGCACTGTGCATGCACGACCTTTGGCCATTTTTACATGAAAACCTCTCCTCCTTAACTCGCTTCTCACTGTGACCCCACCGTGCAACCCTTCTCAAGCTCAAAACCACCGGCTTCCCGTGTGGTCGCTTTTAATTCTCGAACGTCGGGTCTTGTCCAAAATTAATGTGGTAGACTATAGTTGATCGAATATCAAACAAAAGTTGCAACGAGTTTTTTTCCGCGGGCAACAGAAATTCCACCGTAAATAGATTTTTTCAATAACAAAGATTTATTTCTTCCAGCGCATGCACCCACAAGATATACACAGCCAAAAGTCCTTAAAATATGAATGTCTATCTATAAATTGTCTGAGATATTTTTACATCTCAGACACCTATTTTAAGCCATTAAATCAATATCCAATCATCCATATCCACTATACAGATATGTCCATTACAGTGTTTGGGAACTCTAATAAAGATGGTCTCCTGAACTGTCCATAAGCAATAGTATGTGATGACACTTGTCAACACAGGCGGTTATAGAACCGTTTGTGATGAGTTCATATCACAGGTGATTCACATAAATAATTGTCTATGATACGATGATATTTCAGGCACTTTGATGCCCAGAACCATTTGTCATATGACCTCATCACATGAGGTTTTTTCTACCCTGTAGGTTTACAAAAATCACTCACATTTTCAAGTATAGAACTATCTAATTACACTACCTGTGAAAACTTATAATATATCTTGTTATTCAATCCACAATGGTGACACTCTGGGAAAAATTGACGTTTACAACTGGCCATCAAGGTTTCACATTAAAATGGACAACATTGTGACTAAATGAGATAATAGATTCTAAATTTTTGTAGGCCTCTAATGAGAAAAAGATACATCTATAGGCCTCAGGCAGGGCTGGCCCTGTGCATGTGCAATAGGTGCGCCCGCACTGGGCCCCCAAAAGACAGGGGCCCCCAGTGGCCCAGTCCAGTATGTATATACTAGTACTGCTATTTATATGTGGCCCAGTGTGGCAATGTCTCAAAAAATTTCAAGCCCAACAAGGTGGCCTGCACGTGAATACAGAGGAGAGAGGCGGAGAGCCTATGGCTGTACGTATGAACGTATCACACGACTCCTAGTCTCCTACCGACGCTTCGTTCTTCTGTCCTCAGACTCCTCGTCTCCTCCTCAGAGAGAGAGAGAGCACTGAGCGCAGTTCACGTGAAGGGGATTTCGTTCGTGAGTAGAGCAAGAACTGTTGCTGTTCACGTGAAGATTGCAGTCAACGACAAGCCGGCAAATTAGTCCGTCCTCCAGTTCTCCAGACTCCAGGTGCTTTCAATCCAATTCCCATGCCTTGTATCTTGATGATCTGTGTGTTATTTCTGTGCTAAGATGTTATCTAGAAATTATATGTCCAGGAGTGAAAAATGAAAAAGGAAAAAAAGAGTAGATGACTTGATAGAATCACAAAAGGGATCCATTAACAAATTTCTTAGGAAAAATCCAAGCACTAGTGCTACAAATGTTGACGAGTTGGCTTTAGCCGTTGTTGAAGAACAACCCAATGCAAACTTAGATGGGGCTGAGAATGATGCGAATGGGAATGAAAACTTGGGTGAAGACCAGGGCAATAATGTTGCGAGTGTGCATGAACATTCAGATGGGGATGATAATAATTTGAGTGAGCCTGAACATGAACAACCAACTTTTACTGTCGATGTTTATGATCTAAGTCATTGGCATAATCTAGATGATAAAGCAAGGGATATTTTAGTTGAAAAGGGGCCCATCAGAGAAGAAAAACTTGTCTTCCCTCCAGATGAATCTTCTAGGCATTTTTCATATTCTTATTATTTTAGAAAACTTAGCAACGGAGAGGTTCATGATAGAAAATGGTTGGTCTATTCTAAGCATGCTGATAAGGTATTTTGCTTCTGTTGTAAGCTTTTCAAGTCTAATAATAATAAGAGTGCTCTAGCAACAGATGGAATGAAAGATTGGAGACATCTTAGTGCGAGGCTCAAAGAACATGAGAACAGTGTAGAGCATATTACTCATATGAACACTTGGAATGAATTAAGAATTAGATTAAGAAAGAACCAGACCATTGACAAAGATTTTCAAAAGCATATCACAAAGGAGAAAGAACGGTTGAAGCAAGTTTTAGTAAGAATAATTGCCATAGTAAAATATCTTGGTAAACACAACTTGGCTTTTCGAGGATCTAGCGAGAAATTTTATCATGAGAATAACGGTAATTTCTTAGCATGTGTTGAAATGGTTGCGGAATTTGTTGTGGTAATGCAGGATCATCTTAGACGTTTTGAAAACAATGAAATTCAGTATTATTACCTTAGTCATAAAATTCAGAATGAGCTTATTTCTCTTTTGGCATCCAACATTACAAATTCTATCATTAAGATTGTCAAGGAGGCCAAATATTTTTCTATAGTCCTTGATTGTACTCCTGATGTGAGCCATCAAGAGCAAATGACCCTACTCGTTCGATGTGTTAATATGTCAAACAATAAAATAAAAATAGAAGAGTTCTTTCTTGGATTCCTTGTGGTAGATGACACGTCTGGTTTGGGTCTTTTTAATGTGTTGCTTGAAGCTATGAAATCTGTTGGTCTTAATATTGATGATGCAAGAGGCCAGGGTTATGATAATGGCTCTAACATGAAAGGTAAACACCAAGGGGTATAAAAACGATTACTTGATATAAATCCAAGAGCCTTGTATATGCCATGTGCCTGTCATAGTCTAAATCTTACTCTTTGTGATATGGCGAACTCCTGTAGAAAAGCTATTTCATTTTTTGGAATTGTGCAAAGAATATACGTATTATTTTCAAGTTCAACTAAAAGATGGAAAGTTTTGCTTGACCATGTTCCTGATTTTACTTTAAAATCTTTGTCTAATACTCGTTGGGAGAGTAGGATTAAATGTGTTAAGGCTATTAGGTATCAAGCTCCTCAATTAAGATCAGCCTTGTTCGAACTATCTAAATCTGGTGATGACGCTAAGACGAGGAGTGATGCAAAAAATTTGTATGATGTGCTTGGTACCTTTGAGTTCTTACTTGCTACGGTTATTTGGCATGATATTCTATTTTTTGTAAACATGGTGAGTAAGAAATTACAATCTCCATCCATGTGCGTAGACTCTACCTTACAGCAAATTGAGGGTATAATGAAATATCTTTACAAGTATAGAGACAAAGGCTTTGCATCTAGTTTAAATATTGCCAAAGGCCTTGCGACTGAATTGAATATAGAACCATCATTTCCTGTAAAACGGCGCGTTACTAGAACAAGGCAATTTGATGAACCTGATAATGATCATGATGAAGCGATTCTAGAAGCTGAGAAAATTTGTGAAGTTAATTTCTTTTTAGTTATGGTGGACTTGGCAAACACTTCATTGAAAAATAGATTTGAGGAGCTTCAAGTGTTTAAAAGTATATTTGGGTTTCTGCTTAGCTCAAAAAACTTAAAGTCACTTAATGATGTTGAGCTAAGAAGATGTTGCACTAAATTTGCTAGCACTTTTTCTCATGAGGGCTCATCCGATGTTGACTTAGATTACTTTTTTTCCGAATTAAGAGTGCTACAGTTGACCCACCAGATCATCAAATGTGTGTTATTGAAATGTTTGAAATTGTTAGAGATATAGATTGTTTCCCGAACATTTCAATTGCTTATCGAATTTTATTTACAATACCGGTGACTGTTGCTTCAGCTGAAAGGAGCTTTTCAAAATTGAAATTGCTAAAAAATTATTTGAGGTCAACTATGTCACAGGAAAGGTTGAATGGACTTGGTACAATATGCATCGAGAAGGATTTTCTGGACAAGATTGATACAAAGGAAATTATCATTGATTTTGCTTCTCAAAATGTTAGAAGAAATTTTCTTGTGTGATTTCCATTTCATTTTTTGTCCATGGATCTTGTTGTGAGAGCGTGTCATAATCTGTAATCAACAAAGTATTCTCATCTATATTGACTTTGCAATAAAAAAAATTACATGTTTAAGTACATATTTTGTGTGAATAAGGGCCCCTCCGTGTGGTCTTGCACAAGGGCCCCTAACATGACAGGGTCGGCCCTGGCCTCAGGTTCTAATGAGGTAAGGATTTTAAATAATTCCTTAACACATACCAAAAAACCAAAACACACACTCATCATATAGTAAAGTCTTATCATCATTGGCAAATGGCAATCATCTTGTGTTCTAAAACAACACAATTGCACAACAAGCCCGAGTTTAGAAAAAATGCCTCAGAATTGCCTATTTTAAATAATCACACATCGGTCGACAAGGCTACAGTGATGCAAGGTGTGGGATGTGAGTTAATGCAAATTTAACCTTACCCTGAACCTCGAACCCTGAACTCTTATCAAAATGTAGCAAACTATCATCATGTAAAAAACTTGTATGACATTAGTAGGTTGTGTCAAATCAAAACTCGAAAGCTCCAACAAGCATCAGAATTGTATGACGTGGATAATCCAATGAGTTACCACCACCCTCCTGTGAAGGAGAGGACAAAACTCTCCACTAGAACATGTTTCCTCTCCTTCGTAGGATGGGGGGGGGGTAACCGTCGATTTACCACTACATCTTTTGTAGTTTCGATGCTTGCCCAAGCATCCGAGCTTTCATTAATAGAACCACATAAATGGTACAAATTTTAGTTGCGTGTCCCGACATATTTTACAAGGGCTCAAGTTGTTTCGGCCAAGTTCAGGGTATTGAGTTTAATGAAAATTACACTTGACGATGTATAGTACGGTATCCCGTATATTAGGAAGTATCGCATACGATTCCCTGGATTACTGGAGTATACCACGTACCCGGTAAGGATTCCAGGATGGTAAGGTAACCCCCCCATAAGGAGGAAGGATACCCTTAAACTAGGAAGTCAATCCCGACGTTTAAGGAAGCCAGAGTTTCTACTCGGGCATAAGTCCATGTCCAGTACGACTAGATGAACCCCCTATAAAAGGATGAGCAATCCCATAGGGGAGAACAGGTCAAGTTAGATCCAAGGAGTTAGATCAAGGAAGATCCAGAAGCCCTAGCTTATTCCTACGAGAAGACCCCGCCACCTCGAAGGAGTCGAGCTTAGCGGAATTAGTCGGATTAGTCTACGATTAGGCCTAGGATAGCCACTAACCTTCATATCCCTTGTAAGACATTCTCCAGTTAATATATACGAACATGACGTAGGGTTGTTATCTGAGGGAGGCCCGAACCTGTATAAAAAGGGCGTTTTCCTTGCCATTATACCTCTGGCCTTGTGCCCTAGCGGTCCCTACCCCTCACACATACACATTCCACGAATACCGTAAGATCGGCGGTTTACCGATCGTCGACAGATGGCGCCGACCGTGGGGACCTCTCCGGCTCAAGCCGTCCAGGAAGAATCAAAGCCGGCAAGACGTGCAACTTCTCGCGATCAGCCCATAACGCCGATTGCACGACCCTCCTCGGTGCAACCTGAAGAGGAGGAAGCAAGTTCGGCAGGGAATACGATCGCCGTCACGCACCGTACCGGGTACTCGGACCAAGGTTTCTACGACAACTTCGGCCCAATGGATCCATACCCGGTAACGGATCACGTAGATTATGGAGAATACGCTCCTGGCGAGGACTCGGACAGCGAAGCCGATCGCTTCCAGACCGAGTGCGCCAGGGCCTTCGAAGGGAGATTGGTATCAACCGACAATCTCCAGGCAGGAGCGGCCAGCCCAATGTCCGGGTTGTCGCCTGCACCTTCTGATCGTCCAGATGATCAAGAACCCACTCACGCCGTACCTGATGAGGACGACACGATGGAGTGGAACTATACCCCATCTAATCTATGTCCTCGAGTAGTTCTCGCAATCCAAGATGATCGTGAAGAGCTCGAGAGACAAGATCAGGATGGGAGCTCTCGACGTCGCAGCCCAACGACTACTCCCCAAAGGAACGGGAATAGGCCTACGGGAGCAGAAAGAACACCTCCAGGGATAGAGGAATACGTGTCTCGAACTGCTCGAAGGCTCGCCGAGGCGCGTAATCTGCTGTCAAGACCACCGGCGGCAGACTTATCGACGCCTGAAGGACGGTGGTGGCTGCAACAGCTGGGGGCTGAGTTACAACAGGCCCAAGCTCAGCCGAATCTTCTCGAGCACGATCTGTGGCACGTAGCTCCAACGAGAGGAGCACCCCTCGCCCGCAGGAGGAGTCAGACGGGGAAAGACGTCACCCCAGAAACTAGTCTCGACAGGGGGAACCGCGCGTCGACCTACGCGACAAGATCAACGAGCGCCGGAGTCAGAGACACCAGCAAGATCAATCTCCCCCCGGAGAGACCAACGACATCACGCCAACATTCGGGGACGATCTCCGACCCCGAATAGCGGCGAGATCGTGCCTTATCGGAGAGCCATCCACGGATGCCAAGCGTTATCACAGGAACTCCGACATGTGCGCTGGCTGTCTCGTTTTAAGCCTGGGGGCCTTAGAGTCGTACGATGGCACCATAAACCCTGCAGAATTCCTAGCAATCTACACTACGACTATTGAGGCCGCAGGCAGAAACGAGAAGGTCATGGCCAACTACCTCCCGACAGCCCTCAGAGGAGCCGCCAGGACGTGGTTGACGAATCTGCCCCCAGGAAACGATCCGCTCCTGGGGACAACTCTGCGACATGCTTCTCGGCAACTTCCAAGGTACCTACACACGCCCTGGCCGAGTTGACGACCTATTTCTAGTCGTCCAGAGACCAGACGAGACGCTCCGAGAGTTTACCAAGAGGTTCAGTGCTGTCCGCAACACTATACCTGAGATCACTGACTCGGACGTCATTCGCGCCTTCACTCGGGGCAGTAGAAACGAGATGTGCACGCACGACTTGATCATGCATCCTCCTAAGACCATGGCGCAGCTCATGGACTTAGCCGAGAAAGCTGCTTGTGCAGAGGAAACCTTGTGCTACATCAAACAGCAGTAGGGCAGGTCGACCAGCTCTCCCCTCCGGACCAGAGACGACTCCAAGAAGTCGAAACGCAAAAAGAAGCCCTCCGGAGGGAATAGAGAGAAGAGAGCTAAAACCGAGGAGGTCTTTGCAGATCTCCCCGAGAAGCGTACCTGGCGACCACGCCCCAAGGATAAGCAAACGAACTCCTCCGACAAGCCATCCAAGCTCTGGTGCGATTTCCACCAGACCGACTCGCATGATCTACGACAATGTCGCATCTTCAAGAAGTACCTCAAGGAAGAAAAAGAGAAGCTCCGCAGGAATGACCCACAGGTCGCGAACAATAGCCGGGACACGACTCCCGATGATGACTCCTCCCCTGAGCCATTCCAGGGGCACGTCCGAGTGATCGAGCATATATTTGGGGGCTCGTCCTCCTATGAATCGAGGAGGCAATACAAGGCGATTGACCGAGAAGTCTTTGCAAACGTACCACAAGTGCCTCGGGCAGTCAAGTGGTCGGAGGTCGAGATCAAGTTCGACCAAATCGACTGCCCCGAAAACTGTGCTCGACCAGGACGATATCCGATCGTGGTCGAACCAACGATCAACAACTGCCGAGTGGCTCGGGTGCTGATAGACGGAGGAAGTTCCCTCAACATCCTATTCACCAAAGCCCTCGACGCTATGCAAGTGCCACGGTCATCGATCCAGACGGTGACACAGGCGTTCCACGGCATCGTGCCGGGCTCGTCGGCCACGCCGATCGGGCAGGTCACGCTCTCGGTGACCTTTGGAACACCTGAGAACTTCCGAACAGAGAAAATCCTGTTCGACGTAGTCGATTTCGAGACAGCATACAATGCTATCTTAGGGCGCCCGACTTTGGCCAAATTCATGGCAGCAACGCACTATGCCTACCAGTGCATGAAGATGCCTGGCCCAAAGGGCGTCCTTATGATAAAGAGCTCTCCTCAAGAAGCACTTCTCTGCGACAAGCGCAGCCTCGACCTCGTAGAACAGCAACAACTCTCTAGTCGGGACACCGATGTTACGGCACGCGCCTCCACATCATCAAGACTCCCGCCGCAACTACGAGCGACAACTTCGGAAAGTACCCCCTCCAAGTCGGAGAAAAGGTTCCATGACTAAACCAGAACCGGGGGAAATAGGGCCTTCTCCTCAGCAGGACAACGGTTCCACAGGGAAAGCCGCCCGATCCAGGTCGCTCGTGTCAGCAGCAAAAGAGTCATGTTCCCCTAGAGAGTCCTCCGTGCAAGCACCCTTCGGTAAGACTGCACGGCCATCGCCTCCTCGCCAGTGCATTCCAAGTTGCACCGGCTCCAGCCCCAAGGTCGTCAAGCTACGAACAAAACCGATGATAAGACGCTCCGGGCGCCGTCGCCCAGCACGCGCACTCAACAAGTTTCGTCAGCAGGTCACGACAAGAGGGCGCGAGCCTCTGGGGCAACTAGCGACAAGCTGGAGGAGGGGGGATGGCTTAGTTTATTTTCTCTAAGATTTCTAGGACATCTTTTTCTTACAATAGCTTGTAAATGACACTTCAGACAGTTCACAGTCTTAATATATCAAGTTTCTAGTTCGATATTTATTTTTCAGACTGCCTATCCGAGATGCTTCTCGAATAAGACAGTCGGGGGCTGGATAAGTATATGGCGAATTGGTGTACACATACGAGTACTAATTTTCTCGACCTACACAAAGGGAAAGGGTTCCGCACTGCAACCATCAGGGATGCGAGGAAAACCCCTTAACATGTCTGCAGGTGACAGGGGAAGCCACTGAGCCCCCCACCTGACCAGACCTAAGGCCTGGTCGACTAAGCTCCCCGGTTCTGTAGTAACGTTCCCCGACCTCGAGTAAAGGAAGAGAAAAGGGGTACGAGTATAACTAGACCAACGGAACCCATATGCTCATTCACGTCCTCGACTGCTTTGAGCAGAAGGCATCACAGGGTAGAGTGTAATGCTGTCGTCAACAGGGCGAAAACGTAGAACTTACTAACTTACGTCCAGTACCTCTGCAACAAAGGAACACGAGTTGTCGCTACGACCACGAAAGGCTGTACGAGGACCCCTTATCGTGTTTACTGATGACGAGGAAGCCACGGAGCCCTCCATCCGACTAAACCTAAGGCTTGGTCAATCGCAGTTGTCGGTAAAATAGCGCAACTCGAAAATCCTAAGTCAGGGGGAAGGGACAACGAGTTCGACTAAGTCTACAACAACTCTCGCGTCCGACAAGCATCTCACAAAGCAGACAAGTATTTAAGAGAACCAAAAAACACACATGATTAGTGCACAGTTACTGACCACTGTTTGTTACAAGTTCCTATTTTACCTAGCTAAACTAGACGCCTGGACCCTATCACCAAAGGCGTCTGCAGCACTCTGCACAGCATCAAGGAGCTCTTCTTCCTCACCAGCTGGCAGATCAGTTGCAAGAACCTTCGGGGCCTTGAGCTGCTTGGTCTCCTTGGTCTCCTTCGGGGCCTCCACCCAACACTTCGTCGGGAGGGGAGCCAGGCCTCGGTAGTGGATCCCGGAGAAAGGTGGGGGCTAGTAGTAGAACCACCGGGAATGCCAGCCCAACCACGACGACTTCCAGGAAGAGGAACTTTGCATATATCAATCATAAGGAACTCATAAGGAACTTTGCATATATCAATCATTCGCAAAATATCATATTTATTTGACCATTTGGGAAACACTAGCATTTGCAAAATAGTGAGGGACATTGAGGAGGCACATACCTAGCTTGCTATCTCGAGCACAGAGGAGGAGGCCGACGGGGCGACCGGTGACATCGTGGAGCTCGGGGAGAGAGAGGAAGCCACACCCTTCGTCTCGTCGCCCTTCATCACAGCGGAGGCATCCGCCCCCTCCCCCCCTTTTGCGCCTCGTTGCCCATAACCACAACAGCACCCGGATCTAGTACGACGAGGGCGCTGGTGCCTGGATCCCGTCATTGCGGCCACCTGCACCAGATCTAGAATGAGGAAGCCGCCACTGGTTCATTGCCGGACGCCTCCATGCTCGCATCGGCAGGGTCCTTGCGGCCGTTCGCGTCATCGTATCCCGCTCGTCGGAGAAACGGCACCAGAGGCAAAGGGAAGGAGCACGTGAGGCTCGATGGGGCTCGGTGGGGCGGCTAAGGAGGAGGAGCTCAACAGTGACTACGCGGCAACACGCACTAGAAGGAGGAATCGGGACTTAGGTGCAAGGCGCTAGGACTTAGGCGCAGCGGAGTTAGCTAGGGTTAGGGCAATGGGTTATATACCGGAGATCTTGTTGGGCTGATGTCTCAGCCTTGTTTACAGATGGTTTACAAATGGTTTTCTTCAAAAACCATCTGTGATGACCTATTTATCACCAACAGTTTTTGAAAAAATCGGCCTATGATGTGTATTTTTATTAAAATCACTTGTGATAACTCTAATCACATATGGTTTTGAGTGAACCACCATTAGGGGTCTTGTATGACCTTTTCTTAGTAGTGATCCCACTTTACTCCATAGATAACCTAGAAACAAAAATCTCAGTAGTTTTTTTACTAAACTTGCACACGTCAGTAGTGCAATCTTGGACACTAATTTTAGATGACTGAGATTTGTGAAAATTTTAGGCAATTGAGAATAGCAAATATGTTAAACATATCTATTATATATCTAAAATACATGACGGGTTAACAAGAAAAAAAGAGGAACATGCCAGAGAATCCAATAAAAAACATCTAATCATTAATTCCGCGGACCCTCTTTGTATTAGTAGACCACAACCGCTAGATCATCAGAACTATACCTAAACTTATTACATCCGATAGATCATCATAATTGTACTTAAATATAACACAATTAATAGATATTCATAACCATACCTAAGCTGATCACAAACGATAGATCATCATAATTGTATCTAAAAAAATCACAACCAATAGATCTCCATAATTGTATCTAAATAGATCACAGCCGATAGTTCATTATAACTGTACCCAAACAGATCACAACCGATAGATCTTCATAATTGTACCTGAACATATCACAGCTGATTGTACCTAAATAGATCATAATTGATAATTCATAACTACATCTAAATATCATCTGGCTATTGATCTAGTGGACCTTTATTATCAGTGGACTGTAATCAAGGGGTGTTCATAGTAACATTATCCGGCCATTGATCCGATGTCCTTAATTATTAATGGTCCATGCCCGATAAATATTTATAATTTTACACATCATACAAAAGCTACCCAAGATTCTAAGTCTGCATAGTGATCTAATTCAACAATCGGCAAGCTGAAACTTAACTCCAAGTACTAATCTAATATCACATACGAATGATCAGCTAGATCATGATCAGAATGTAATTCCATATGATCTAATATCACGTACAAACAAGCTACCGACTCAATGTGATGACTTCCCAGCCAGTCGGCTCGCCATCGAACTTTAATTCCACGTACTGACTTATTATCACATATAAACGACTAGCCGTTTAACGTACAAACCAACGATCGGCTCGGCAAATCCGAACTTTTATTCTAATGTTACATACAAACGACACATCCGGTCGTAATATGGTGTTTTTCCAAATAGTATAACAATACGTGCATATGTAAGTCTAAAGACTTAAAGATAATTAAAAATGTTGCTCGTGAAATTTCCGGCATAATTATGTAGGACACCAAGCTAATTAAAAAAAACCGATGCAAAGTGCCATCATCATCATCTAGGAGCATAAGAAGAAATTTTAGCTCCTAGACTCTCACTAAATGCTAGAATTCCAGCCTCAAGATCCTTCATTGCATTGCCCACCGATGGTTACACGATAGGCGCCAACTTCACGGGAAGACGGTGTCTACATAAGGCAACCGTCACATTGTTGCCAGCCCTAGAGGATTATCCTGCTGCTACGATAGCTTGCTCTGGCAGATCTAACAATCGGCATACGCACTAGGCTACAGGAGTTCGACCCCAATGACAAATGAATGTCGAGGTTCATGACCATCCTCCTCTCCCAACTCAAGACGTCTTCCCCCGTCACAGAGTTCCACATCCAGATCTAGATCAAGGAAGGACTAGGTCTTGGAAAGAGAGGAGAAGATAAAGGGGTAGCGACATTGTTAGCCACGTCAGTTGAGACCATGTGTTAGCTCCGTTGCACCTGCACATCCCAGAAGAATACCGGGGAAGCATGGTTTAGAGGATACGTGCCACCAGCACACTAGTGGAGCTACCACCCATCAGCCTCGCCACTGGCCATAGGCTCAATGCCAAGAATAGCTAGATCTAGATCTAGAGAGGACCCACTCATACCCCGCCAGATCCAGATCCACAACAAGAAGCTTTACCACCCCCGGTAGCAACGGTGCAAGAGAGGAAGGGGGTAAGTGGGGGAAGGAGAGGAGGGAGGGGTTGGGCTTTTCGAGTAGCGGTTAGGATCTCCTCCTCAAGGTAAACAACTTAATTGCCACAAAAAATTGGAAGAGAAGTCCAGCGTCATAGATAGGACATTGTAGGAGCAAATTTTTTCTTACTTTTTCTTTAATCCGTACGCTAGTTCATCTAATAAAAACAAGCAAGGTTAGCTAGGTTGCTTGTGCTTTATTCGATCGGGGGCCGTGTGGATGCAACGTTGGACTGATTATCGTTTTGTACTACTACGACATAGGGGCGTACGGACGGGAGGTAGGGGGAATTATTTTGGGAGCGACAAGCATCATTGGATTCTTGATCTATGATGATTGAGGCCGGGACATTATTCAAATTTGCCCGTACATTCGCTGCACAGGCTAACGTACAAGTCACCCCCTCATCGCTTTGTTCTTTGCTGTCGTCGTATGTCCTAGCTTGATCCCCGATCGGTGACCTTTTCTTTGAAGAAATAGACCTGTTAAATTACACTAGCAATCTTACGTGCAACGCACTCGTGTCAGCAAATATATATTAAACCGCACGTACATCTAACATTTTGTAATAGAAGTATTGAACTTGCAACTAAAGCACCGAGACATATAAATTTCACATTACGGTTAGAAGAAATTGTCATCTGAACCTTGAAAGTGATAACCCACTGAATCTTCATCTTCAAATTTAGATCAAAGCAGTACAAAAATATTGGTAAAATTTGTGAGAATTTTTTTTACTAAGTAGTGCAATTCTTGGGATTAGAAGCATTCTGACAAAAGGATGAAAAAGAATGTGGAAGAGCTGCACGAATATATACCTTGAGATATGAAAAGGTGCACCTGATGAGTGAGGGAGAGAGGAAATGAAAGGTTAAGAAGAAAAATGAGTTATTAGGAGGATTAAATATGTAATAGCATAAAAGTAATTAGAGGAGGGTCTAATTTTGTGATAGTTATTGGGTGAGAATTATGACATTAGAATAAATATTATCAGATGAGTGAGATGAAAAGTATTCATTCTATTCTAACTTGTGTTTTTTATATTGATAGAGAAATTGATCTAAACGGATCAAGAACTAAAGCAACAAATAATTGTTGACTGAACATGCAGATACCCAGAAAACTAATTAACCTCACACTGATCGATGTGATCCATTGTTAGTTTAGATAACCTGCAGTTACGGGTCTTTCTCAATGATCATCAGTGAATTGCCTTAAAAGAATTGCCTCAAAAAGATGATCACCAGTGACTAGCTTCTGGTGATTAAATAGTACATGGCTGCATGCTGCTTGTACGACGTAACTTGTATTATTTGGAACATGCAACTGTTGGTGCCAGCAAATAGGGAACTGCACAAGAGCTCGCCAATGCTTCCACATTCTACTGTTGTTTTCTTTTCAGAACTTGCAGTTTGTGCAGGGTGTGGTGCAAACAGTACATAAGGTACTGTACCTATAGTCATGTACTACTGTACATGTGTGAGGGAGAGAGCATGCATAAGATAGTCGACGCTGTACAGGCTGCTGCAGGTAGAAGACACAGTAAAATGCAGCTTTTGCACAAGAATAATACTACTACGAGTAGTATATAGAATGGGACCCAGTCCGGTACTTCGAAAATATACACTGTTCGGTCAAAAAAGAAAAGAAAAATATACACTGTTTTTTCTCCATAAAGTTGAGGCAACCAGTCTGTTGACCCGCACCGATCATGATGCTGCCTTATTCAAAACCTTGGGCTTAGTAAAATGTTTTTTTGTGTGTGTGTGAGTTAGGCCCTGTAATTTGAAGGATTAGACTACCACCAAACCACTTTGTTTTCTAAGCTGACTGGGTGATCTTTTATGTCGATCTTTTGTTAGTTTAATCTGATATGGCTTGGAGAAGCAAGCGACGGCATAGACGACTGGGTGATCTTTTATATCGATCTTTATAGGATGCATGGATACTGCCAATCATAGCACCTAATAAGATGTTATTAGCTACCATATTCTTTGTTTTTGTTCTCATATGATCCTTTTTTAGGAAAGCTTCGTATTAAGACGCTATAGCTTCTGGCGAAAACATAATAATTAATATTAAAAAAATGAAGGGACGTGTAGGAGGAAAAAATAATAATTAATAGGACTACAATGTAACGAAGTCTCTAGCTAGCTAGCTAGCTATTTAATCTAGTGTGTTTAACATATATAGCTAGAGCATGCAATGCGGACGATCTGCACAAGGGTGTTCTCAAAATTTCAAAAAACACACTTGAAGTTTTGAGAAAAACTTTCTAAAATATCGTGCACGTACATTGTTGGTGTCACCTTCAAGTTTTGGGCAAAAAAGAAAATGTCCATGGATTGTACATAACAAATTAACAAGCGAGGAGGGTCTAAAACAACAATTAACCGTATGTATATACTTTCCTTTTGTACAGCCCACAAGCAAACGAATTTTAAGCACAAAGTTTATAGGTTTTCACACATCATCCAACAATATACATGTACGAATATTTTTATAAACTTCGAACTGTTTTTTTACATACCCGGATGCATATGCACTTGGGTTCATCTCGACATTTTCCGATTAATAATTCAACATAGGTCGATTAATAATTTAATATAGATCAATAATCTAGCTAGTACTTTAATTTATTTGAAAATTTGTGCTTCGTTTTTTCCAAAACTAATCATACTTGCACAAGCACAACCTAGATGGTTAATTATGTCGATCAGCTAACTTTTTTCTAGGCCAGTTAATATCTTTTTGATCCAAATAAAGTGGTGGTCACTTTGTACAAACCACAACTTCAGTTCCATTATTCCTTTTCCTTTAACAAGAGACATACACAAATCCAACTGGCAATGCTCATGTCATGCATTGCACTGTGCTTTAATTATATACTAACTTTCGATCAGAACAGTTATGATTCTACTTCAAGCTAGTGGCTCATCGCCCTACTATTCTCCTCTAAGATTTGATAGAGATGTGCAATCCAATAAATTATTAGCGGATAGAACTTAATGGTGGTATAGTACTACTGCTCCATATAATATTTGCCTTTTGCTCTTGTTTATAAAATGTAATGCTATTTTGTAGTGTTACTATATGCCCGCATACTTAATCCCAGCAGTACAGTTAGGTGTCCGATCTATTTGAATACATGTTCTAGTAGTACTATTTTGTGTTATTCTATTTTCTTTTATTGAGAGGATCGTACTATATGTATAGCTATTTAGTATATAACTATGGCTCAAAGTTAAGCAAACGTATGGTAGAATCATTCTTTCTCCAGTGCAGTGAGCACTCAATATTGATCAGGAATGAATTAGTGGGGTCTGAGCAGATTACTTCTACTTATATTTCCCTCAAAATTATGCGCTATGATAACATGTACGGACACTTTGTGAGAGCACATAAACTAGAAGAATATATCAACGTTAGCACAGTGTGTAGTGCACATGCATGCACCCATGGCTCTCACAGCGAAAACAGGAAAAAGGAAGGGAGAAGGAAAAGAAAGAATATACTCTATGTACTACATCCATCACAAGACTTCAGCTAGTAGCATAAAAAATTTCGGAATTTCCATGATCATTAGAAACACTTTCCGCCATTGAAACACCGGAAGCACCTCAAGAGTGCAATGCGCCAATGCGTGCATGCAATGGATGACATTTTAGTCGTTTTTAGGGGGAAACGGCACTAGGCGTACGCATGCATGCATGTATTGCTTGCTGATAGTACTAATTGTTGAAACATGCATGCGTGTTCATGGCTAGCTGGCTAGTTTTTCTTTGTAATGCAATCAACAGGGAGAAGAGCTTCCCCATCTCAACTCATGGCTAGGGCTAGCTCGTTGTTGCTAGCTTTGGGTACAAGCAGTATCGGCTTAATTAGTCTAGTCACGTTTGCGTAATTTGCCAACTAAACCTCTACAGCTCCGAACGAAAGAGCATACATGATACATGTGTGGTGGCTTTAGTTTTGTGCTCAGCTGTTGCGAAATCCATAATGCGCGGTCGACCGTTTCCAGCGGTCAATTCCGACCGCTACAGTACTGCTACAGTACCATCACAGTAAAGCTACAGTACCACTACAGTACAGCTACAGTAAACTGTCAGAAAGTTGAAAGCTGGAAGTAGAAACTTGACTGTGCTAAAGTAGAAACCTAACTGTGCTAAAGTAGAAACCTGACTGTGTTAAAGTAGAAACCTGACAATTTTCCGACAGCTACAGTAGCTGTCGGAAATTGACCGCTGAGAAGGTCACCCGTAAATTACAGCCCCCCCAGCTGTTGATGCATGGTAACTAGTAATACTAAGTGCACTTTATTAGGAGAAAAGGCAGGTGTTAAATTTCGAGCAAGCAGTCGGATTTAGGCGCGTGAGAAGATTATTTTGCTGCACCGGCTGTGGGCTAGCTGTCCTATATGTACCGCCTGATGGGGTCGGAGAAAAGCTACATTTAGCCCCTCTGTTCCGGTCAATACCAGATTTAGCCTCCTGCGAGATTCAAATCCAAAAATAAGTCTCCTCCCACACCCCCGGCCTGCAGTAGGCCACCTCCCACGGGGGTGCGGGAGGGGGTTTATTTTTGAATTTGACTCAGAAACAGGACTAAATCTGGCATTGACCCGCCGAAGGGGGACCAAATGTGGCTTTTCTCCTGATGGGGCCTCGTACCGCAACGGCACAAAAGACATGGAGGCAGCAACTTAACCATGGCCGTGCGGCCGTGCCAATTTTGCCCTGAAGGGAGAATAAGGCTAAACTCGGAGCATTACATTGGCCCAGCAATTATCAGTACGTTTCTCAGGACAGACTTGATCATTGATCAAATCCCTTTTACGGAGAAAAGTGACTCCGACGTAACGCACAGGGAAGCTAGGTACTTAAAGTGTCTCAAACAGGCTCTACGTACGTAACTGTGCATGCCCAAACATGCAGGGCAGGGCAAGGAAGTAGCGCGCAGGCTGCAATCATAGACGTGGGGATGGGCATCAGGTACGGTCCGTACATACATATGGGGGCAGTATATATAGGAGTAGTGTATGAAAAGTTCGTCTTGTGTACCGTGATGAGGTCGCTGCCACACATAGGAAGGAGTATCTGTAACCCGATGTGCGCTCGTACATTTGTACTTACACATCGTACACGCGGCTACGCTGGGGCGGGTGTACGCGCGGTGTATGGTGTTTCCGATCACTTGGTGACCGACAGAGCCGGCCGACGGCAACCCTGGGGGGGGCTGAAGGGAGCTCGGCCGTCAGCCGGGGCACCGCGGCTCTCGCCAGGTGCCAAGTACCGCACCAGCCCCTCAACAAACCAGGAGGAGGTGAGGTGAGGAGCACCAACGATCACAGTATCTTTTTGCGCAAAAAAAAACGATTACAGTATTTTGGGCTTTGCAAAATATTATGCTGCTGCTCCTCCTATTTTCTTGGGAGGCAGGTTGCTGTTAGCAAGTCTTAACCAGCAACTATTGCTTGACTGACTGGAGTAGAACAGAAACCTATGGAGAGACAGAGAAAAGGGAGGGGCCTCAAATTTCTACAAGCTTCAAATTCTTTGTTGTTGAATGTACAAAAGTAACCGATGAACAAGTATACAAAAGATGATCCCATATCCTCTGCGTATGCACCTGTTAGCACTAGCCTATAACTATAACATCCTGATTATTTTGCTCTGGCAAAAGAAAAAAAGATCAGCTGAACAGACCTACAGAAGTATGTATCTGTACCGCCAAAACTTCAAAGCCGTGTGGATCCGACCAAATTATATCTCCGCTGTATAAAAGAATCAATTCGATCGGAATTTAAAGAATCGACAGAATCTTTGTTCGTTGATGACTCCCTCCGAAGTGTGATCCATGTCATCCTGATCTGGAAGCTTTATTGTGGGGACGCCAGAAACTCTTTGTAGAAACAAGGAATTGCTGTTTCACAATGACTGTTTCATAGTGCAGGGAGCGTAGAACTGGGCGCATCTTTTTTATCATGTCCATGGTGTCTTTCAACACAAACCATCTGCCAGGCCTCAATATCCTGTCGACTTCTGCTGCTATTTCAATGATGTCACACCTAAAGGGAAGACACATATATCAATATTCTGACAAAAAAAAAGCACTAGTAGTAAAACTCTTCAGGCGTGACTGCTTACCTATTTGTAAGACTTCCAAGGAGATTACTCATGTGAAGAAGATCATAGGTCCTTGGGTATGTGTTGAAAGATTCACACCAATCATGATACACCCCAATCAAGCCTCTGCTGAAAATAACTGGCAAGGTATCTGACTGGCTAATAGGTACAACGTTCATAACCCATAAAGGTTGATCAACAAGTCCTGCTGCAAATCTGGTTCAAACGAACTAGTCTGATTAGCATCCCCATCATGAAATGGATTCTTTGGTTTGTTTGATAACAAGTGTATGCTATGCAGATGAACGTCTAGTTAAAAATAAGATTTTTAGTATCAGTAAGGAAGCTTCCAATTTGCCTCACCCCGTAAGAAAAGAGACATCTGACTGCAGTCCAAAATAATAAATATTAGCATCCCATAAAGAGCAACCTTTACTCCGTTGCTGAATGAGGATGAGTGAGTTCAAGCTATCATTTATGATAAGTTCCTCTTTTGCACTAACAAAAACTACACATTTGAATGGCAAAAGCCCAGGCCCAACCAATGAAACGACATCTAGCAAAACTATGGGGATTGATATTGTACAAGCACTAAAACTACGAGGATTGATATTGTGATATCATAGGAGTGAATTTCATAAAATTAATCAGCAGAAATTTGTCTTCTCTTACCCTCCAGAACCAGCATTCATGTCCATTACATTACGGATACTTGACCAATTAACTGGAAAGTCATTAAAATATACTTCTGAAATGATTTGTCTCCAATACTTTGTATCAGCATCAAACTTCTCAGTAGCAGCAGAATCATCTGGTACACTTGAGCGTCTGGTATTAAGTCTTTCAGGCCACAGAATGGGCGAGTTGTTTCTTTCATCTGAACTGGAAACAGCAGTTGGCAAAATGCAACTATCAAGAGGAGCATACCTGTAAAAGCAAAGATAAGACTAATGAGTACAGATGGAACCAGTTAGGTACTACAGCATAGATCCCTTATGAATTATGATGTCTGCAAAATCTGTAATCTGGAGTCAGGACAGCTTGCAGATGGTATCTCATGCAGGTGCTGTCCGCCAATGAGCCAATAATTTATAATCAGATATAGGCCAATAGTGGCCACAAGACCATTAGCAGTCTGAACTGTTTGTGAAACAACAACAAAAGATGAAGGATGAGCTATAACGTACCAAGGAAAACGGGATCCATCTTTCTTGGAGCACATAGGGGGTTCATTGGTTTTCCTCTCAAGGTAACAAGAATTTGAGGTCGGTTTTTGATATATGACAACACCAATTCCATTAATATCTTGAGAGTTTACTACTGTTCTCCAGCAGATTGATTTGGTCAGAGTAACCATCGCTGCCACATGTAGAGTGTATAATATCCCCAATCAGCACACAAAAAATATTCACCACACAATTGACACTATTTAGTTGCAAAGCAAACAGTACTGTGGGAACAAGCAAAACTACACATAAATTAATGATGCAATGCTGTAGACATCTTTAGAAGCTTAAGTGAAATACTGAAATGTACAGAACTTGTCTGTACTACACCATTACATGTTCTATCGCCCAAGCATGCTTTCAATTAGGAGTAAACTGGATATAATTTGCCCAAAAAAAAAGAGAACCTGGATATAATTTTCTACAGAATAGAACTAAAATAAAAGTAGCTACTACACTTCTTTATAATCTCCAAGTTTGCTTCAGTCAGTCTTAGCTAGACCTATGTTTTTTTCAGCAATCCTTAAAGATATGGGTATCTACCCTTTTTCCTCTGAAACCAGTCATTTATTCTTCTTTTTATGTGCCAATCTCTAGATAATCCCAAGATAATATTACTAGGATGAAAATTGGGGTTATGAAATGTAATAAAATAGATGATATGCTCACGAACAATTCCAGTCATCTTGATCTCTTTTTTCTTGACGATAAACAGGGGTTGCAGACCAAATGTAAAATCCTCCAGGCCTTAGCACTCTGTTAAGCTCCAATAATGGTTTTCCACCTGCACGCCCAATAGTAAATAAATATTTAACAACAAATTTGCAAGAGAAAAAAATAAGAGAGGATATAGATACTACGGTAGCTTCTTATCAATGCAGTATACTTGCCATTTGCATACCAATGGACCCTGCACCTTGCACAGTGGACCACGTCAAAGGCATTATCAGGAAAAGGAAGCTTTTGTGTTCCGATCACTGCTAGAAATGCTGGAATTCCACGCTCTAACGCAAACTGTATCTGAGCTTCATGCTCATCTTTTGGGGCAAATGACATTGTAATGACATTCCTGTCAAGCAGGTATCCACCAAAGCTGGCAACACCACATCCAACATCCAGGACAGTTCTTGTATGTGTTCCCCATTGAATGGCTGGCATTATCTATATATAAAAAATTATCACAGGAAAATTATGATATGACATCAGGGAAAAAAACGAGAAGCTATGCAAAGAAACTGATGGTATCATTGCTTGGAAATATTTAAATGACTAAATCCTGATAGGAGTAATTATGTTAGCAACGCAAGCACATTGCACACCCTTTATGTTCACCCCTCAAATCTCAACATTACAAATTAGATACTGAACAATGGCAAAAATACATATAAGAAGCGTCTCCCTTGGCCATAAAACTGCTTTAAGGAACTTTCTTGCAAAGTTAACCTGTTAAAACATAGATAAAGGTGATAGAGTAATATCTACCTGTTCGATAAACTGAATGTATCTTGTAACACCATCTTTGAATTGAGTTCCGCCTCCGGGGAAAGCAAGATAATCACCAGACTTTGTGACCCAGTTCTGGTCCTTCTTATACTCCACCAGTTTAGGGTGAGGAACATTGTTGTACCAAATCTGGAATTTGGAAATGAGATTAACAATCATTACTAGTCATCTAATGAAATCTTTAACCACAGAAGGCGTTCATTTAATCAAGGTAAATATACAAGATTTGCTAGATGCCTTGAAAGTTGAAACCTCATAAATTTGGCAGGTTTTATAAGGTAGCTAATGCTATTAGAGATCCAAGATTATTTATATAGCTTCTTAATACTACTAAATTAGACATCCTAGACACAGTAATTTCCAAAACAGAGAATGCTCTTAGTTTGCAGTGTTTATTGACTACTGTGTCTAGGATGTCTAATTTAGTGTTTGTGACCCAGTTTCCAAAACAGAGAATGCTCTTAGTTTGCAGGAGTATTAAATTGGAAATTGGTCCCATGACACAATCAAACAGCCATCCTCACGAGCAGTTGACATAAGTAAAAGGGAATTACTAAGTAAAAACGGCATGGATGATATAAACGAATAAAGCAGAGATCATCAACAACCAGAGCCACTTCCGTCCCTTACCGACGAAGGCAAGCTCGCAAGGTCCTCACCATGTCACGGCTGCGCGGCCACGGCACGGGCAGCCGGTACCCCGCGGGCATCGGCACCAGGCACCTGGGCCGCGGCGCCACGGGGCAGTGGCGCTCCCGGTGCTCCATGTGCCGCCTCGAGCGCAGCCTCTTGATCGCCCTGACGTTGTCGAGGCACGGGATGTAGTCCGCCGCCGCCACCCTCTTCCCCACCCTGCACGTCTCCCACCTCACCCCCGCCACCGCCACGTCGTCGTCCTCCCCATCACTGCCATCCGCTCCCGCCGCATCGACGCCCGTGTCCGCCTTCCCATCCGCCTTCCCTGCCGCCGCGTCGCTGTTGTCGTCTGGCCGCGGCGAGTCGCTGCTGCTTCCACTGTCTCCCGCGACAGCGGCGTTGTCGTTTGGTCGCGACGCGTCGGCCTTCTTTTCGGGTTCTGCAACGGCGGCGGCGGGGGATTTTGGCTGCTGCGAGTGAGACAGGCTTCCGGGGGTGGGAATTGGGGTGGGACTCTGCTGCTGGGGAGGAAGAGGGGGGAGGGAGGGGGCGGAGAGGCGGTTAGGGAGGAAGGGGAGGGACTGGGTGGAGGAGTCGAGGAAGAGGAAGAGGAGGACGAGGAGGGCGGAGAGGAGGAGGAAGAGGGAGAGCGAGACGAGGAAGGGCCGCCTCTTCCGGTCGGAGGGCACGGCCATCGCCGGTGATCGCTGCTGCTGCCGCCTCTGCTGCCGCGTGGTTGGGCTGGGGAGTGGAAGCGGAGGGAAGAGTGCGGTGGTGGGGTTGGGGTTGGGTGGGTAGGTGCAGGGAGGGAGGGAGCGAAGTGGTGCGTCGCGGCCACGGCAGCGATGGCCGCTGTGGAAGATGGCGGGCGGGGAAGTGGCGGAAGGTGGAGGTCGTTTTCGATGGTGGAGACGAGCTTTTGGTTTTGATTTTGTTTGTTTATTTCAGACTTTTTGCAGCTGCGAGCATGCGATCTCAAAAGGGTTCGTTGTGATTGTGAACGTGAAAGCCAGATCATCAGTTAGTAATGAACATTTTTTGGATATCTACTTGTCTTATGATTAAGCAGTATTAAGTTCTGATTCTCTTAAACTCCAAAATGAAAAAGTTCTGATTCTTTTTCGTCCCAAGTGGGGCAGCTTGTTACTGGGGACTCCGACGTTGGTTACGCGGCACCCACGGGACACTGCACCTACATCGCTTGGCGCACCATGCACTACTCCCTCAGTCCCAGCCTTCCGATCTCAGTCTAACACTACCCAATGACCCAAGTACCAAACTCTGGCGATTTTGCACTCGCCGCCCGCCACAGCTCACTCGACACACGTCCGTGGTTGATACCTCCTATCGACGCGACGATTTCCTCCCCAACAGACGACAAGACGTTTGTCCCAACCGAGCTGGATGTCCATGTGGAGGCAGAAAAAGCCTGCCGGGTGACCGGTAGGCCGAGCAAACGGAGGAGGAGAAATCAGCCGAGGAAACACCCGGTAGCTTACCACTACGATGACGAGCTCCTACTGGAGGCTACAGTACGGAAATTCCCGCGATTGGCTAAAGCCTAATTGCAAATCACCCAAACAGTTTTTGGATACTGTAACACCCAGACAGGCCCTGGAACTTTCACCCAATCAGTCGCATAAACATGGTCATCTACCAGAAATCAAACGAAGCGTCGCCCCCTGTGAATTACACTTCGGCTCTACTTGAGCTCACCTGTCGATAGACGTTACTATCCCACAAGGATGCAACCTGCGCAAGAAGCTCGTTCCAATAGTAAAGAACCTCTCGGTGATGTGTACTTGCCAGAAGTGACAGGTTACAGAAGAACCATGAAGGGAGTGATTGCCACTAAGCTTTAGTGACAAGAACTAAACAATTAAAACTTGTACATGTTCCTTTTGGGCAAAATTTGTCAGAACAACAGTTTAACTGACTGGAAACTTTATCTAATCAATGACTGTGCACGCTGCAGGCGCTGGTTCTCCTTCAACTTCTCCTTCGGTGAGAGTTTGTCGCCGATCAGTGTGACCTTCCAGCAATCAGCTTGGAGGGTGAAAATTGACCCAGCTTTTGGTACAACTGCAGGTTCAAAGTAAGCTACTTAGACAGCAATCCCATCAGGTCTGCAGAAAATAATAGAATCCCATGTCTCTATGCATGGGATATATCGATAAGAAAAACAGAGCAGATGGGTTGATTGACAGTAAAATAAGATGGAATTTTAGCCAGGAGCTGAACAACCCTGGTTGCTTGAACTTCTGATCATGAAACTTTCAAGTGTGGACCTCAGGAAAATACAAGTACCTTCCTATCACAGAGCACCTTTCTGTTGTAACTTATATGTTATTTCTTTGACAACTCAATGAGAATCATATGGACAAAAAGCTACAGTAGAATTATTTAGCAGAATCTATTGGAATTGGAAGTATTTGAACGACAGATAAAACAAAAGCTGACATAAGATTGTAACAGCCATATCTTTCAAAAGAAAAATATGATGTAACAGCCGTGCTATCAAGCAAACTAAAAATCACTTTATACAAGTCCCTTCAAATATTACATTAGGAAGTGGAATACTAAGTACCTCGGAAGCGGTTGTCCTCTGATATAATTCCAAAAGTCTCTGCAGTGTCCCGAATCATGATGCCATTAACACCTTGATACGAGGCTGCTTTGCATTGTGCCACTGTGAATGACAAAAAAATACATATAAATAACGATGTAACTAATACAGATAGTCAAACAATCCAGTATGCAATTACTTCAAGTATATGAATCACCTATCACAAAGGCCCCATGAAGATCTGCTGAAAGGAGGTATTCAGACAATTGTTTTTTCCTATGGAGAAGAGAGGGCACATCAATACCTCATACATGGTATGGAAAAGGCAAATAAAAGAGGCCAAGCCTGGAACAGGTTAAACTGATCCCTTGCTTCTAGTTTTACTTATTTTGGCCCTTGAGCTCATTATTGCAATTCTTGATTTTAATTACTCAACTCTTCAAATTTGTTAATCTTTCGGAACTCTATTTAATAGAATTCTATACAATGACAGCTTATTTGAGCTATTGTTTGAGACGATCCACATGAATACCAAATGATTTAGCCCCTACAGTCAATAAGTTTCTAGTATGGATAACAATTTAGGTGGGCTCAATTTTATTGACAGAATAAAGCCTCTGTGTTACTGTGCTCATATGTCAAAACAAACTGTACATTCAGAATCCATATAATTAAAGTAGTAAAAGTGTACAATTCAACCTATCCGCTACAGGATTCTATTAAGAAACCACCAAATACAAAAAGTATAAAAACAACGAAGTCAGAAATTTAAGACTAAGAGACCAATAGCAGCAAAGATTCAGAAACAAAGTGCCTTTTCTTTTGCTACAGTTCAGGATATAACATGACAAGCTTTTATCTTTCCCTACAAGAAGTAAAGAGCACAAAAATGGAAAAGAGGCCTGAAAGTAACAGACAGAAAATATAGTGTGGAATCCATACGGGGTGCTTTTAGTAAGCTCTCGGATATACTCTTTCCACATTTCATGCATTGGCTTATAGAGGTCAAACCTGCAAGAACAAGAATCACATGCAAAAACTGCATAAACTCCAAAAGATACCATATGTAGGGATTTTAGCAAGGATATAATTGTTTTCATTCACGCACTACTCCCAAAACAAGACTTACATGTGGAATGTATCATGTAAATCAAATGACCCATATTTCTTATGTTGCTTCAGTGACATGTGTCTTTTTGATCGCTTCGAGTGAATCAACAATGATTGTGCTTGAGCATCCACTAACCTAGGACCCCTATGAACATAGTTATCTAAAAGAATCCCTTTTTCCAGCTTTAACTTTTTGGCTCCCTTGGTAATTTTCCCGGCTTCTCCACCTTTCTGAATTATATCATAAACAACACTGTGAACTACATCTGTGCTATCAAGATCCTACAACAAAGTTTACCAAGGAAATATTAGTGGTTGTTACATCACATATAGAGTTAAATTTGAGATCCACACCGCATATCATGGGAATATTTACCGAAATGTCATCTTGGGACAAATTGTCATGAAGAGCAAATGAAAGTTCAGAGTATATAGGGTTGATTTCTCCACCTACAAAGTTAAAAAAGTTATTTGTTACAAAGCCATACGCACACGCATGCATACAAACAGGATGTGGGCTTACCTGAGGAAGCGGATGGTTTCTGTTGATGATTGGAACTTGCTTGAGCTGAGAAGCAGCAGCAGTATGAGAGAAAACGTTGAGACATATAAAAATGGCATCAAAAGAATGGAGAATGGTGGACAAAAATACAACCTTTACAAGTAGGGAGCTGCGCAGAAGTTCGACCAGGAGTGAATTCAGGAGTTTTGCCTTTCCTTGGTCCATCAAACTTGGGCTTGGGGGTACTATCTTTCTTCTTCTGACACTTAAGCTGTTCATCTTGCAGTTTCTTAGCTTTAGCAGCTGCATACCGTTGTTGAATGGCTTCTAATGTCTGTTTTTTCTGATCAGAGATAGTTGACATTGAGCCTATAAGCCAGATCTGAGATTAAAGCAAGCTAGCAAGTATGAGTGAGAAACAAATACATTTTTTCCTATATATGTCCCAGAGCCTACAAGCAGAAGTTCAAGATAAAAGAATGATCATATAAGAAACTACAACCCACGTGACAGGTTTGGCACATTTGGCAGTCACAGAAATAAAATAACCAATAGCAATAATCCTATATTATACTAGCATTGTATTGTTACAAAAGAAACTCCTGACATGCTGGCTCTTACTCGCATTTACTTTGTACCCCAAGAGCAACACCAAATTATTTTCTAGGTCATGTGAAAAGTCCGTATGAGGCAACCAACACCGATCATGGAAATTTCAAATTAGATGAAGTAATAAGCACAACTCCATCAAATGCTGGCCCTATCTGGAATTCCAGGTACAAAACAAAACTAGTTTGTGCAAGCAAGAACGTAACAAGCAATTGTAAGCATCCCCAACAAGGTACAGTAGAACTGCAAAATCAAGATTCAAGAACCACCAAGATCTTTCTTGCAGCAGCTATATCAAAATGAAGGGGGAAATATGTGAAGTAAATCAAGTTGTTAACACCGAACTGTCTATAAGCTATACTTGAAATCAGGTTGTAAGCAGAGTTGAATCACATGACACACCATCAGGGGTTCAGGACTCATTTGGACAGACAGAACAAGAATGTAGGAGATTTGTTAACAGATCGCTCAAGGACGCCGATACCCACAGGAGATTCCTGCTGGGAACGGCATGAGCCTATGCCAGAGAAGCTGCGGAGGTGAGAGAGAAAATGATTCTATGGTACAAGCAATGGCGAACACAGGACTAAGATAAAAGGGGTGCTTGTTGGGCAAAACTAATATATATATATATATATATATGTGTGTGTGTGTGTGTGTTACCCACACCACCCACATGCCTGCACTGAGAAAATGAAATTAAAACAATTTCATAATTCTAACTATTAGATAGAGGGATATTTTGGCTATTCACAACTATGCAGCTTATTCATTATTGGAAGGGATATATATAAAAGTCTTACATACATACCTAACACTAACTATTTTACAAGTACAAGAATGAGAACTCATCAGTGTAGGGATGGGCTTCAGTACATAGCTACCGAATTCATTCAGATCATCGTCGAACCCCGATCCCGATCAATGTAGATCGGGGTTCGAATAAAGCGCTCCCCTGATTCGCTGTTTGATTCGCTACACGCACAAAACAGGAGCAACATACCGCGGGTATCGTTGACGCCGTCGTCGTCACCATCGCTATTCGACCATGTTGTCGCCGTCGCCGTTGGATCACCGACGTGCCGCCATTGGCGTCGTCGTTGAGGGAGGGCGGTGCAGGGGAGATGTACGGGGTGGGCGGCGGGGCTGGAAGAAGCAGCAGGGAGGCGGCGCGTTGGGAGGAGCAGGGAGCGCGCGTTCGGGGAGAGCAGGGGGCGGCGGGGTGGGAGGAGCACGGTGGAGGCGGCGGGGTGGGAGGAACAACCCGATTTTCTCTTTCTTTTTGGTCTTATGGAGTATGGATCTTCTGTGGCTAATTAGTTGGAGACCACGTATTCCATCTCAATCTCATGGATCACGTCTCTTATCAAAATAAAATCTATTAAATCTGGTAGTGTGGCTACTAGATTAGCGAGGTTAGAAATCAATTGCTATATCACAAATTGTAGTGCTAACACCATCAATTTTCATCGGCAAAATGAAAAGATCACAGGATGAGGACTCTCAAATTATCAAAACTGTACGAAAAAAATGTTGGAACACGAACTATACACAGGCAGAGCAATTCACACGCATTACATCAAACAACTATCGGTCTCTAGTTTTCGACTTCTGGAGAGAGGAGGAGAGCGGACGAGGGACCGGCGGCAGACCTTCAAGAAGCACGGGAGGAACACCGCGGCGGTAGTTCTTCAGGATGACGAGGCCGGTGGTGGAGCTTCAGGACGGCGGTGGCCCTTCAAGAAGACGGAGGAAGGGAGGAACGAGTCATGGGCAGCGGCTCCAGCAGTGGAAGCGTGGAGCGAGGGGCGGCGACTCGGCTTGGGGGACTAGGGGTGGTCGCTATGCTCGGCGTCGGCGTCGGGGGCGTGGGAGTGGGCGGCGGGGTCGGGGGAACTCAGACTGGGAGGCCAGTGTCCGGAGAGGCAGGTGGGCCTGGTGCCCTTCCTTTCCCAGCCCGTGCCGCGGTTTTGCCATGTTTCCGGACGCAAGTGGCTTGCTTCAAGATTTTGCGGGCCGTGCGGTGCTGGGCTGCCGGTTAGCTCTGGGCCTTTAGCCGTGCGCCTGGATTCCATAAAGCTTCGTGGCCTCGTGGGCGCGACGCTTCGTGTTCTGGATCACTGGATTTGGGCTAGAGTTCCGGATTGGGCTTTACGTTACGAGTTTTTTCGTACTTTTTGTGCACTTCCTAACGGTGCGACGCGTAATCAATCATCACCTGGTGCCGGATCGTCTGTTGGCTCGGCTGTAATGCCTTGGATCGACGGTGATGAAAGGTTAAGTGCTATTGAGCAGATCTCTCTGCTTGTTGGCTTGAGCAAGCAATAGCAGAAAATGCACGCTCCATTTTGTGTTGCCATGTGCATACCGCACATGCACGAGCTCGTGTGTTGGCATGTCCCTTGGTTTGGCACATGCGCGCTCCATTTTGGACTATGTAACATGACAGTTTGCAACAAAAGCTCCGTCATGTATTCGTTGCAAACTGCCATGCTGAATCAGATTTTATTTTTAAAAAAGTTACTACATTTCACCAAATTTTGTACGTTAGCTACCAATTTGCACAATATTTATTTTTATCCTCATCTTAAAAAGATGGATCCACATTTTAGAGTAATGTGTATCGCCACTTGGCTAAATAAAATAGAGAGAGGTGCGAGGAGGTTGGAGGAGATGAGGTATCATTGTGTTCGTGGGTGAAGGAGCATTTGGTTGCAATTTTACTTGATAGGACGTGCATCGTAAAATATGGTAGGTTAATTGCGAATAAGGCGGCGACTGACAACCCCTGTTAGAAGCCACCTTCTACCTGGCATCCATGTAACACTAATAAGATAGGTTCAACCTATCAGTATCGGGTCTTAGTTCGAATACGGATTACCGCCACTAAGTATACAATGTGGGGATATTTTTTAAAACTAATTCGACATATCAGTTTGTTGCAAAATACATGGTCAAAAATATAAATCACACCAAAACTAAGCTAGATATGCTGCCAAGTTCGCAACTCGATATCAAGTTCGCAATTCGATGGAACGAAGGGACCGAACAAATTGAGTAATCTTATCTTATTGGTGACCAAGATCGTTCTATTGTTTTTGTTGTTATATGTTGTCATATCTACTTACATAAATGGTGGCATTTTTTTCTTATGTGAAGAACCAATCCCGTCAAACAAAAGGCTTTCAAATATACAATTTCCTTTCAAACTCTAGGGTACTTCATTAGGATTTGATGCTAACTGTGGTTGAAATTTAACAATAAGGGTCCGGATGCTAAATGTACTCCAAACCAGGATTTGCACCGCTATATCTGCAATGTGGTGATACTATTTATACATGTCAATTCGTTCCAAATACATTGTTGCAAATAGAACTCATGCTAGAAAAACAAAAGTCAGACGCACGTGCTACCAAGTTTGTAGTTCGATTGAAGGAAGGGATAGGACGAATTGAGTAATTTTATCTTAGCAGTGACCATTCTATTGTTTTGGCTGTTATAAAGTTATCATATCTACTTACAAAAATTATGAATTTTTTGCACAGGTGAAGGACCAAGTGTACATCAAATAAATGGCTTCCCAAATATACAATTCCCTTCTATTCTTTGAGGAACTTCATGAGGATTGCCGCCAATGCTAAATGTGGTTGAAATCTATCAGTTTTCGGTCTAGATGCTAAATGTGGTTCAAATCAAGATGTCCACCGCTAAATGTGCAATGTGGTGAAACTTTAAAATGTAGGTCAACATGTCAGTTTGTTACAAATACATGGTTGAAAATAGAATTCTGCTTGTAAAAAATAAAGTCAGACGTGCTACCAAGTTTGCAGCTCGATCTAACGAAAGCATAAGACAAATTAGTACTCCTATCTTAGCTTTGACCTGTGATAAAAAATAAAGTAAGACGTGCTACCAAGTTTGCAGTTCGATCAAATGAAAGCATCAGACAATCAATACTCTTATCTTAGCTTTGACCCTGTGATTAAAAAAATAAAGTCAAACGTGCTACCAAGTTTACAGTTCGATCGAATGCAAGCATCAGACAAATCAGTAGTCCTATCGTAGTGGTGACCATGTGATCATTCTATTGTCTGGATGTTGCACTACTGCAGATTAGGCCACCAGTGACGGGCCTAAAAAGCCCATTAGTGACGAGCGAGCAGGGCCCGTCACTGGCAATCTGCCACTGGTAAGTGGTTATCAGTGACGGGCTGGGTGCTCGTCACTGGTAATCTATTTATTAGTGACGGGCTTTAATGGATGCCCGTCACTGGTAAGATAATTAGCAGTGACGTTCTTTAGGTGATGCCCGTCACTGATAAGATCTACATCAGTGACGAGCTCTGCAGTACGCACGTCACTGGTGTTATGAGCAGGCCCTATCACGGTGCTGCCGCGGCAGCAAAAAACACCCATTTTCGTTGCCGCGGCAGCAAAAACACCCATTTTCGCTGCCGCGGCAACATGTTGCCTCTACGAAATTTTGCACGGACGATGGTACCGTTTGCCGGTGTAACTCCCGTGCGCTGTGGACCTTCGGTCGCCGTCCTCCTAGTAGACCCCCTTTGCTCCGCGCCGGGGGATGCTTGGACGGCCTGACCGCTGCGGCTACGAAACGCATGAGTTGTCTTGGACCCGTGACTGCCGGTAGGACCCCCGCCGTTGTGCAACTTCAAACCACAAACACAATATATTCGCAACATATAAGTAGATCTGTCAAACCGACTACGAAAATAACAAGTGCCAATACGTAAGTATGTCCACAAGCGTACAAAGTAGACCAGTTCGGGAATACACGACCACAAACACAATACATATGCAATGTTTTTCCGTCCTCTAGGGCCTATCTTCACGCTTTTTTCCCTCCTCTAGGGCCTAGCTGCATGTAGGCGAATGCGTCGTCTTGGGTCGGGATTTGGCGAACTCGCTGCTCTGTGCGAGCGGCATGTTCCTCCCTTGGGTCATTGCCGGCGTAGAAAAGCCCCGTATCCGAGACGACGTCCTTGTTGATGATATTCGCGAACGCATTCTGGAGGCGTGCAAACTCTTGCTTCCAGTCATATGGCTTGTGCTCGAGGTTATTACTCCACTTGCGTAAGTCGTCATGTTTGCGAAACATGTTCCGCGCCCGTACAAAGTCATCCATGTGGCAGTAGACGTAGTAGCCACACGCCACACTATTCTCCGGCTGCTGTCTGCAACAGAAATCGGTCACGTGTTTGAAGCGTGGAGCGCCACTTCTTTTTACCATAGTTCCTCCTCCTCCCTTCTGTGCAAAGTCGAAGAGAGCATCATCCAGAACTTTCTTGAGCAGGGTGTAGTCTTTCTTCACCCTCTTCATGGAATCATAGTAATAAGCCTTGCTTTCCTTCGGCGTTAGCACTAAGAGGATCCAGTGGTCGCTACCCAGACATGTGAACAAACCAATATTAACCCACGAAGTTGGCTAGGTGCATAAGCAAAAGAGAAATTTACGAAAGCACAAAGTAGAGAATGACTTACAAGAGATTATAGGGCACGAGTAGGTATTCCTTGCCCTTATGCGCTATCATCGCACTCACGAGGTATTCTTTCATAATCTCTCTACCTTCTTGGGAGCGAACGTTGTTCTCGTGCATGTGAAACGGATCTGCTATTGCAACATCGAGAATCTTCAGGCGTCTGATCTCTCTGGTTAGGTGAAGTGCCCATAGCCTGACGAAGGATGCTTCGAGCCGATAAAGGTTGAACATGCCGAAGATCTCTGCAAAGTCCAGATAGAACTTGTCCGCGGGATACTGCTCGACGAAATGGAAACCCTCTGGCACCTTCGTCGTGTAATACGAGACATTCGTTTCATCGGGTCCTAATTCAATCTCTCGATGTTCTCATGCAGAATCTTCATTTCGTTTGGGAGGACGTCGAACTCATCCTTTGGTACCATCGGGTAACCCGGGACGTGATAGGGCCGCCATTGACGACCCGTTGCTCGCTGTCCTGATTGGGAAGATGCTGCGTACGTTAAGGATTTCTTCAACCTCGCCCCACCCTGTCTATCGTAAGTACCGGTGCTAGCATGTGTCTTCTTCGCCCCTTTTTTGCTCGTGCGCTGCGTATCCAGGGATACGGCCCTCTGACCGGCCATCGCTTCTTTGGCTGCGCCCATGAGTGTTTTAGGAGTCAACTTCGTGTGGGCTTGCTCGTCATGCTTGGGTGGCGGCGTATCTACAAATTCTCGTGCCTCTTCGTCACGAGGCATGCCATGCTCCGCGCCCTCCTCGGCATCCTCCATCTCCAAATCCCTGTAGGATAGAGGTGCGCAAATACCCAAAGGAGATGGTCTTGCTGATGGACTGTGGGTGTGGCTCGGCGAAGGTGGTGGACGATTGGAGGTCTCAATCAACTTTATCGCGTCCTTCGGCCACCTAAGAAAAAACCCCTTGCAGGCTCCTAGCTTCTCGTATCCCTCTTCAGGGGGGGTCATTCAAAACCAAGTCCTCAAAGGTGCCGACCACCTTAGTCAACTCCACCCTTGCCATGTTTGGTGGTAAATCCACACAGTGCATCCTGTTCTCCGGCGTTATTGGGTGGACTCGACCGTACGCGACCGTCACCATCGAGCCGAGTACTTGGGTCTGGAGATGGCACGGAGTTATCACCTGCGAAACATATATACGGGTCATCGATGTTAGAGTCTAAACAACGAAATCTGTACGACACCGTTACGATTTGTTGAGCCGACGACGCTTACCGTTAGGCCGTTGATTGAATTTGGCGACCCGGGGCCAATGCCCGAGACAGAGGGGCTACTACTCGTTGCAGCAGTGAAGGGCGGTGGCTGCGTATCTAGATTATAGGGCGGCGGCTGCGTATCAGGATGCATGGGTGGGCGTCGTAGTTGATCATATAGAGGCCCTAACAGACGTTTCACAGCCGCCTCCACTCGCACATCGAATTCTTCATCTTGCTTGGCTTTCCTCCTCTCGTGGGCAGCCTCGCGGGTTTGGGGACAGTAATCAGCCCATCGAGCCCCATACCCGATGCCCATCACGCGGCCACGAGTCTCCGGCTTCCCGAGAGCCTTGTTGATAGGGTCTTGCCACCTATCGGTACCGACAGAGTCTTGGGAGCTCTCAGGTTGCTGGCTCAGCTTTTTCTGCAAGTAACATAAACCGTTTAGAAACATAATCTTTAGGAAATTAATCTACTTACGACAAATAAAGTAAAATGGGTTCAGAGGTTACCAGTTCTTCGTGCACGTCCTTCATTTTCTCATGCGTGAAGATCGGTTCCCCCGTCGCTGGGTCAAATTTTGCGCGGGCCCTCACAAAGTCCTTTCCGCGCCCTGGCTGGATGTCCGAGAAAGGGGGTTCTTTCCCAGCTGCAATCAACCTTGCATCCTCCTTGTCCTATTTTGGCCTCTTCCCTTGGTAACCACGGCTGCCGAGTCTGTGGTCACCCACGATCTTCCCCCGCATGTCCTTCCCCCAATCACTCAACTTCTTGAATTCATCGCCCGAGCGAGTTTGAATGAACTCGGTCCAGTCTGCCTCATCTATCGTAGGCCATTTCGGCTTTATCACGGTCTCAAAATCTTGATCCTTCATTTTATTGGCATGGTATCGCCAGGTATTCAAGGATTTGGACATCATGCTGAGGGCTTTCGTTGCGACTCTATTTTTGTCGGCCTCTGGGACGGAATACCTGCTGAATAGCCTGTCCAGGAGGAGAGTTCGAAGATGCTCGGTTTCTCTCGTCCTTATGTCGGAGGTTGTGATCTTCATGGTTTCACGCAGGATGTAGCCTACGGCGTTTGAGTACCCCTGTGTAGCTTTTACAGGACTGGCAGGTTTACCCAGATCGTCCACTCGAGTGATTACGAACGTCTCGGTACTCAACTTGTTAGGTCTCCTAGGCGCGAGCCGCCTTTTCCGCTTGGCTGGTGGAGCCCCGTCCGCCTGTTCTTCTTCAATACCGGTCTCGTATTCACGGCCGGTCCCTTCGTCACGATCGGTCGCGTCTTCAGCACCGCCGGACTCTTTTGCACGTCCAGACTCTTCATCCGTATCATCGTGGGACGAATCGTACTCGTTGTTATCCCCGGCAACAGGGTCGTCGACGATGGCGGCCCCCTGAGATATTGGTTCGAGGGCCAGGTCCCAGGGAGCTTCCGCACGCCCCTCGATATCTCGGGACGATGCCGGGACATCCGTTGGTGTCCGCGATGAAGAGGGGGTACTTCCGACCATTTTCGAACATACTGGAAACTTATTAAACACAAAAAATGGAAACTAGACTTATGAAAGCTTTCATGAGAGTAAAAACAATATGAAAAGGTTTGCTTATGTAATTCTACTTCCAATTACTTTAGTATTTCTAATATCCATTCATTAATAAAAATTCAAAATTTCGGCATGACCTTTGCTAAAATTATACAAAATAGAGTATCGAACGTTGACAAAACGTTGACGAAGCAACATTTCGCCAAAACGTTGAACTCAGTTTTCCTGAAAAATAAACAAAGCAACATTACTCGGCTCGACGGCCGGTACCATAAGCATATATTCATTGACTCCATGTCCTTCAAAATTGAACATCCATGCACGAATTACCTGCTCAAGCAATCCCTTTAGGTCTCCACCAACGCAATATTCCAATACTAGCCAAGTTTCTATTCCTAACATCAAATTGCCCCAGGCAAAGACAGCATTCTCTCTGTTTGCTTCTCTTCTCCCAACAAATGCATTCATATCTCTACTTATAATACAAAAATAGATAGATATCTCTCTACTTAACACAAAAATGAATCAATTAATTTGGGAACAACAAGATTATACAGCTCATGGACATAAAACTAAATTCACATTCTCAAACATGGATAGCTCTCACAATCTCCCACAAAGACCATCACGCTCTCCTCCATCTCCTCAGTTCCCCTTAATCCTTCTCCCAGCTAATTTGCTTTCAGCTGTGCTTCTGTGATGATACTTTTGTGCTCCAGTGCGCTGTTTATGGAGGTGCATAGTTTCATTGGTCATTTTTACAGTTCGGAACAATTCGAACAGGGAATAAAATGTAAGTTGTTCTCATGTACATTCAACATCATCACCTATATGTAATTCTAATTCTAATTTTCTAAGTTTCTTATATAGGCTAATGCATGAGGCTCCATTGAACAATCCATCTATTGCAAGGTATTTGACAAACAATCCAATCGTGCCCTGAAACATAATCCACTCATATAAAGCTCCTAACCAAGGTCTCATGATTTCTTTCTTTCCTTCTGGTGCTGCAAATTTGGTGTCGAAGCCTTACCTCGGTCCTTGGTTGGAGGGGCGCGGGGCTACTTCAGTCGTGGAGCTCTGCGGCGAGGGCGTCCGGTGAGGGAGGCGGCGAGGGCGGCGTCCGGCGAGGGCGGCATCCGGCGAGGAGCGGCGTCCGGCGAGGGCGGCGTCCGGCGAGGAGCGGCGGCGGCCTGGCGGCGTCGGTCGCGCGAGGGCGGGTAGATTTGGAGAATTAGGGCGGGCGGGCGGGATTTGGGGATTTTTTCTCCAAGTCCCGCGGGGCCGCGCGTATTTATTTCCTCGTTAGCAGTGACGGGCGGATAAGGGGGCTCGTCACTGGTAAATGTTATCAGTGACGGGCGGACAAGAGGGCTCGTCACTGGTAAATAATTTACCAGTGACGTGCATACATAACTGCTCGTCACTGGTAAATAATTTACCAGTGACGAGCCAAACAATACGAGTGTCACTGGTAAGTTAGTTAGGGTTTGTATATACTAGCCAATCTTTTTGAACATTGATCCATAAGGCTCCAGACTTTTACTGCCTACATTTCATTGTTCATCATATATTTTGAATCCAACTTCAAGTTCGATTAGAAGTATAGAATGACCATGAGGATGGGAAAAGAAAAATCAAATCTTTTTAATTAGTTCTCCTTTTTTGCAATTTTCTTATTATCCATTCCTTTCAGTATTTTTACACTCGATGCACGGTTAAGGTGAAAATCTTTTCGTATATCGATATAACTTTCTTAAAGAATTATTTACGAGACCGTTTGTTTATTATTTGCGCACGCAATGATTACTTTATGCATATAAATAGAATTAACATAAATACCATTATTATTATATACATAAATTTCACAAAAGTGAGCTATACATCATTAATTAACTTAATTAAATTACGACATTCTTTGACAATCTTCTCACTCTTGGATAGTCTTCTCAACGGTAGTCTTGGTCTTCTTCCTGGTATAGGTTAGCCCCTCGGAGTGACTTCGTCTTTTGATGGGACGCCCGGCGGGACATGTAGTATTTCTCCTTCTGCTGGGCCGTGGCTGATTGTTAGCATCGTCATTGTCTTCCTCCGTATCCGGGTCATCAAATTGGTCATAATCGTCTTCGTCAACGACACCATCGATTCCAACGATACTCCTTTTGTCCCTCCTCATGACATGACGGCTTGGCCTCGTCGGGTCGGCTATGTAGAAGCATTGGGCCACTTGTTTAGCTAATACCCACGGCTCATTTTTGGCACTGATCGCTTTCACATTTACTGTCTCAATAGGAACTACTTTCGGTATGACCATGGTAGTGAAATAGTCTTCCGTTTCGACATTCTTCGCCCATCTTACCCGGAACATGGGGATCTTGGTTACGGTGTAGTCAAGTTCCCAAATCTCTTCCAGCCTACCGTAGTATCTGTCCTTTTTCTTACCGGTTAGGGCCTCCATCGTCACCCCAGAGTTCTGGTACACACTCTTCTGGTCTTGTGCCTCTGTATAGAATGTGTATCCGTTGATATCGTATGCTTGGTATGTCCCGACATTCATCAAGGGTCCCTGTGCCACGTGGAACACCGTCCGTGCTACGTCATCATCTTTTGAGAAGCTATGTTCGTCGAAGTAGTTTTTTAGCCACCTGGCGAACGTAGCGTTGTGCTCTTTCATGAGAGCCGCCTCGGTCTTTCTTGTGCCATGCTTTGTTTTTAACATTGCCGTGTGCTGAATAACATAAGGCCGGACCACTGACAGGTGCTGTAACACTACCGTGTGCGCTCTGACGTAATCGTCTGATCGGTTCGGTACGTCACTGTGCACATGTAAATCCTTCTTTCCGCGTCTGTGACCTACGCCATCGAGCCTGCCAATGTGCCGATTAACAGGCACGCCTATAGGTTTGTCGACACTCATGTAATCCGTGCAGAACTCGACGCTCTCCTCCGTGAGAAAGCCCTGGACGATGCTCCCGTCCGGATGAGACCTGTTACGAACGTATCGCTTGACGACCCCATTGAACCTTTCCAACGGGTACATGTTGTGTAGGAATACGGGACCTAGGTCGATGATCTCCGGGATGATATGGATCATGAGATGAACCATGACGTCGAAGAATGCGGGCGGAAAGTACATCTCAAGCTCGCATAGTATGACAATGATCTCCGCCTGCAGTCGCCGGCAACGCTTCTTAGTGATGGACTTCTGAGAGATAATATCGAAAAAGTTACAGAGGTCAAGCAGTGTCTTGCGGATCCATGGCTCCATTAGCCCTCTAATTGCAACCGGAAGTATCTGCGTGATCATCACGTGACAGTCATGAGACTTCATACCGATTAGTTTGTGGTTCTGTATGTCTAGAAATCTCTGTATGTTTGCCGAGTAGCCGGAAGTTACTTTGACACCTTTGAGGCATTTGAAGATTTTATCAAGCTCGTCTGTACTTAGAGTGTAGCAAGCGGCGGGACAGTCCGTCTTGATTTTTGTAACATTCCTGCCCAACTTGGTCTTCTCCTCCTTGGCCCACAGCTCTCGTCTTATCCCCAGTTCCTCGTAGTCAGCTCGTGCCTTCGGCCCATCCTTTGTCTTGTCTGCCATGTGGAGCAAGAGACCAAGCACACTCTCACAGACATTTTTCTCAATATGCATGACATCTATGCAGTGACGCGTCTCGAGAAAAGGCCAGTAAGGCAAGTCCCAGAATACAGATTTCGTTTTCCATACGCCTCCCAGCGGCTTTACCTTCTTCTGCTTCTTTCCTGCCCTAGGGCACTCGCCCCAAGAGTTCAACATCTCATATATTTCTTCCCCACTCCTCTTACGTGGTGGTCCTCGGGTCTCAATCGTATTGTCGAACTTTTCTTTTTCTTGTCTCCACGGGTCGTCCTGTTGAAGCCATCTTCGGTGGCCCATGTACACGATTTTATGAGAGCCCGGTAGATGACGACTTGTTGTATCTTCCATGCACTTAACACATCCTTGGTATCCGTGGCAAACCTGGCCGGATTGATATCTATAAGCGGGATAGTCTTGCACCGTTGTGATCATCACAGCTCTCATATTGAAGTAGTCTCCTTCGTGAGCGTCCCAGACCCGGACCCCTGGTTTAGCCCAGAGTGTATCTAGCTCCTCCTTCAGTAGTTGGTGATACACGTTCAGATCGTTCCCTGGTTGCTGTGGCCCTTGAATTAGCATAGACAGGTGTAGGTACTTCCGCTTCATGCAGAGCCACGGAGGGAGGTTGTACATCCATACGACCACTGGCCAAGTGCTGTGCCTGCTGCTCATCTTTCCAAAAGGATTGAGTCCGTCCGTACTCATTCCAATTCTGATATTCCTCGGCTCCTCCGAATTCGGGGTATTAGTCGTCGATTGCTTTCCACTGGCAACCATCCGCAGGGTGTCTCAGCATGGCGTCATCTTTCCTTGGCCTCTCGTCGTGCCAACGCATGAGCTTTGCCTCCTTCTTGTTTGCAAATAGACGCTTCAAACGGGGAATGAGTGGAAGGTACCATACAACCTTTGCAGGCGCACCGCTCTTCACTCCGTTCTCACCATCTGGTTGGTAGTTCTTTCCCCGCTTGAATCGGGATGCTTTGCACTCGGGACACTTGGTTAGCTCCGCGTACTGGTTCCGATATATGATGCAGTCATTCGGACACACGTGGTATCTCGTCACCTCCAATTCAAGAGGGCACACGACCTTCTTGGCCTCATCGCAACCACGAGGCAACACGTTCCCCTCCGGCAGAACTTTTGCGAGATACTCCAATGTCTCATCGAGGCTTGTGTCCATGCTGTTGTGGAGTGCCTTGAGTCTTAGAAGTTCGAGCGTGACTGAGAGCCGCGTGTACTCGGGATTGCAACCGGGATACAAGGGAGTCTCAGAGTCTTTCACTAGTGTCTCCAACTTGGCAGCCTCTCTACGAGCCGCACTATCGTTATTCGTCTCTTTCACAACCTGCTCTTGCACATGACGGTCCTGGACCATTCCGGCCAAATTGTCCCCCGTGCTTCGCGTATCCGCTTTGGCCTCTTCATGTCCTCCAGCATCTTTATAATCCAACCGTTCTGCTTTCGGCTCCCCATGTCCTGCTTCTTCATCTAACCCTTCGTCGTCGGCAACAACCTCATCCTCCTCACCGTGACTTGTCCACCGTGTATAACCTGCCATGAAACCCCATCGCACCAGGTGCATGTGCAAAAAACCAGATTTCCTTTCGTACATCTTCAAGTTTTTACAATCACGACACGGACAGCATATCTTCGTGCCACCCTTTTGCACCATATCTCGCTCGGCGAAATCAAAGAACTCATTCAAAGACGTATAGAAACTTTGTGTGTTCCGATCGCCGTCATACATCCAACTTCGATCCATCGGTCGTTCGATCCCTAAAATATACGAAAATTAATTAGTACCAACCCACAGAAAATTTCGGCATGACCTTTGCTAAAAATAACTAAATTCGAGTTTATCGAACGTTGACAGAACGTTGACAAAGCAACATTTTGACAAAACATTGACAACTCAAGTGTTGACAAAGAGCAACAGAAACGTTGCCTCGGCTCGATGGTCGGTACCACAAGCAATATATGAACAAATTTGTCAAAACGATGGCTCGATGGCCGATCACAAACCATTCCACCAATATTCATCTCGTACGATCGATGTCGTAACATTACACATTTCATTTTTCATCCTATACGATCGATGTCATAACACAAACATTTCATTTCTCATTTCATATGATCGACGGAGGCAGTACGTGACAGTTTAACACAAACATTTATATATGTATACATAAGCAACGGTCATATATAATTACACATATATATATGATTCTGCCTCAATGCATAAGAAACATAATTACACATATATGAACCAACGTATACATAATTACACATATGTGATTCTGCCTCAGTGCATAAGAAATATAATTACTCATATATCAATTAAAGCAATGTACAGATCGAATTCATGAGGCTGACTTCACGTGAGTGATTAGATTAGATCCTACTGGTTTTCACTGCATGCACTTGTCCATGGATCACATTAGAATTCAGTATGTATGGAAACTTCTTATCTAATATGCCGAAAATTTTGCTCATTACCGTCAGAATACATCGATGTTTTGCTACATAACATTGCGACCGGACAAAATAATCAATGCTTGAAATGCTATTGAGCAAAAGTTCACTTACTACCTCCGTTCTTTGTTACTCGGTGTTCTAGAATCCATGTAGTCAAAACTTTTAGATATATGTAAAATTATCTAGATTAGCTATATAATCTAGAGGGAGAGCAAGCTAGAGGCAAGGGAGAGAGAGATTAGGAGGGAGAGAGAGATGGCAAGGGAGCTAGGGGAGGTGGGGGAAGATTTTGGAGAGCAGGAATGCTACCAGGGGCGTGTACGGCGGCGGCGGACGTGCAGACGATCGGCGAGCTCGCTGCTGGCCAGTGGAGCTACGACTGGCCAGCAGCGAGCTCGCTGATGCATTTTTATAGGGCAGGTTACCAGTGACGGGCACATATACAGGCCCGCAGCTGGTAAAGCACGTACGAGTGACGAGCCGAACGTGCAACCGCCACTGGTATGCAGGCCAGGAGCAAGTTTGGCGGGACATATTATCGGTGACGGGCTTTTTGACGCGCACGTCACTGGAGTATAATATATCAGTGACGAGCACCTACGTGCGCCCGCCACTAGTAATTGCTACATTACCAGTGACGGGCAGTGATATCTGCTCGTCACTGGTAATTATTTATCAGCGACACGTGACAATTAACGCCCGCCACTGGTAAATTTTCGGTTTACCAGTGACGTGTTTTTTTGGTGCTCGTCACTGCTAAGATGGCTTCTATAGCTATTTCTGCAGTAGTGTTGTTTATTAATTTGTCATATTTGATTTCACAAATGCCAACATTTTGAGTCATGTGAACAACCGGTGTTGTCGAACCAATGGCTTCCCAAATATACAATTCCTTTTTGATCTTCTAGGCACATCATGAAGATTCTTGCCGTGTTAGATGTGGTTCAGATCTGTCGATATGAAAATCCTATTCTGATATGGTCAAATCAGCCGCTAAATGTGTAATGCGGTGATACTTTTAGATAAAGTATTTTTTTTCTTAAAAAACTCAAGATAGACGTGCCACCAAGTTTACAATTCGATGAAATGAAGGCACCACACGAATTGAGGGGGTGTTTGGTTGGGCTTTTCAGCAGCTTTTCACTGGAAAAAGCTGCAGTTCAACCAAACGGCCAACTTTTCAGCAGCTTTTGCCAATGGTAGCTATGGGGCTTTGTAGTGTAAATTCAGCTGTTTAGAAAAGCTGCCTTCTGCTAGCTTTTTGCAATGCGCTGAAACTTCAGTGCTCATTTTCGAAAATATTGTAGATAGTTTAGATCAACCAAAAGCCATATATTCATTTTCCCACAGCCACAGCAGCTTTTTCAGACAGCTAGCGAAAAAAAGTTTTGTCAAGAGCCATAGCCCAACCAAACAGGCCCTGAGTACTCTTATCTTAGTGGTGACCCTACGACCATTCTATTGTTTGTTTTGCTTCTGTTGTATATTTGTTATATCTACTTACACAAATGACCACATATGACGACATTCCTGTTCATGTGGAGCACAGTTCATGCCGTTGAAGAAACCACACTTGTCAAAATGTAATTATCTTTTGATCTTCGTTGTACCTCATGTGACTGAATTTTTTAAATTTTTTTCGTAAATCGCAAAAGTACAACACGAATTGGAACAATTTCAAAAATAGGGTCCGGTCGGCAAACCAAATGCCGAAAATGGGAAATCGGCATACCAATTGCCGATTATTGCAAGTCGGCAGCCCAGCAACCGACAAAACGAACGAATTTTGGCGCGCAACGCAAGTCAGCCAGCCAGCTGCCGACTAGGAGCAAGTCGGCGAGCCAGCTGCCGACTTGCCCTGGTCGGCCACCCAGCTGCCGACTTGCCCTTTGTGGCGTACCCGGTTTTAAAGCCGGATAAACCCTTGCGTTTACTGTACCGGTCCCTGGATCAGTATCCGGTACATACAAGTCAACATGTATATCATTGTCATACACGCACATATCAGAGTATTAATCATATAAAGACCGTCTAAGCCGAAGGTATTATACCTGAAACTCAATGGTTAAAATCTTGCAGCGGAAATTCAAGCGATGATGTAGCCCATCAGTATGCCATACCCGACAGGCAACAGACTGGGGTTACGCCCTAGTTCTCGCGTATGCTTTCTTTGTATTCGAACCATCGTCTTCTTTGTCTGGCCAAATCAACAAGCCAGGTGAGTACATTGAATGTACTCGCAAGCTCCCCTTCAGGGTGAATATCACAGATGTATGCATGCACAGGGGAATCAATGAAGAGGTTCTAACCTATTGTTCATCATTGTGCGGAAAAGTAAGTTTTCATCAAAAATAATTAAGTAGATGATAAAAGCTTATTTTTGAAAACAACCTCGGCCCTGCCGAGTCGTATCAATCAACCATAATATTATTCTTGCAAATTTGGCTGTCCGCCACGAGTGCGTCCATTCACTTTCAATAGGTAGCCGTTCCTACCCTCAGGTAGAACGACGTCCAATAATACCTCCTTTCCCCTCAGATAGCCGTTCTTATGTCTTGGGTGAACAGCGTCCCACTCATAACCACTCCTCCCGTGTAATCGCATTACACGGGCCACTCACAACTCACTCTGCATGCTCATCAAGCCAGATGCGTCCTTAAACCTATTTCCCACTTTTTGAAAACATTGGCTAACCAGTGTGTGGTCTTACCAGATTGTGTCCATGACTGAGGACGTGGCTATTCGAATAGATTTTAACACTCTGCAGAGGTTGTACGGCTTTACCCACACGATGTAGGTCACCCTGGGTACATTGTGCACTGTATACTGGCAGGGCTATTACAACGAGACTTTTCGCCCGTTTCATACTAGAGCCAGACCCGCTAGATGGGTAATCCAACTTTACTTTTGTCCCGTAGACTCAAAAATGGGACTCTCCACATTTGTGTCGAGCAACTCCTACCATGCGGAAGAGGCCCTCCAGGTCTTAAATCGCCTAGTCACATACTTCCTACTGCCCGCAGGTCCAGACACTAGTACTCGACGGGGTAATAGGCCAAGTCCTTCCCATAAAGGACATGTGGATGTACGGGGTGAACCTGGTTTAGCGGCACAGTAGGTTCGGTCCTTAATTGATCTGAGAAAGACTCCACACCTTGTCCGTCGCACGAACCGCAAGTGCCACGCTGGGACTTAGCTCGCTTATAAAGTTCCTTCCTGCTTTCACCCTTCATTTCTAACCCAGATCCAAATCATCTCCATTTTGCTTTTTATTTTGAAAACATCCCAACCCGTGGATTATACCGTGACCCCATCCTCGATGGTCACAGCGGTCCATCCCCAAGTCATTCTCTTTTGAGATTAACGGGAATCTTTTCTTTTTTGCGAAAAACCTAGTTTTCTTCTACGGCGGGGCTAAGCAATATATATGTATACACTACCTCTAGGTCTTCCGATAGTTTCTTCGCAATATATATAGTCCTTAGAGTGACAAGGAAACGGAATTGGACTAGGGTTTCTATCATATCAGATATAACTATTGCTACATAAAATACCGATTTCTATCATATAGCATGCATGTTTTGGAACAAAGTAAATATTTCGCAAACGTGGGATTCAACATGATCAAAGAGGAAGAGCTTGCCTGGTAATATCGGTCGGGTTTCGATCTCGAACTGTAAACGGCACTTGTTCGGAATCCTCCACACGAAGGTGTCACAACGTCGTATCTACACGTCGGAAAACAGCGAATAAACAACGATGCGAGGAAGAACCAAATAAAAACATACACACACATACATTCATGAGTTGGAAAATTGCGTGCTCTAGACCTAGTTACTTATTAGGGTTTGCGAAAAGGCGAGAAAAATTGGATTCATAAGAAGTAAGGGTTCTTCGTACGATCGGAAACCCTAGCCTATCCAAACAATGACACCCCAGCACTACGGATGATCTGCTTCTCATATTTGTGTTGGGGCTCCGAGGGCAACAATATGTTTCACAATTTCTTTAAGGATAAATGAAGGTTTTGGGAAACAGGGTTGGCATGTTTATAAACTTATTAGCTTTTGAAAGCCTTTAGCCCTCATATAAAGTTTGGGCCCAGAGGACATTATACAGGTTTCAAAGTTTTTAGAAAACTATATTAAACTATTGGAGCGAGATTAAAAGACATGTGTGCACGTATATATACATACATGCGTATAAGAGATGCACTGCAATTAATGGATTTTAAAAACCCTTACTGCTTTTATGGTATAAAGGTTTTGAAGATAAGGATATACTAGAACTAACATTACATGATTGGTTTTATGCAACAAGGAGTTAACCAAGTTAAACTATGCTAAAGGAATATATATATATCATGCTCAGATGAATTGTTTCAAATTTGAAAATTCAAATTATTCCAAAAATTATGAAATTGGTAGCAATGGATAGGATTGGATTTTAGATGACTATAGGAAAAAGAATAACTCCATTCAGAGTTACGACGGAGGAGATATGAGCTTCCGAAGTTCCGCCGGGAGAGAAAAAGAGAGAGGGCTTGTGGCGTACCCGGTTTTTAAGCCGGATACTCCCTCGTGATTACTGTACCGGTCCCTGGATCAGTAGCTGATACACACGAGTTAACCTATATATCATTGTCATACATGCGTAAACAATTAAATAGTCCGTTAAGGTCGATAATCTGGTACCTGTAGCCCAACGGCTATAAATCTGCAGCGGAATTCAACGGAGATGGGGCCCATCAGTATGCCATACCCGACAGGCAACCGACTGGGGTTACGCCCTAGCTTTCGCGATCGTGATCTCTTCCTCGAATATTGTTGTCTTCTTCGTCTGGCCAAATCAACAAGCCAGGTGAGTACATGGAATGTACTCGCAAGCTATTCCCACAGGAGAAAATATACGGCAATATTTCATGCAGGGAATGGATCAAGGAATAGCTCTACCCTAAGTTGCAAGTTGTGCGGAAATGTAAGTTATTATTCGAAATACAGAATAGTAGATTCAAGAGCATTTTCGAAATCAAAAATCGTCTCTGTCGAGACAGCATTCGGTGCTGGATAATCCAGCAGAACAGTCGTCAATAGAGGCCGGTAGCTCCTTCTACCGCCTCGAACAATCTTTACCACCTACCCGTGCTACCGCCTCGCGACCCGGGCTAGGTTTTCTCTTCTGCAGTTCCTCGCTACCAGACCGTAGCTTAAACTGCTCCCTGTGGACACATCATGCCCACGTCC